>JAULUF010000004.1:16945000-17082500 GCA_031834385.1 Semotilus atromaculatus
TAGATAGACAGACAGACAGACAGACAGACAGACAGACAGACAGACAGACAGACAGATAGATAGATAGATAGATAGATAGACAGAGACAGACAGACAGACAGATAGATAGATAGACAGACAGACAGACAGACAGACAGACAGACAGACAGATAGATAGATAGATAGATAGATAGATAGATAGATAGATAGATAGACAGAGACAGACAGACAGACAGATAGATAGATAGACAGAGACAGACAGACAGACAGATAGATAGATAGACAGACAGACAGACAGACAGACAGACAGACAGACAGACAGATAGATAGATAGATAGATAGATAGATAGACTTACCCATCTATAAGTGGGGTATCCTCCATCAGACTCAGTGCGCGATCTTTATATTCGTCCGCTATAGAGTTGACAGTAAAAGCCCAGAGAACTAAACACACAGTTTTGGCCCGTTCCATCCTCACCACACCGTTTACTCCCTCGATAACCTTTAATTACGGATTGCTCCTCAAATAACCCTATTTATCTCTCCTCTTCTTGTTTTTAGCTACACTTATATCCACAGATGTGTATCTTCTTCTCTCTCTGCAGACTCTGTGTGTCTCTACACCCGTGTCATAGATTGATGATGGAGCACTGAATGTGAGTTAATGTATAATTGTGGGTTGTAAAATTGTCCCATAAACAGGGACGGTTGTCCCATAAAATCATGTTTTATTTTAAATGATAGAGCAAAGTGACACAAGTGACTGTGTAAAAGCACAGTAAGTGAGTGTTTTTGCATGTTCTTTTTTAAAGTCCATCTGTGTTCTCTGACTCTTAACTTCAGAGGAATACCTTCTGTTCAGCTCAACGCAACATACGTTTTATTCTTTAGGAAGGGGTTAATTATTCTCATGGAATAAATGTGTACACTGAAAAATAAAAAAACAAGAGGTACATTTTACCTAAGTAAGGTTTTTTTCACGTTTTTGCACACAGATGTTAAAAGTAAATTTCATTTCACATATAATTAAGTAAAATCTACTTAACTAAGTAAAGTTAACAAAGAAAGTAAGTAACTTGGTCAGTTAAATATGTAAAATTTCTACTTAGTTGAAGCTTACTTTGCAATACTCTGTTTCAAGTACATTTTACTCAAACAATTTAACATTGAATTAAGCCATGCTTAAAGGGCTGGAATAATGCACTTTTCACAAGATGTAAAATAAGTCTTTGATGTCCCAAGAGTGTGTATGTGAAGTTTTAGCTCAAAATATCCCACAGATATTTTATATAGCATGTTAAAATTGTCACTTTTGAGGGTGAGCAAAAACGCCTTGTTTTCTGTCTGTCCCTATAAATGCAAATGAGCTGCTGCTCCCGGCACAGGGGGCGGAGCTACAACAAGCTTGTGTAATTTAATTTCAAAACCTTTTAGCCTTTTATGTTTAAACCAGAGTCAGAAAAAGACGGAGAGACTCAAGAAGAAGTGACAACATGTAGACAACATTCCTGAATGGCCAGTTGATGAATTTATAGCTGATGTGTAGATCTTCTAGTCATTGATTAGCATATTCTGTCTTGATAATCTATAAATCGTGTTCAGGGGGCGGGGTAGGGTTTGTGATGTCACTAACCCGGGAGGAAGCTCGTGTAGTCCCTACCAGCCGTTTGTTGTAGTCCTTAAAAAGCAATTTCTTCAAAAGCAAATATCTCCCTTTACTTTGAACTTTCAGCGTTGTGACTTTGCAGATGTTGTTTATGCTTAAACAGCAACATTACACACTAACTTAAAGTTAAAAAAAAGGGAAATCACAATCAACCACAACCACCCCTTTAAAACGTGTATGCTTTATTTAGAACATCTAAATAATACAGTAGATATTGTGTAGACGACATATTATCTACATAATAAAATTGGTACTCAGCTTTTTTTTAATCCCTCAGACCTCAATACTTGGTAAACAATAACGGTCACATTCGTTTTGAGTATGAGTCGGTTATTTTGAGTGTAAAATGAACTCCAGATGTCACAAAACAGAAAACTTAAAACATTAACAACAAAAGCAATGATAAAACATTGTAAATACAGCTGGAAAACAGTGAAAAATGCAACCTTATTCATTATTCATGCCCAAGTGCATGATGGGAACACCAGTATCAGAAAGTTGAGTGGATTTAGTTAATTTTATAATGTTGATAAAACGCTTTAATTTCTACAAGCTTAGATTTAGTACTAATATAGAATTTACTTTGTTTTATACATTCTTGCCTGAACTAAGTTGTTCAGGTAGAAATTGCATGGGTTTTTTTGGAAGTATTTACTTCACAAGAAAATAATCTTTATCAGTGTAGAATGACCTTTCCATGATAAAAATGCGGAAGCAAGACCAGAAAAAGGATTTCAGTCTGTGATGATGTGGTGAGTGACGGTGAGTCTGTTGCAGAACAGACTATTAACCAATATGGCAGATAGAGGTCAAGTTAAGGAAACCTGTTTTAAAACGATAGTGGAGATTATCTATGGTTGTGGTTTTCAAACTTTTTATGTGTGTGGACCACTATTTGTAATTAAGAATTTTCGCGGACCACCTCATAATACACATAATACTATAAGTCTACACACAGTCCTATACCTGAATTAATCCGCACATCTAACGAGGCTTACTAGCACTAAAACTATAACTGGTCATCACACCAGTACAACAGGCTTGTTAATAGAAAGTTTACTGCACACAATGGCTGCCACATATTTAATTTATTTACTCAAGCGCCCGATAATCAGGTTCATTTGAACAACAGGCTTATTTCCATAGCAATGGAGTATGAAATCTATACAGTAATAAGAACACTTTGATATAATCAACATTTTGGCGATTTTAGGGCTTTTAAAAAAAAAATCTTCAGAGTTTTACAAGTCCTCAAAAAGTTGGCTTGAGTTTGTCCACTTAATGGCACATCCACAAAACATTTAAAAAAAGATCAAGAGATCAAGAAACGAACTGGAAATTAAAATAATAACAGGCCTTATTTATTCCATTTATAAACATTTCGTTTCATATAAACTGCCAATAAAGGCTATGCGAGAGAACCTGTTGCTATCCAGTGATAATGTTGTGGTTCTAACGGCACTGAACTTGAACATCACGGCCGAGCGCCAATATTTTAGAAATCACACAATAACTTTACCATTTAATTTAAATTTTATATCAATATAGGCCTACATATTCTTTTTACCTTTTATTTTTTTATGGGAATTTCCTGGTAAAATGAAGGAAATTTTTTTATTTTTTATTTTGCCTTTCCACGGACCCCCTGCAGTACCCTCAGGGACCACTAGTGGTCCGCGGACCACAGTTTGGGAATGGCTGATCTATGGCACTCGTTCAGTCCCATAATGCATAGCAATAATGAGTGTACAACCTATGCAAACAGTGTTTTTTCCATTAATTTCTCCCATTGGGATTAAAAAAAATATTTGTTAAAGCATTATAAGCCATGAACCAAACCAACAAAAACTTTGATTTGAAGCAAAAAAGTATTTGAAAATCGGATAAAAATAATAAGGTACAAGACTGTGAACTTAACGGCTTTAGTGAGGGAAAGAACTACAATCCCATGAAGCATAGGCCTATGTATATATGTATTAAGTATATATTAATATATATATATTTATAGAGTGTAAGGAGCTTGACTTGATTGCATAATTCGCAGTGCTTCATGGGAGTGGGCGGAGCTAAAGAGCTCTTTTGGTGCGTTTTGCCTCTCTGATTGGTGGAATTTTTGCACAGCATCATGGGTAATGTAGTTTTTCATGACCTATGATGGTACCTATCTACAATGAAAGAGAAGCTCTGAGAGAGAGTAACAAAGAAATAAATGGACTAAAACACTGTTTCGGTAGTAACATGAAAATGCGGGACACGTTTTTTTTTTTACATAAAGTTTCATGATTTAAAAATAAAATATAAAATAAATGTGGGTTTTTTTACCTCATTTTTTTTAAAGAAATCAAAAAGATATTTTTAAAAACAACAATGGAAAAAATTTAAGAAAAAAAAGTTAAACATTTCAATATAATTTTCACAAGTTGAAATTTAGGGGTCAGGGTTCGGGACAGCCCCCTCCCAATTGAAAGTACCCAATAAATGATGATGATTTTACATACAGTATATTAAGCTTACTGATATTTGAAATATTACTGTGGGATTTAATAGATAATAGAAGGATCTTTGTAAATATAAAAAAAATGTATACTTATATTCTTTTTAAATGTGTTTTTTGTTTGTGGGACAGCAGTTTGCACCAATTCTGTACAATGGCCCATCAACAACATCATACAGTCATAATCAAGTGGTCAGAAATTTTTATCCAAAGCAACTTACTCAAGGCCATTATGGTCATGACTCATGGTTTGCTTCTTGTGGCCGTAAAACCAGCAACCCTCCATTTAAAACCCTGAGCTTCAGCCACAGCACTTAAAAGAGTTTTTCTTGACACAAACTGAACAACATACATTTCATAACATATTTCTGCTCATGCAAAACTATTCACACTTATAAGAAAAGCCTATGAGAGACATTTTTTCACATTTTTATTACTGTTTCCTCTCACTGCATTTTTCCCTTTACTTGTTAAATGACTAATGCAAAACCAAAACGTGGTGTTTATGGAATAAAAAATGAGTTTGAATTTTAAACATAATTTATGCTTCCATAAAAATGACTGGGCCATCATCTCGTCAGTGAAACAAATATAGTATCTGTTCTAGATCTTTTTGCATGTGAGTTGTGCAACCCCATTGCGTAAATCTGACCGGCTGATGACTCAAAGGCAGCAAACCGATCTTTATTTATTTATTTATTTATCTATTTTCCTTCCTGTTGTCTCAAACTACTCACCAATCTTGAAATAAAAGAACAGACCAATCTGAACATTTAAATTTGAACTTTGTTATCTATTATGTGATCGCTTTACAATATGCAATTCACTTAAGAAGGCACTGCAGTGCAAAATCATAAAACATTTCGGTTTGAGAGAAATTAATGTGTAACCTGATCTCTCTTTTGCACTATAAAAACTTGGTGTTTTGTGTTCACTCTAATGGTGTGGCTTCCTTTACGGACAGCGCTAGACTATATTAAACTTCACACATTGGTTGATTCACCAAAACTGGTTTTAAATGCTTCTTGTTTTTTAGGTTGGTTTAATAAAAAAAAGAAAATGAGCCTGAAAACTTCTAGTTATTGATCAAAGCCTCATTTGTACCGAAATTACCCGGAATAATTTTTTCCCAGGAACTTTTTGTTCCCCAGACCTGTGTCTAAAGTACCGTGAAGATTAGGCAAATTAGTCCGGTGACGTAGGACTGCACACCACTTTACAGTTCCCGCTGGATTTTGTCCTCCTTATGAGCTTAATAAAGCCTGAACCTCGTCCTTGGTCCATCAGTCATATTTTATTAACTCCATTGTTGATTCGAATACGAAACAACTCTTACTGCACGCACCGCAACTGATTTAAAAATGGTGGTTGAAATAAAATGCTGCGTGGAGTCAACCAATCAGCATTAACCTGTCTGTGCCACGGACCTACAGGCCTTCAGCTGCACTTCATCCCTCCACCCCTTCACCTTTCTGGGCCGTGGAGCATGGGTGCTGACAGTTCAGGGGCCCAAGGAGGCACGGCCTACACTGATGTGTGTGTATATATGCTAAATAATCATGAACTCAATGACGGGTGAGATGGGCTGTGCATGGGGCACCAGGTAAAATCTTGCCTAGGGCAGCAAATTGGTCAGGGCCGGCCCTGGTTACACTTCAACTCAACAACTCCCTTCATCAGAGGTTTTACCAGGAATTTTTTAGTAACAGTAACCGGTTTCTCAGGTAGTTTCTGTATGTACTTCCCCTTCAATTATGTTTTATCTTATCGGGAAAAGACTCTGGAACGGGGGCGGGCATCTCGAGATGAGACTCTGAAACGTGGTGGGCATCTCGGGACGAGACTCTGGAACGGTGGCGGGCATCTCGAGATGAGACTCTGAAACGTGGTGGGCATCTCGGGACGAGACTCTGGAACGGTGGCGGGCATCTCGAGATGAGACTCTGAAACGTGGTGGGCATCTCGGGACGAGACTCTGGAACGGTGGCGAGCATCTCGGGACGAGACTCTGGAACGTGGTGGGCATCTCGGGAAAAGACTCTGGAATGGGGGCGGGCATCTCGAGATGAGACTCTGGAACGTGGTGGGCATCTCGGGACGAGACTCTGAAACGTGGTGGGCATCTCGGGACGAGACTCTGGAACGGTGGCGAGCATCTCGGGACGAGACTCTGGAACGGTGGCGAGCATCTCGGGAAAAGACTCTGGAATGGGGGCGGGCATCTCGAGATGAGACTCTGGAACGTGGTGGGCATCTCGGGACGAGACTCTGGAACGTGGTGGGCATCTCGGGAAAAGACTCTGGAATGGGGGCGGGCATCTCGAGATGAGACTCTGGAACGTGGTGGGCATCTCGGGAAAAGACTCTGGAATGGGGGCGGGCATCTCGAGATGAGACTCTGGAACGTGGTGGGCATCTCGGGACGAGACTCTGAAACGTGGTGGGCATCTCGGGACGAGACTCTGGAACGGTGGCGAGCATCTCGGGACGAGACTCTGGAACGGTGGCGAGCATCTCGGGAAAAGACTCTGGAATGGGGGCGGGCATCTCGAGATGAGACTCTGGAACGTGGTGGGCATCTCGGGACGAGACTCTGGAACGTGGTGGGCATCTCGGGACGAGACTCTGGAACGTGGTGGGCATCTCGGGAAAAGACTCTGGAATGGGGGCGGGCATCTCGAGATGAGACTCTGGAACGGGGGCGGGCATCTCGAGATGAGACTCTGGAACGGTGGCGGCCAACTCAGGATGAGACTCTCATCCAATGTTGACAGCATTGATTTCGTTTGAGGGCGCTTAACACACTCGAGCACCCCCGTAGAGCCGGGCGGGCAGAGACACGGTGAAAGTTCCTGATTGTGACGGACGGCCGAATTTACATGACACGTTATAAAATAGCATTATTGTCTGCAATAGATACTGTGCCAAAAAGAAGAGAAGATGATAAAGGGGATAAAGACAGAGGTAAAGTGATGTAATGAATAAACATCTATTCATCTCTCATAGTTGTAAGATACTATTTAATGTCAGTTATTTTTACCTTAGACTTTATGCTAGCAGTTGTTCTGAGTTCTCCAGATGCACCAGACCAACCGATTTTGTAACAATCATGTCAGTTTTTTAAACGCGTTTACTATCACTTTTTTAAATTAATGTTTTACTCTAGAGTTGTGTAGTTTTGTGGGGCATATGGCATTTTTAAAATGTTTTTGCCAAAATTAGTAATGATATTTTTATAATGGTTATTACAAATATATCAACTGGAAAATAAGCTAGTGTTGAGCTGTGCTCAATGAAAAGTTTGTGCATGAATGACATTTGGACGATGACATCACTGTTTTATCCAGAGAAGTTATATAAATTAACTAAATTAATAACTTTTTTACAACAAAAATAAACCAACACTGAAGTTAAGCTGGACTATGACACCTTCTAGATCTGCTGTACAGGAGAAACAAACTGTGTTGCATTATTTCCAGTTTTTGCTGTAAAGCTGCCTTGAAATAAAATCTGTTTTGTAAAAAGCGCTATAAAAAAGGGGACATGACTTGAATGCTAGATGCAATGCTATTGCTATTTGTGTTTAGGCTGAAATGTGTGTGTGTGTGTATATATGCTAAATAATCATGAACTCAATGACGGGTGAGATGGGCTGTGCATGGGGCACCAGGTAAAATCTTGCCTAAGGCAGCAAATTGGTCAGGGCCGGCCCTGGTTACACTTCAACTCAACAACTCCCTTCATCAGAGGTTTTACCAGGAATTTTTTAGTAACAGTAACCGGTTTCTCAGGTAGTTTCTGTATGTACTTCCCCTTCAATTATGTTTTATCGTTACATAAGAGTTTTTTTTTTTCTTCTTCCTTTATAAGCTGACAGTATGACAGCGTTGTCAGACTCTGGTCTATATTTCTTCTGGGGACATTTATTCACTCACGTGCAGACATGGCTCGACTAGATGTCACCGAAACCTTTCACGGCATCACGTTTCCAGGGCACATGCATACGCAAGACTCGCTGAATTATGCCACCAACTTCAAGTTCCAGGACACAGACACTGTAATTGTCACTTACCCAAAATCAGGTAATAATGAAATGCTTTTTCTTTATTCATCTTTAGTTCTTCTTTTACTTGGGTTTTAATTTATCTAATTTTTGTGCTAGGGGTGGGTGATATGACCAGTCTTATTTCACGATATGATACATTTTATTTCACGATAACGATATATTATATATATATATATATATATTATCATGATATAAAGGTGTAACTCAAAAAATTTGAATATAGCGGAAAAGTTTGTGTATTTCAGTAATTCAAATTAAAATAAATTTTGTATAAATAACTATGTACATATGCATGATTATACTTTTCAGACGGCCGACATTTCTGTATTTAAAATCCTTTTTTTTATTGATTTCATGTAATATTCAAATTTTCTGAGATTTTGATTTTGATTTTGGAGGTTTCATAAGCCATAATCATCGAAATTATAACTTTTTTGCACTATATTCAAATTTTTCGAGTTTCACCTGTAACTCTTTTTAACATGAGGCACACTTATATTCTCATTCATGCGTTTCATCAGTTAATAGTGCCATATTTATATTCCGCGATATACACGATATAGCAAAATCTATAGACATTTTATACGGTGGTTAAGATATATCATCATACCACCCAGCCCTATTTTATGCAGTAAGCTATATCTATTTTTTCCCAGGCAAGATTGTTATTCATGTCTTTCCCTTGGCTCATAGGAACCACATGGATGCAGGAAATCCTCACTTTAGTTCTGAGTAAAGGGGACCCAACGATAGCCCAAACTCAGCCCAACTGGGCCCGGGCCCCGTGGCTTGAGCAGTACTACTGTCCTGAAGTCCTGAAATTCTCCAGCGGGCCTCGCATTATTACCACACATCTGCCTTATCACCTGCTGGCCCCGGCCCTGAAACAGTCCAACGCAAAGGTGAGTGATGGACAACACAAGAGGGACTCGTTTTCCAGGAGGATGTTGGAGAAAACTGGGTTACACTTTATTTTAAGGTGTCATTATTACAGTAATTATAAGCACTGAGTAATATTAAGCAACTATGTATTTACTACAGGGATAGGGTAGGATTAGGGTTTGGTTGAGGGTTAGTTGCATGTAATTATGCATAATTTACTGTTATTACTAAGTACAAGTGACGTATGTAACAAGGGCACTGTAAAATAAATGCGTACTTCTGAATCTGAATCTGCCACTTCTGTGTTTTTTCTCACTCAAACTCAAGCAAATTACATACTGTTTTTCAGCAAACTCAACGGCCCTTTAAATCTAACGCTTGTCCTCATGTGTTTTTTGACCAACCTGGGCTACCGTTTGCACACCAATCTTTCGTTTCATTGTAATATGGAGGGTCTTGAACGAAAAAATTTAATTATAAAATTAATAACTAGAGGTAAATCGCAGATTTTTTTAAAATTTGTTTTTATTTAACCTTTATTTAACTAGGTTAGCACATTGAGAACATTCTTATTTACAATGGCGACCTGGCCAAGATAAAAGCGTAGAGGTACAAAAAACATAAAGTTGCACATGTAATTACAAAACAAAGAGGACATTAGAAAAATTACAAGACATTTACAATTTTGTACAAATAGTGCAAAAGGTGTCAAAAAAATTAATAAAATAAAATAAAAAATAACTGTGAGTCGAGTTAGCATGTACAATGGTCAGACAATAAATTATCTAACTCTATTTGAGTTATATGTGAGATATGACTATTTGAAATTCTGGAATTTGAGGGTGCAAAAAAAAAAATCTAAACATTGAGAAAATCAATCAAACCTTTAAAGTTAACGGGACAATGGATTCAAGCTTCAAAGATTTTTGAAGTATATTCTAAAACTGCAGACTGCCAAAAATTTCTCTGCTTGCTTATGTGAGTTTATCATACACTTCTATGAACTAATGTGAAGTTTATAATTCATTAAAAGACATACATCATACGAGATGCACGCAGACACAGCATATAACCATCTACAAAGCCAAAAAACATTTTCAGCTCGTCGTTTTCCACTAAACTATTGTCTGTTGTTATGCAAGCACATTATATTAGCTACATGAAGCAAAATTAATTCCCATAACACTTTCCTCGGGTTATATATGTGGCCGGAAATGTTCGAGGTTCTAAATGTCGTTTAGAAAAGTAGTCGCCTAAACTTGCTTTGTTGACTTTGCTTGCAAGTGACACATGTTTGCCTTTCCTCAGGTTATATATGTGGCCAGAAATCTCAAAGATGTGGCGGTTTCATATTATCACTTCCACAGGATGGCCAATTTTCTGCCTGACCCGGGCTCTTTCTCTGAGTTTCTGAGTGATTTCCTGAGGGGAACAGGTTAGTTGATGTTCACATTATCAGTCAGTCATTACCAGTTTGAGTTTTCAACAATTGCATGATATGCCACTTTCTTTTCCTTATAAAATTGATGATGCTTTTTTTGATCCATCAGTGTATTATGGCTCTTGGTTTGACCATGTCAAGGGCTGGACCAGTCACTCACAAGATATTCAGGACTTTCTTTACATCACATATGAGGAAATGTGGCAGGTAAGATAACATTATCAGAAATCATTCATTTTGTGACCACATTAGGCCCTGGACCACAAAACCTGAAATTGAAATTGAGATGTATACATCATATGAAAGCTGAATGGTAAGGGTACATGAATTATCATGAATTCAAGTATAAATGAATGCATGAATTATGCATTCATTCATGCATTAATATCTCATGAATCATCAGGAACTAACACGATTAAAGTCATCATTAACTAAGCATTATCTATCTATTTAAAGTTGTGCATTTATGTTCACTATTGTCCTGCATTCACTCACAAAAATAAATGTTTTATATATTTACGGTAGGGAATTTACAAAATATCTTCATGGAACATGATCTTCACTTAATATCCTAATGATTTTTGGCATAAAAGAAAAAAAATCGATAATTTTGCCCCATACAATGTATTGTTGGCTATTGCCACAAATGTACCCGTGCGACATCATGTGACTGGTTTTGTGATCCAGGGTCACATATACTGTATACTTAAAGAAGAAGTTTTAGTTTAAAACATTTTATTTGATCAGGATCTTCATGGGGCTCTTCAGAAAGTGAGTCGATTCCTGCAGTGCCCTTTAGCTGAGGACGAGCTGATCCTGGCTCAGAAACACTGTAGTTTCAATAGCATGAAGGAAAATGCCATGGTGAACTACACCCTCATCCCTCAGGAGATCATGGACCACAGCAAGGGCACGTTCATGAGGAAAGGTATTAAATACTTCTCATTTTCTTCAAACATTAGTACATAATCATGTCATGAGAGAATAGCAAATGGCCTTAAAATTAATATATTCATAACTAAATGTACACTGCCCGGCTAAAAAATGTGCTGTTTGGATTTAAATAGGTAAATGCTAAAGAGTTTATAATTGGATCATTATTGCAGTGATTATTATGTTTCTATCATGTTATATGTGACCCTGAACCACAGTCACATGGAGCAATTTTGTGACATTGAGATTTATACGTCATATGAAAGTGAATAAATAAGCTTTCCATTGATGTATGGTTTGTTAGGATAGGACCATATTTGGCCGAGATATGAGTATTTAAAAATCTGGAATCTGAGGATGCAAAAAAATCGAAACATTGAAAAAATCTCTTTTAAATTTGTGCATTTATGTTCACGATTGTCCTGCATTCAATCACAAAAATAAATGTTTTATACATTTACGGTAGGAAACTTACCAAATATCTTCATGGAACATGATCTTTACTTAATATCCTAATGATTTTTGGCATAAAAGAAAAATTGATAATTTTGACCCATACAATGTATTGTTGGCTAATGCCACAAATATACCCGTGCGACATCATGTGACTGGTTTTGTGATCCAGGGTCACATATGTTTGGCAACAGTCCTTGACTGACAAGATCTTGACCAAAAATTGATCCACCTCTTTATGCAACTATTATTTCACAGTTTGAGCCTGATGAATCTTGACATTATCATCCATGATGTTCTTCATACATGGTTGTTTAAGAAATGAAAAGCTACACACTCCATCAATTAGGGTTATAAACATATAACATTCTAGAAACATAATAATCACTGCAATAATGATCCAGGTAGAGACTCTTAAGAATTTGGTCAGTGTATATATCCTGCATTAAGTGAAATCACTCATTGAAAAACACTTTGAAATTTATTTTCTGTATTCATTAGTCATATTTATCAAATTGAGACCTTTTTTCTTCTTTTTTTTTATCCAACTAATATAGTGGTTGGACAATGAAAGTGAAACACCTACTTTTAGACCACAATAATGTATTAGTATGTTGTAGGGCCTCTTTTTATTATGTTGGATTTAAAGAGGCAAATGCTTAAAGTCCCCCTGTAGTTAATCATTTTATCCCTTACAACTCATCTTTGATCACCAAAATGACAATTTTTAAAGTTTTTCCTTTAAAAATTCTTCACGCCTTAAAATATCTTGAATGTAACTCGACACCCTTGCCTCATTTAGTATGCGCGGTTCTATGAATATGCAAATGAGCCCCGCCTCCACTCACTCACTCAGAGATCCACTGGTTGACGATCACACGTTGATCTGATTGGTTACAAGGTCGTTTGTGACGTCAGAAACACCAGCGATTTCACACCGTGTTTTTGAGACTGTCTTTGGTTCACTGCAGTTTTAAGGAGGAAATACTCAGCAATGCTGTCGACTTATGAACTTACACATGGTTTGTCTAAAATCATATTAAAAACACCACATAGACACATAAACAACATTAAAAACTTGATTTTCACCACAGGAGGACTTTAAGAATTTGCCTATTTAAATCCAAATTTGTCTGGGCAGTGTTGTAATGCAGTTGGAAAAACAAGTGGTGCTTCTGTGTCAAACCTGTGATTTTATAACAGATTTTTATAACCATCTGAACACTTCAATCCTTGTATCTTTCAGGTAAAGTCGGAGACTGGAAGAACATATTAACGGAGGACCAGAGTTGTCTCGTCGATGACGTGTACTCTTCCCAGATGGCAGATTCCTCACTCCTGTTTAAATGGGAATGGCATAGGGACTTGGATAACCATTTATAATCCACCATCACAATCTTCTCACATAACCACTCATCACTGCTCATGTCCTTCATTTTACATTTATAAAAGTTCCTAGTATTTCACACCAAAATACTCTGATGTAAATACGCTTTTTTTTTTCTAGTACAAATGTACTATATTTATGTAATTTATTACTGGTCATTTTTTATTTTTGTTTGATGCAATATAACTTACATTATAATAAAAATATATGAACATAACAAATCATATAAGTGGAGTTTTATGATCTAGATAGTTTTACCTGAGGGCAATATTTAAAGAATTTAAGTGTGATTTTATCAGTTTGTGTACTAAAACTATGCATAGCCTTGAAACATGTTTCATTTTGCTTTTTGCTTTTATCACTTGGTAAAATATAGTTATTGTGCAATGGTATTGTGATGCAAGAACATTGCAAATTATACATAAACCTACTTGACAACACAATTGCTCTTATGCTAATTGTGGTCATTTTGAATTAAGTGAAATTACTGAAATTACTGAAATTACTGCTGTTAAGTGAAATTACTCTCCATTGTTGAGTAACAAGGGCAAACCACGTGTGTGTTTAATCAGCGGCGTGTAACGCATCACTCCTACTAGCCTCTTTGGTGGCTTGAATTTTATATATAATAGCATATATAATGCAACATACTATATAAAGTGCAATGTATGTTGGCTTGAATTGTATATATATAAATTTTTCAGCATCTGAAATAATAAACTAAGTGCAATGTATGTTGTCAAAAATATAGATTTTTCGATACACGTTGATACTGAATTATCTGAAACACTTACAATAATAATTTCCCGCAGAATAGACACACGATACCAGCTGCTCTTTCTCTCTCTCTCATCTCTCCGACAGCAAATATTGTGGCTGTTAAAGGGCTTGAATTTCTGCAAGGGATTGCACGTATTGCACATAATTTTACACATTCTTGCATATTTAGTGCTCACACCCAAAGTGCACAAAAAGCCGATGCTTATGGTTATTGCATTGCTTAAACCGTCAAATACACACAAAATAATAAATTTAAAAAACTTAAATAATTTATGTTTTAAGTGAACATAAACAGTTGAGAAAGAAAACATGTAACAATATAATAGATTCGTGCATTCCCAGTTTTAAATAGGAAAAATATCAAAACTTTGGTAATTTTTTTGAGAGATGCTAACGGTCTAATCAGATTCAATGATCTATGCTAAGCTATGCTAAAATGAGGAAGATCGGCTGAATGGAGTCGAAAAAAAAACTGGAGTGTTCCTTTAAGGGTAAAAATTTAATTGATGTTCAACAAATAAAAAACCTATAATTCAGATAAACAGATGATGAAGCTCCGGTTGCTGAATATTCGATCCCTTACTTCAAACGCACTTATTGTTAATGATATGATTACAGATTATAACATAGAGACAGAAACCTGGCTAAAACCAAACAATTATATTTCTTTAAATGAGTCAACCCCCCAAGATTACAGTTATAAACATGAGCCTCGTCTGAAACGCAAAGAGGGAGGTGTTGCTGTAATTCATAATATTAATATTTTCATAACTACTGAGAAGTCTTGTTTTAAATATAATTATTTTGAAGTGTTGGTGCTTACAGTTTTTTTCAGTCGTTTTGGTGCATTTCTCACATCACTATTTACATTTGCACAACAGTTAGTTCAACCTCCACAACATTTAGTCATTTGTGCACATCATAGTAGCAGATTCTCATTCCTTCCAACAAATTGCAAATACTTTTGGACATGCATCAATTGCTTTCATACAACTCTCTGCTGTTTTATCACATTATCATATGCTTATGTCATGTCAGTCAAAACTAACTATACTTGTGAATGCTGAATAGTCATTCCATATAAAATGAATAGTCCTCATTTCATTGCTTGAGTCATCACATATAAAAATGTTGAACTTGTTGTCAAAATCTGTCAAGCAAATTTTTAAAAAAAATTTATCTTTTTTTATTTTATGAAAATGTCTCCTAAATTGAACAATTTCTCTCAGGTGAACTTATGTGTCCAGACAGAGAGGAACGTCTGGATGTGCATGAATGATTTACAGTATTATGTATGTTGTTTGTTCAGTTCCAATATGTACTGCAATATTGTTTACAGTTGCACAGCTCTACCCAAAGGGAGTTTATGTTTGTTGTAAATAAGGGTGTATTTTTTTCTTTTGCACAATGCTGTGAACAAATTAGAATTACATACAGTACATATACATTACATACATATTCAGTGTCTTATACTCAGTTACCTCACTAAATACAGTAATGTGTAACTTTACTGTAGTTTTAAAATGGCTGTGCAAATAGTATATAGTGCTGTTTTCAGTGTCACCAAGATCTGACTTTTTTGCATTGGAAAATGTTTACAGAGTAAACTGTCATAATGAAAACATGACAAAGCCATTTGACTATCTTGTTCATAAACAATGGTTTCAGGACTTTTCATCTTGATGACACTGACACTTTCATTGACATGAATACTTGCTTTTGAGGAATGAGCTTTCCATTTTGAGCAAGTGACACACTTTTGCAGGTTATCAACTAGGTTTTGCAGTTTGTACTAATTGTTTTGAGAACTGCATTAACTGTTGTGCAAATGTAAATAGTGATATGAGAAATGCACCAAAGTGACTGAGAAAAACTGTCATATAACACTATCTAGTGTAAATTATAAATCACGTTTGAGATTTGTGCTGGCTGTATACAGGCCACCAGGACACCATATCATTACTCTTATTACAGTAATACTGTAATTATTATTACTGGCTGCAGATAAAGTCCTAATTGTTGGTGATTTTTATATACAGGTGAAACTTGACAAATTAGAATATCGTGCAAAAGTTAATATTTTGATGATTATGGCTTACAGTTTATGAAAACCCCAAATTCAAAATCTCAGAAAATTAGGATATTACATGAAATCAATTTTAAAAAAGGATTTTAAATACAGAAATGTCGGCCCTCTGAAAAGTATAATCATGCATATGTATATAGTTATATACTAAATATATTAGTTTCACCTTTTAATTTGAATTACTGAAAAACATGAACTTTTGCACGATATTCAAATTTTTTGAGTTTCCTCTGTACATGTAGATTATGAAAAAGATGCATTGGGATTGGCTTTGAAAGACATTCTGAACTCTATTGGAGTTAGACAACACGTGTCAGGACTCATTGTCGTAACCATACTCTAGATCTAGTAATATTGTCACATGGAATAGATGTTGATGCTGTTGAAATTCTGCAGCAGAGCGACGACATCTCAGATCATTATCGAGTCTTGTGTAAACTTCATTTAGCCAAGGCTGCAAAGCCGACTCCGTGTCATAAATCTGTTAGACCTATCACTTCTGCCACTAAAGATTGCTTTATTAATAATATTCCTGATCAGTTTCATCTCCTCAGCATCCCGGATAGCTTAGAAGAACTCGATAATGCAACAGAAGCTTTTGACTCTCTCTTTTCCAGCACTTTAGACACAGTTGCTCCTTTGAGAAGATTAGAGAAAATAGTCCAATGCCGTTGTACAACGAGCACACAAACTGGAAGAAAACAAAACTTGCAAAGGTTTATATAAATTGTATATTATTTATATAACTTAATTTTTTTTAAGAATTCGGTCAAATTCCTATAAAAAATTGGTTTTGACTTTGGGTCCCATGGCCAAAAAACAGTTATTTTACCTCTAAACTACTAATTTACCAGATCATCAAGAAGGAGAGAGATTCAACCTCAGTCGTCAAGACAAGAAGGTCGAAGACAAGAAGGTCGTCTCTAGGCCCTGTTTACTCCTGGTATTAAGATGCGTTTTGGTCGATCGGATCACAAGTGGACGAGAGACACATTCCTGTTTACACCTGATGTTTTACTCCGTCTCTTTTGTCCACTTTCAGCCACTTCTGTCCTGATTTCTTCGAGGGGAGGGTCTGTGGCAGGGGCGGCGTTTGCGTATGGCAGAGTATGGCAGTTGCCATACCCTGGCAGTCAGAGCTCAGATTAAACATGCCCCTTAAAGATTTTAGAAGGGCTTTAACCCCCCTAAATTTCCACCCAGCCCCCCTAAAAATGTGTTATTAACTGTACACTAATTCGTGATCACCTCAGTCACCTTTAAAAATCATAATGAAACCGGCTCCTCCAGTAGCCTATATCTCCGCAGGATCAGAACAAAAGCGGATGACAAGAACCAACGTGTGCGCATTTATTGATAGATCGTTATGATATATATGCATATGTGTAGTTCTTTGTTTGTCATAAATGCAATTTACATAATAATGCTGATTCAACACGGTTTCCCACTTTTTATAAAAATGTAAATTCGTACCCCCCACCTTTTCATAGGGCAAGTGTGTCTGTGTCTATGACAAGCTGATGTTTCCAAAATCCAAAGAGTCAGGGATAGTCTATCTACATACGTGACTTTCACGTTTCCATATGGTAATCAGTCACTCGTGCATACGACTCGCCCATGCTCGCTCCCGCGCCAAATCTATCAGTTTCATAGAGTTCAAAACGGCAAAAAGACTCTTCACTCCTCTTTCACGAAAAAGTCAAGCACTGTAAGTAAGTTGTCATGTAGTATCCGAATTGTGTTGCACAATGATGAATAACTGCCTATTTCTCTTGTTGAATAATTAACAAGTTTTGTTGTAGCCTACTACATTGAAAATATTCACTACCCTCACAAACATGCACTATTTTCAATCTTTTTTATTCATATTATCATGCTTAACTGATAACACAGCGCTGATCAGATATCTAAATCAGAGAAACATTTCATATGTTTGGGCTGTTGACGGGTGGATTATTTATTTTTAACAGTGGATTCGGGAACTCAAAGTGCACCAGATTAATTCATTTATCTTTACAATGTACAACATTTTCTTCCGGGGGGGCATGCCCCCGGACCCCCCTAGAAGTACAGAGATCCACCTACAAAAATACTGTGGGTAACACAGTAGGCTATATGATGGTCTACGAAACACTTGACATTCTGCCCCCTCACTTTTGAATGATGGCTACGCCCCTGTCGCTTGGTGTCGTTGTTCTATATGACGGAATGCCATACTCTAGGTTTTTGTGAAACGCCGCCACTGGTCTGTGGGCGGGTAATTATATGTGTAAAAATATAGGCCTATGTGTAATATGTACAAAATAAGATATGCAAACCCAGACAGCAACATGTCGGCCCAGATGTGTGTGGGATCCACGTGTGTACGACATGTTGCTGTCTGCGCACAGAGACGACGGAAAAACACACAGAGAGCATCAGCGTTCATTTCTGCTCGAAGCCCTAATGGTGTGTTCACACCGAACGTGAATTTAATTATTTGCGCGAGTAGATTACATACAAAGTCAATGCAAAGACGCGAATAGACGCATCATTCGCGCCGGGCGTTGCGAATGACGCGAATTGGGCGACGCGTTTGCCGCGAATGTCTTCCGCGCAAGTTGAAAAATTTGAACTCGAGCGAATGTTCAAGCGTCTAACTTGACGCGATAGACGCGTATTTGACGCTCTATTCGCGTTCGGTGTGAACACACCATTAGATCACGCCGAACGCTGAGTGTGTGTTAGAAAGTTTTGAAAACCTGATAATCCACACAAACCTGTGTTTGATGTATAAGATCCTTTATAACGCTGCCCCTCCACTAAAAGTGTTTATATCTTTGGGCTCTGAATCAACAGCTCGAGTCACTAGATCCACAGTGCGAGGCGAATGCAGGATCCCTAAACGCAGGACAGCATTTGGAAACTATGCTTTTTGGAAAAAAATTGGAATATGTTGAGCTGATAAGAGGCACAAACTTGTATACGTCAAGTCAAGTCAAGTCAAATATATTTAGGCCTATATAGCGCTTTTCACAATACAGATTGTATCAAAGCTGCTTCACAATATCAAAACAACTTCACAATGTTTGTTTATTACTGGAAAAAAGACATCCAAGTTTGGTAGAGCTGATCAATGGTATGATTGGTTTGTGTGGATACGTTCTCACATCTGGCAAAGAAATGGCTTTTGTCAAATCAAATTTGCAACCACATGTGATCGATGTTGTGCATGTGAAGATTTTATTTTTATTTATTTGGTCAATGTAAATTTCCTTATTCATGTATGTATGATGTATTATGTATTTTATTATAACATCAGCCTGCCCAGGGACTACAGGTGGAAATTAGCTCTTGAGCTAAAACCTGGTACAATGCATCTCTCCCTTTGAGGTTAATGTTTATTGTATGCTGTCCCTGTTTCTCTAAAATACAAACAAACAAAGAAACAGGACTGGTGAGAGAACATTATGTTTGGTATGTTTAATCCCGTCTGGCTAGAGTGCTTCCCATAATGATCACGCGTTTGAGAAAGACGGTCTTTTTGTTGTTTGAACACATTCAACCACATGAGCGTTTATGAAAGCGATCCGGTCGAGTGGAATTCAACTGGAAGTACGAGGACTGGGTAGCAAAAGTAATTTTCTCTGATGAAGCCCCCTTCCGACTTTTTGGGACATCGATCGTCCGAAGAGGAATGGGTGAACGCCACCATGAGTCGTGTGTCGTGCCCAAAGTGAAGCATCCTGAGACATCCATGTGTGGGGTTAATTTTCATTCAAAGATAGTGACTCTCTCACAATTCTGCCCAAAACTAAAGTATAAAATATCCTGCAAAAGCAATTTCTTCCAACAACCAAGGAGCGATTTGGGGATGATCCGTGATTTTTCCAGCATGATGGAGCACAGTGTCACAAGGAGTTATAATGAAGTGGCTCATTGAATTTTTGCATAGTTAAATTTTATTTCTGTGTCATGCCAAACATTTGGCCCATCATCCCACATGGGATTACAAGACACCACAAACTTATTTTACTTATTTTTTGCATATGTGGCCAGGCCCGGATTTGAATCCCAAAGAGAGAATCCCTGTGGTCAATCCTCAAAATGAGAGCGGACAAACCATAGACTGTACAAAATATGGACAAAGCGTCTGTGATGTCACCCATATACTTTCTGAAGAACGCTTTTGAGGCTGTTTAAGGGGGGGATGTGCGGCGCCATCTTGGGAATATTTCAATACAAATGATCATAAAGGATCCAGAGCTGGTCTGATGTGTGTCAGATCATGGCCGAGACGTCACATTTCAGGAATTCCACTCTGCACAGCCCGTTATCAGCTGTCAATCAAAGTCAACCACGCCCTTATTTGTCATACATTTTATATCTAAATACGATCTAAACTAACGAGTTAGGAAAAAAAATTCACCCCCCTCACAGTTGTCAGGCACTTGGAACCTATCGAAAAATACAATAAAAGTCGATGGGACCAACCTGTAAAAACATGAATTTATGCTGTGAAAACATTTGCTCCCTTTTGGGACCGGCCCCTATAGAGGAGTTTAGATGTAGGCTATTGCAATTTTTCCCACTTTCGGGTAGGCTTCATTTTTCAGATTAGAATGTTGCCGCTTGGGTCAAGCAGAAGTCCACAAATTGTGCTCAAATAATATAGACATCCCTGCTTGTAAAGCATTTCGATATTCAGAGGGTGACCTCTGGTGGTGGGGAAGTGGCATAACAGGCTCAGACGATACGGGTTTACTGGATTTTCCAGAGTCAAACTCCCCTTCAGTTTTATTATTTATTGAGAGTTTTATTGTTGATTTGATTTAAATGTCTTTGAGGTTGAATCTTATACATTTAGGACACACTGAAAACATGTTTGTGCAAGGTTTTGTGAATAGCAGTGCAGTTTTCAATGCAATATAGTCTATTCCATGGATATATATTAATTTTCTTCTTAAAATAATATGCTGCACAAAATCTGTTGACTCAAATTAATTAGGTTGCCTGGTGGTAAACATATGAACTTAATACAAGGCTAACTGTTTACTCAATAAAGTGAAGTTTCAGCTATATACAGTATTAAATGCAATGTAAAGTTTAATTGTGTATTAAGAAATATGATTGTTTTAGTGAACTCGATTAAAATAAGTTCAGAGTACTCATAACTATTGTTGTTTATAAACTTAAATGAATTGAGGCAATCGGTTTCCTCAAATGAAATGAGTTAGCTTAACTTGTTGGGTTTTACAGTGGATTCCCTGATGAAAGATGAGAGAGATATGCAGCATTTCTGAATCAGTCTGGATTTTAAGTCAGTTAATCTACGTTCTCTGCATGCTCCTTTTGTCTCAGAAAGGTATGCTCAAGATATGTAGTTATTTAACACTGACAGCACTGCTCTTAAAGTGTTCTTTACAGAAAGTAAAGTCTGGTTGACAGCACAAGGTGATTTGCATTTTGCAGCAAAGCTTTACATATTTAATGAACTAAAATGGTATGTGATGTGCTTTCTCATGTTTGCCTAGATAGAAAATGCGCACGGTAAGGTAATAATAAACCATTCATGTGGAATGTCCTGTGAAACTTTGTATTACCCAGTCGGCCCAGATCCGGCCCACCGTGTGTACCAGCCTTTTTCAATATTACCAATATTAAATTAAATGTAACCCTGAAATCAGTAGCATGGAAGAAAATTAGCCAATTTTATTTCCATTGTTTAATACAATTGATATTAAGAGTTCCTGCTAATTTATCACAGCAAATGCATGTAATATGTTATCCAGTGCATTGTGATGAAATGTATCTGATTGGGGGATATATATTATCTATATTGAATAATTGATGTGGCAGCTGTCAATCATGACCTTAAATTATTCGTAATGTAATTAGATTATTTAGTTTGGCTTGTGTAATTCGATTACATTATGACCTATATTGCAGCCAGAGCCACTAGGGGGCGATCGAAACGTTTTGGCTTCATTGTTCTGGACCTGTGCGGCACACTAGATAAACTAGACACTTTTTTGTTTCAAATATGGATTTAAATGTTAAATGACAACCCCCATTTTTATTCTTACAATTAAACAGTGCAAATTACAACCCAGACAGCAACAAAGTGTCGGCCCAGACCCGGACAACATCTGGTAGCCTACATGTGATGTGGATTCAAACTTTGGCCTTGTCCACACTAACACGTTTTCGTTTAAAAACGCATCTTTTTCTCTCCCTTTGGGCCTTCCGTCCACACTGAGACGGCTTTTTTATTCATGAAAATGAAGCTTTTTGAAAACGATCTCCAAAGTGGATTCATTTGAAAAATCAGTTTTCGTGTTGTTGTGGACTGTCAAAACGGAGGTATTTAAAAATAACGTAAGTTTAATCATGTGACGCATATTGTACCAATTGATATTTATGTTTATAGTGGTATTGTGCCTGTTATGTGCTTTTCACTTTAACACTGTCCCTAAAATATGTTACTTCACACACTCTTCATATCACAGTCCTGCAAAGATGACAGAAAATTCATTCGCATTTTGCTGTCCAAACATGAGCAGTTTTAGACCAAACATATAATAGTGAGTGAGTGCGACCTGACGAGATATTTTGCTAAATAAAATGATCCTGCCAAGAATTGCACGATAACTTTATTAGCCTATTTATGTTTCCGTCTGTATCATCTCAGTGAGCTTTTGTGAGTGTTTACACATAAGGTGAATTTGGCGTTTTCCGACGTTTTCCACAAGTTTCTCATCCACACTGAAACGTCGGAAAACGCCTGAAAATTTACATTTCAAATGTTCACGGGTTAATGTTGCTGTCTGGGAAACCAATGAAATAAATGCATTTTTATAAAGCAATTATCACTGCATTAAAATCATACTACTGTTGTTGTGAAAACATGTGATTCATAATTGAAGCACGCCGCTCTGGATATTCCCGTGAATCCCCTCTCATGACGCTGTGAATCCAGGGCAGGTAGGCTGAGATCTTTGTGTAGACCGCGAGCTCTTCTACATAACAAGCCTTGTCAAAGGAGAGGATTCCCGCCGCATAGACTGCACTGGTGTTGGGGTTCAGGAACACTAGAGCGCCCCCTGCGTCACCAAAACACACGTTTTCCTGGTACTTGCTGGGTCCTGTGCAGAACTGTTTGTCAGACACATTTGGTGTGCTTGCGAGGACCTTCGCCGAGTAGTTACCCTTGCATGACTGGACGGGCAGAGCGAGAAACTTCAGTTTTGGGGCAGGGGTGAAAATATGCCCCCATCCCCATCCAGCGATGATGCCTCTCTCTCCTTCGCTCTCTTCCTGGTTATCTCCCATCTCTGGAAGCGGGACGGGTGTAATAGACTCGTTAAATCTCACCGGCTCCTTCAGTTTGATTAGAGCGAGGTCATCGTCCCAGTCGGACGTGTTCTGGAAGCCTGGATGCAAAAACACCTGCAGAAAAGGTACATTTCACACTATTAAAGCTGCCGTCGGCAACTCTGGCTGATTGAGTGGACTTAGGCAAAATTTTGAATGTTTACAACTCTCATGCCCCTCCCCCACTATCAACGAATACCCTCCCACCGAGTTCGTGCTCGTCAGTGCATCACTCTTCGCTACTGCGCGAACTTCAGGCGTGTGCATGTGATTGACGTGTGTGTGCACGACTTGTGATTGACAGTCATATCTCACACCCCCCTGCGCTGATTGGACACAATGAACCGTGGGAGCGGTGGATTTTTGCAAAACAAATAACACGCTCCAGGTGGAGTTAGAAGCTCGGGTTTTTTCTAAAACCACTTTATTTGTGTTGTTCTGTCGGAATATAGTGTCGAATTCGCTGAATATGATCAAAAAAAAGTTGCCGACGGCAGCTTTAATGCTCTCATGCAACAATTATCTCCTTTTCTTGACATAACTGTGCATGCAAAATTAACTTGTTACAATGATAAATTGGTCCCTAGCATGCTAACTAAAGCTTTTTTTGTCTTTGTATTTATATATTTTTTTAAATGATCATGATTTAGCAAATTTAGCTTAGCAGGTTTGGATATTTACCTTCTCCACGGCTACTTCAGAAGAAGCATTTGCTTCAGAAAGTTTGCTGATTCCAAGATAGACTTTTGGGATTAATGGTTCTTGTCCTCTTGTCTGATTTCGACTCTTTCCTACAAATAGATTACGTCCGGCAGTCAGTACCCAGCGCTCCGCTATCAGCGCTCCTCCAGCAAAACCTCCATCTAGTATGTTTTCACTGAGGTACACCATTGCCTGCCACGGGACGGAAGCGGTCAGCGATCCCCCCACCATTCGTTTGGGACGTAGGGCTGAGATCCTGTGAGCTGTAGAATACATGAGAATGAGATCTTTTTAAGCAGCTGTCAATGGTATTTTTCATGCTACATTTGTAAAGAAAACACAAATTGTAATGAATGCTTCATAGCTAGATTTGTTGAGTTGGGAAGTTGTGTTCACGACCTCAGGTGCGTTCAACTCGTGTGTAAATACGATTTTTCCAACGACTTTTGGCTCATGCTAGCAAACAGGACTTCCAACATGCTACACATGCTAACAGTGAATAGCTACATGCTAATAGTGATTAGCTATGTGTTAAAACATTCTGAAAAATCCTAACTAATTATAAAAACATGATAAAAACAAGTAAAAATGTGCTAGCATCATGGTACATTTTTTTAAACATGTTATCATTGCCTAGCTGCATGCATAAGTATGTTAAAAATATGCAAACATGCTAACAACATCTGTTGATGCATTAAGACATGCTAACGGCATGATAACTGTGTTAGCATAATGTTAAACATACTAGCATAATGTTAACAACATATTAATCATGTTAGCAAACAGAACTTACAACATCCTAAAAATGCTATAAGTGAATAGCTACATGCTAATAGCATTTAGCTATGTGTTAAAACATTAAATTTAATGAACAACTAATCATTAAAACATGATATAAGCAAGTCAAAATGTGCTGCATCATGGTAACAAAATGTTACAACATGTTAGTATCGCCTAGCTGCATGCTTAAACATGTTTAAAAACATGTTAACATATGTTAACAATATCTAGTGAAGCGTTAAATCATGACAACGACATGATCATTTGTTAGCATAACGTTAAACATACTAGCATCATGCTAACAACATATTAACTGTTGGCAAACAAAACTTCCAACATGCTACACATGCTAACAGTGAATAGCTAATAGTGATTAGCTATGTGTTAAAACATTCTGAAATATCCTAACCAATTATAAAAACATGATAAAAACAAGTCAAAATGTGCTAGCATCATGATCATTTTTTTAAACATGTTATCATTGCCTAGCTGCATGCTAACAACATCTGTTGATGCGTTAAAACATGCTAACGGCATGATAACTTTGTTAGCATTATGTTAAACATACTAGCATAATGCTAACAACATATTAATCATGTTAGCAAACAGAACTTCCAACATGCTACACATCTTAGCAAAGTGTTAAAATGTTGTAAAATCCCAACTAATCATTAAAATATGATAAAAATGACTAAAAATGTGTTAGTATCATGGTAACAATGTTAAAACATGTTAGCATCACCTAGTTGCATACTAAAACATGTTATAAACATGCTAACAACATCTAGTGAAGCGTTAAAACATGCTTATGAAATGTTAACCGTGTTAGCATTATGTTAAACATACTAGCATCATGCTAACTGTTAGTAAAAACATGTTAAAAACACGATAACATATGCTAACAACATCCAGTGAAGCATTAAAACATGCTAACGACAAGATAATGCTAAAAGCATCATGCTAACAACATATTAATCATGTTAGCATGATGTTAGCAAAACATGATAGCTGTGTTTGCATTATGTTAATCGTGTTAGCATCATGCTAGCGACATGCTAATCATGTTCACTAATAGCACTAATCACTAAAAGCATTCACTGATTCGCAGCTGTCTGCTGCTGAACATTGGTCATGTCTGTGAGGAGGTTGTTTGTTACCCGAAACATGCTCTCTGACTCCGTCCACAGCAGGAGACACATCTGGCAGCCAAGTAATAGTGCCCACGAACAGCACAGACAGCCTGGAGACCAAGAAGGGTCATCAACGAGAAATAATGTGGAGTGAAGTTGTGGAACAGACTAAGTTCAGTGCTCAAACAATGTCCAAGAATAACCGTTCAAAAAGCGGTATGGTTTTCACAAGGTACGAGGATGAAGAAGGTCGTTGACTAGGTGATCTTACAGTTCATTTATAAATACATTTTTTACATTGTTTATTATTTATGGTGGATATAAACATAGGTAAATATGTTTGTTATTTATGTATTTCTCGGTGTGTGGAGATAAATAGATTAAGATGATCAGATCGGCCACCGGATGATTATTAACGTTAGTGAGAAGGGCTAAATCATTCTTCCTACTCCTTTTCGGACATGTATAATATTGTTTTCTTTCTTTAACATTTTTTATTTTTTTTTATTTTTTTGCTTTCTGTTTTGATGAGTATTTGTTTGTTATTAGGTTTTTGTCAATTTAGTTTTCATTGTTAGTAGGCTATCGTTTATTTTACATGTTCGAGAAAAAAAAAAAAATCTCTTGCTTGTTTGAACAGATTAATAACGCATTATGCATTGCTAAATAGCAAATGAAATTCGCTAAACATTTAGAGATGCTTTTTGAATGTCTTTCAAGATCACACATCATTATCTGAAACATATTTTTTTTAATTTAGGGAACAAAACAGAAACTTACCACCTCATGATGAAAACGTTTTGGAAACACGTCTTTGATCAATTTGTGGTCATTGAGGTTCTGCATTTATATGAGCTCGACACAGCTGTCCCCCCTCTAAAAAAACATCTAAACTCACAGATTACATAATTGGGGAAATTTATCTGTTTGAATGTTGACACTATCTCGGTTAAAGGGATCAACTTCCCGAAGGCAGTCTGTGTGACCTACTTTAAACAGGAGAAAGCACTATTTTTGTGATGTTGTAACCCCCAGAAAAAAATATTGTATTTGCAAAATGGTGAACATCTTATAATTGTATATATAGGCCTATATAATATAATATATAGGCCTATATATATATATATATATATATATATATATATATATATATATAACTCATTATTCATAGTTATTGTTGTCTCCATCTGCTTTTCTGCTCATTTAATTGTTATAACTAGCAGATTGCTATCTGTCTCTTTGTCTGTCAACTGTTTGTATTATTTTGTGAAGCGACCTTGGGTTCTTGAAATTTGGCGCTATAAAAATCGATTAACCAAATGGCAGTGCCAGCAAGTTTTGCAAACCCCAACATCAGGATTGCGCAACGTGTGTCATACAATGTCGCAATTAAAAGAGTTTTGATCACTCTGATAAAAGTGAAGCACATGAAATTTCCAGAAGCAAAACATGGCAATCATTCGTGGAACGATAACAATGGCAGACGACTCAAATTCTGATGTGATCATTTGATTTAAAAGATTTTTTATAATTTGATGTAAATCTTAACAAATTTGAATAATTTGAATGAGCATTTTCTCCTGTTTAATGATTATAGGTTGTAACAACTTCATTCATTGCAATTGACAATGATTTACATGGTTTATAAAAGTAGTAGACTTTAAACAACTATATGAGAGTGAGAGACTATATAAGTGCATGAGAGTGGGATGCCAATACTAAATTGATTTTGAGAAACCGGCCATGAAAAAAAAAAAAACAGACCTTAAAACGAAAAATAACTCACAACGCCCAGATGGCTATTTCTGAACTTGAGAGCATTCTTAAATGTTTAAAAGGCTTGGTATTTTTGACTGACCTCGTTCCCTAGATTTGCTCTTTAAAATTTAAAGAGCACGATGTGCATTGTTAAAGAAAGTTATAAAACACATTGAATAAGGGTTTGAAATTGAAAATAATTGAAAATGTTTCCTCATATAAGTATGTAGGTTTTTGGCTGGACAACAAACTTTCTTTCAAAGTTCATGTTGAAAAGCTTGTAAAAAAGCTGAAACTAAGGCTGGGGTTTTACTTTAGGAATAAGGCTTGTTTTAACTTGTTAGCTAGAAAAAAACTTGTGCAGGCCATCACTATGGTGATGTCGTCTACATGCATGCTGCCTTTAGTACTCTCCACCTTTTAGATTCTGTGTATCATAGTGCTCTACGCTTTTTAACTAACTCTGGTTTCCGTACTCATCATTGTACGCTGTGTGAACTGGTAGGCTGGACGTCACTAAGTCTATGTAGACAACTTCATTTGCATATTTTTCTATATAAAGCCATGTTGGGTAAATTGCCAGCATATTTATGTAATCTCCTTAAAGGGATAGTTCACCCAAAAATGAAAATTAAGTCATTAATTACTCACCCCCATGCTGTACCAACCCCGTAAGACCTTCGCTCATCTTCGGAACACAAATGAAGATATTTTTTATTAAATCTGAGAGCTGGATCACTCCTCCATAGGCTTCCTAAGGGATTGAAACTTGACGGCCCAGAAAGTAATTGAAGAAAATGTTTAAATATTCCATGTGCCTACAGTGGCTCAACTATAAGTTTATCAAGCGTCGAGAATACTTTTTGTGCGGAAAAACAAACAAAAATAACGACTTTATTCAACTATTCCTTTTCTTCCTTTTGGACCTGAGACGTGAGTTCAAGAGATTTCCACGACGCATGCGCGAGAACTGAGAAGAGGACGTTCTTCTTCTACTACCAAAGCCCGTCTACGGAAAGCCTGGGCACTCCCTATTAAGTCCGATTGTACCGAATTCTGGTTGTAGTTCCACCAGAGTTCCACTGGGGGAGATCGTCCGAGTGCAGAATGAATGGGAGTCTATGGGGCTAGACGGCTAAATGTGTCTCTTTCACCCGATGGCCATTGAGAAATCTCAGATTTTATTGTAGGTTTTGCAAGTTCAACACTGGTTATAGGTCGAAAGTTGAATGAACGAGTACTTATGTCCTTTCGATTTCTTACAGGTGAAGTTGTTGTTGCCCATAACACGCTAGCATTCTGCTAATGATGCAGATGTGTATGACGTCATTGACATTTTAAAAGACCTTTTAAAGCAAATAAGTGACTCTAAAAAATCTAACACCCAGCATTGTGAATTTTCTTTGCATCTACTTTCGAATACAATATTCAAATTACTAGACAAAAAATTATATCCCGAGAAAAGTGGATTTTGAGGGGTATAGCTCCATAGACCTCCATTCATTCTGCACTCGCCCGCGAGCGCCCCCGCATGGGCAGAGATGTGTTACTGCAGCCAGTCCAGAACCCGGAAGTAACCAGAGAGTGCCAATTCTCTCCTATTAGACATTCTCTGCTACTACTTCTTGTTACTCAGTTCTCGCGCATGCGCATTTATTTAAAAAAAATATAAAAATAAAAATATATAATTTTGGCAGTAACATCATTTTACAATGTCTAGACAGAGATTCATGCTTGCTAATTGACTGTGCCAGTATTATGTTATTTTAAAGGCTCCTTGTTTTGAAAACTCCCAATATATATATATATATATATATATATATATATATATATATATATATATATATATATATATAGGCTATATATATAAAAAAAAAATGATAGGCCTATATTTTTTCAGATGGCCCAGTCTGTTGTGATTAGTCTACTCTGCTCTGATTGGTCAGATTGCTCAGTATGTTGTGATTAGTCTACTCTGCTCTGATTGGTCAGATTGCTCAGTATGTTGTGATTGGTCTACTCTGCTCTGATTGGTCAAATGGCTCAGTCTGTTGTGATTGGTCTACTCTGCTCTGATTGGTCAAATGGCTCAGTATGTTGTGATTGGTCTACTCTGCTCTGATTGGTCAGATGGCTCAGTATGTTGTGATTGGTCTACTCTGCTCTGATTGGTCAGATGGCTCAGTATGTTGTGATTGGTCTACTCTGCTCTGATTGGTCAGATGGCTCAGTATGTTGTGATTGGTCTACTCTGCTCTGATTGGTCAGATTGCTCAGTATGTTGTGATTGGTCTACTCTGCTCTGATTGGTCAGATGGCTCAGTATGTTGTGATTGGTCTACTCTGCTCTGATTGGTCAGATTGCTCAGTATGTTGTGATTGGTCTACTCTGCTCTGATTGGTCAGATTGCTCAGTATGTTGTGATTGGTCTACTCTGCTCTGATTGGTCAGATTGCTCAGTATGTTGTGATTGGTCTACTCTGCTCTGATTGGTCAGATGGCTCAGTATGTTGTGATTGGTCTACTCTGCTCTGATTGGTCAGATGGCTCAGTATGTTGTGATTGGTCTACTCTGCTCTGATTGGTCAGATTGCTCAGTATGTTGTGATTGGTCTACTCTGCTCTGATTGGTCAGATGGCTCAGTATGTTGTGATTGGTCTACTCTGCTCTGATTGGTCAGATTGCTCAGTATGTTGTGATTGGTCTACTCTGCTCTGATTGGTCAGATTGCTCAGTATGTTGTGATTGGTCTACTCTGCTCTGATTGGTCAGATTGCTCAGTATGTTGTGATTGGTCTACTCTGCTCTGATTGGTCAGATTGCTCAGTATGTTGTGATTGGTCTACTCTGCTCTGATTGGTCAGATTGCTCAGTATGTTGTGATTGGTCTACTCTGCTCTGATTGGTCAGATTGCTCAGTATGTTGTGATTGGTCTACTCTGCTCTGATTGGTCAGATGGCTCAGTATGTTGTGATTGGTCTACTCTGCTCCGATTGGTCAGATTGCTCAGTATGTTGTGATTGGTCTACTCTGCTCCGATTGGTCAGATTGCTCAGTATGTTGTGATTGGTCTACTCTGCTCTGATTGGTCAGATGGCTCAGTATGTTGTGATTGGTCTACTCTGCTCTGATTGGTCAGATGGCTCAGTATGTTGTGATTGGTCTACTCTGCTCTGATTGGTCAGATTGCTCAGTATGTTGTGATTGGTCTACTCTGCTCTGATTGGTCAGATTGCTCAGTATGTTGTGATTGGTCTACTCTGCTCTGATTGGTCAGATGGCTCAGTATGTTGTGATTGGTCTACTCTGCTCTGATTGGTCAGATTGCTCAGTATGTTGTGATTGGTCTACTCTGCTCTGATTGGTCAGATTGCTCAGTATGTTGTGATTGGTCTACTCTGCTCTGATTGGTCAGATTGCTCAGTATGTTGTGATTGGTCTACTCTGCTCTGATTGGTCAGATGGCTCAGTATGTTGTGATTGGTCTACTCTGCTCTGATTGGTCAGATGGCTCAGTATGTTGTGATTGGTCTACTCTGCTCTGATTGGTCAGATTGCTCAGTATGTTGTGATTGGTCTACTCTGCTCTGATTGGTCAGATTGCTCAGTATGTTGTGATTAGTCTACTCTGCTCTGATTGGTCAGATTGCTCAGTATGTTGTGATTGGTCTACTCTGCTCTGATTGGTCAGATGGCTCAGTATGTTGTGATTGGTCTACTCTGCTCTGATTGGTCAGATGGCTCAGTATGTTGTGATTGGTCTACTCTGCTCTGATTGGTCAGATTGCTCAGTATGTTGTGATTGGTCTTCTCTGCTCTGATTGGTCAGATTGCTCAGTATGTTGTGATTGGTCTACTCTGCTCTGATTGGTCAGATGGCTCAGTATGTTGTGATTGGTCTACTCTGCTCTGATTGGTCAGATTGCTCAGTATGTTGTGATTGGTCTACTCTGCTCTGATTGGTCAGATTGCTCAGTATGTTGTGATTGGTCTACTCTGCTCTGATTGGTCAGATTGCTCAGTATGTTGTGATTGGTCTACTCTGCTCTGATTGGTCAGATTGCTCAGTATGTTGTGATTGGTCTACTCTGCTCTGATTGGTCAGATGGCTCAGTATGTTGTGATTGGTCTACTCTGCTCTGATTGGTCAGATTGCTCAGTATGTTGTGATTGGTCTACTCTGCTCTGATTGGTCAGATTGCTCAGTATGTTGTAATTAGTCTACTCTGCTCTGATTGGTCAGATTGCTCAGTATGTTGTGATTGGTCTACTCTGCTCTGATTGGTCAGATTGCTCAGTATGTTGTGATTGGTCTACTCTGCTCTGATTGGTCAGATGGCTCAGTATGTTGTGATTGGTCTACTCTGCTCTGATTGGTCAGATTGCTCAGTATGTTGTGATTGGTCTACTCTGCTCTGATTGGTCAGATTGCTCAGTATGTTGTGATTGGTCTACTCTGCTCTGATTGGTCAGACCTTACTGCTCCCGTAAAGGACTTGAATTATGAAAAACAACCCTAATTAAGACAAAATAAAAAAAAATCAAATCATCAGTTTTCAGTGTTGGGAAAAGTTAAATTTTTATAAAGCAATATATTATATTGTTAATACTTCCATGTAATGTATGCAAAATGTAATTAATCTTATAATTTATTTCAAAATACATCAAAGCATTGAAACATGGCTTCATTTCCACAGTTAAAAAAGGATGATAAAATGCACATCCAGCACTTCATTCATGTGGTAGAACAAAGTGTAAATATACAATACTACTGTATAATAAAGAAAAAAAAAAATACCTGTTTAATTAATTTAATACTTTGGTGCTGCTCACATGGCAGGAAAAAATACAGAATATTTTGTATTTTTATGTTACGATTTTACATTTATGCAGTATCCATTTATTACCTGTTAACCACTTGTTGAGCATTAAACTGCCCTAAATCTTGAAATATTTAAGTGTGGTCTCTTTGTACAACACTTTACAACACAAAAAAGACAAGTTAAAAAAGCTATAGAAGATTTTTTGTTTTTCAATCTTTATATGAAATTTATATTCAGCACCAGAGGGTTAAAAACGTTTATTCATATGAACTTTGCACTTCCATGATGACAGATTTGTGGAAATGCACCTGTTGTGTAATCCCCTAATAATGCTTGCCAGAATGAATGTTTATTTTTTGGGATAATCATAGTTAACATTTTGCTAAGAGAACTGAACTATTACTCTGCAAATTCAGTCATATTTTTCAGTCCTGTTTACATTTATTTTCAGATGCAAGACACCGATTCCAGAGAGGAGAGGTTTTAATCATTCATGATATTAATGTCTAGTCTAATATAGTCAGTTAGTACATTTTCATTAAATCTTTTGAGAATATTGTAAGTGGGATATTTTCCCTTTCCATTACTCAGACATGCAGAAAAGTCCTGCAGGAATACTCTCCTAGGATCACATTTAAAAAAGCAGAACTTTCCCATCCTATTTGCATAATCTATTAGACTGAGGCATATCAAGCACAGTTTAATATGGAGACGCAGTCTGGACTGTATAACGGGCACGGCTTGAGTTGGATATTTTGTATCTAATGCAATGAAATTCAGACATTTTTAAGTGACTTAAGATGCCAAGTTCCCTGTTTTTTAATTGTTTTTTTGTAGCTTCAAATAAATATTTTTGCCACGTGAACAACAAAATATAAGTCACAGACATCAGACATCTTACACTCTTAGAAGAAAAAGTTATATATAGAATCATAAGTGTTCTGTCAAGTGTCCATAATTTTATACATTTATTAATTCATTTTTAATTAGAATTACATTTTTTTAATCAAACCACGTACTTTATCACAAGAAAGAAATTAAATATGAAACATGAAAGTACTATGCAATCATTTAAAACATTTGTCCATATAACATTTTTGGCATAAAGTCATCAAGAACCCTTGCGATCTCCCTTTTTAACTTTTTTAAGAGTTACAGATAAGTAGGCCTACAGGTAAAAAAAAAATCACAAAATGGAAAATGGTAAGATCCTGTAAACTGATTCGTGGAAAATATATCAGTATGTTGCTTTTAAGACTCACTACATATGTTTGCTGTTATGTAACTTTGGGTGCATTTTTGTGCTGTTAAGTTAAATCCCATAACTCTAGCAACAGCAAGAAACTCAAACTGCATAGCAACGCCTTGGCAACCAGCCATAACAGCCCAGAATCGTAGTGGCAGGTTTGCATGCATAACGGCACTCTTCTGAAAAGAGAAAAATCAGTTCTGTTAGAAATCCCTCCAAATATTACAGTAAATCTAAAATGAATATACGCAAATGTCCCGTGAGTAATGTCATTTTGAAGGCTTCGTTAACCTTCTAATGAATGTGTTGGCAGATGTATTTTCAAGAACATTTCATTTTATATTTAACAATATTATTACAACATTATTTTCCTGTTATCTCTGTAAAGCTGCTTTGAAACATTCTGTATTATAAAAAGCCCTATATAAATAAATAAAACTAGTTAAGCTGAAGGCTATTATAATAAACATTCAAGGTTTCATTTCATTTTCAGGTTTCAATGCATCTTCAACACCAGACTTTCAGCGCTCTATCTGTGTGTGTGTGTGTGTGTGTGTGTGTGTGTGTGTGTGTGTGTGTGTGTGTGTGTGTTTCTATTCATATTTTAAGAGTGAAGTGGAAGAAAAAAAGATGAAGTGAGGAGAGGGTGAATAAAGCTGCTGAAAAATATCGGCGGGGTAATTTTAAGAGTAACGGGCAGAAAGTGTGTAAGAGAGCTAGTCCTCTTACATCCACAGAAGCACTTTTAAGGTGGAGAGAGAAGGAAAGAGAGGATAACACACTGAGAGAGAGGAGCATATGTTACTGTAAGGCTTGAGCTTGCAGCTGTGCGTGTGTGTGTGTGTGTGTGTGTGTGTGTGTGTGTGTGTGTGTGTGTGTGTGTGTGTGTGTGTGTGTGTGTGTGTGTGTATGTGTGCTCGTGTTTATATTACATTGTGGGGACCAAATGTCCCCACAAGTATAGTAAAACCTGAAATCACCTACATTGTGGGGACCAGCCAGCGGTCCCCATGAGGAGAACAGCGTATAAATCACACTAAGTAATGTTTTTTGAAAATGTAAAAATGCAGAATGTCTCCTGTGATGGGTAGGTTTAGGGATAGGGGCAGTGTAAGGGGACAGAATATACAGTTTGTACCGTCTAAAAACCATTACGCCTATGGAGAGTCCCCACAAAGATAGCGAACCAGACATGTGTGTGTGTGTGTGTGTGTGTGTGTGTGTGTGTGTGTGTGTGTGTGTGTGAGAGAGAGAGAGAGAGAGACCAAGATAGAGAGCGAGAGAGAGAGATTGAGAGAGAGAGACAACGAGAGGGACCGAGATAGAGAGAGAGAGAGAGAGAGAGATTGAGAGAGAGAGACAGCGAGAGAGAGAGAGAGATTGAGAGAGAGAGAGAAACAGAGACAGAGACAGAGAGAGAGAGAGAGAGATTGAGAGAGAGAGAGAAACAGAGACAGAGACAGAGAGAGAGAGAGAGATTGAGAGAGAGAGAGATTGAGAGAGAGAGAGAAACAGAGACAGAGAGAGAGAGAGAGAGAGAGAGAGAGATTGAGAGAGAGAGAGAGATTGAGAGCGAGAGACAGCGAGAGAGAGAGAGATTGAGAGAGAGAGAGAAACAGAGACAGAGACAGAGAGAGAGAGAGAGAGAGAGAGAGAGAGAGAGAGATTGAGAGCGAGAGACAGCGAGAGAGAGAGAGATTGAGAGAGAGAGAGAAACAGAGACAGAGACAGAGAGAGAGAGAGAGAGATTGAGAGAGAGAGAGAGATTGAGAGAGAGAGAGAAACAGAGACAGAGAGAGAGAGAGAGAGAGAGATTGAGAGAGAGAGAGAGATTGAGAGCGAGAGACAGCGAGAGAGAGAGAGATTGAGAGAGAGAGAGAAACAGAGACAGAGACAGAGAGAGAGAGAGAGAGAGAGAGAGAAACAGAAAGAGAGACTGAGATAGAGAGAGAGAGTTTCAGACAGACTAGGTCAAGGAATGAGAGACTGCAATAAAGAGTGGGAAGAAGAAAACGTGGAGGGTGAGGAAAACAGGGGAGGACGGAGGGATAACAAATCTAACAGAGAGAGAATCATTTCAAAGCTTTTTTCTGTTAGTACGAGAGATTTCCCTGTTCTCTGATGGAGATCGTGGGTTCACGGGACAAAGACTGACGGAGTCCAGTAACTCGTTTCAGGAATATATAAAACAGGTAAGAGCGCTGCATGAAGATGAAAAAAATCTAAATTTCTTAGAGCATGTTTTTCTGCAAATATTATATCATATAATTTTCATGTATATTGAGAATGAACCAGAAAAACACCCCTAAAGTCCTGTAGTGGCAAAACATGTGAATGGACAAGGTCACGTTTTTTAAGGTGCATTTTTAATTAGTCTTCACTATTCTTCATTTTACTGCTCCTTTAGTGTGAAAAATTAAATGTGTAATTCTATTATAAATACTCAATGTAGTTTTTAAATCAATATTAAGGCCATTATTAAAGCTTCACACATAATAAGAATAAAATAAATGCCGCAATGCAATTAAAAAAACTGAGATGGAGTTACTCTGTTTTAACTGAAATTAGTAAATATTTGCTATTTATTAACAAATGATATGACATTATGCAATGTGACTTTTTCAATTCTTTCCATATATACTGAGATTAAAATGCCTTCTGTAATGTGTAGTATATCACAGATGATGAAGAGCCTACTGTAATCTCAATTATTCTCTTAATTGTTCTTCATTATTCTCTTTATCAATTATAATTTGTTTCAACCGGTTATTACAAGATAATTGGAAAGTACACCTGTGTCCTAAACCAATCAATTCTCAAAATTATACATATAAAATACATTTGCAAGCAAATTTATTTCACAAAAACAGACACACAAATAAGTAGGCTACTGAACACACATTAATAATATCACTAATAAACAGTATATAAGGCTATTAAATAGCAGTCCTAAACTAGTTTAAAAGTTAGTAAGTTGGTTTGAAATTATGAAAAACAACCCTAAAGACAAAGAAAAAATAGGACCTTCATCAAAGGTCGTAAAAAAAAAGGTTGGTCATAAAAAAAGGACAAAATAACTGAAAATAAGTGGTATTTTGGAATATACTGTTACTATGATAAATACACAATACTAACATGAACTGTTAAAAAAACACTGATCCTGATAAATAGATTGAACATAAAACCTGCATGCAAATCCTGATAGCTTCATTTATTGGTACTTTTTTGTAATATCGTGATTGACAACGTATAACTACAACGTTATACAGCGTGTGTCTCCGCATAATTACCGTGAACCAAACATAACAAGTGTAAAAACACACACACTCACAGGCCTCAGGGCTTCGAGTCCTTGATGGTCACTCCATTAATCCAGTAGATGACTGTCTGGGAATATAAGGACTTCCATATAAAGCAGTTTGCTGCCACTACACTACACTAAAGAATGTCTTTTGTTTATAGTTCACTTCTACCATCACTTCATTTATGCACAATGTCTTTTCTGTTGGTTGACAGATTGGCTCAGTTCCAGTTGCTTCAGTATTTGTCTTCCTAAATGCTTCATAAGTGAAGGAAATCCACACACGATTACCTATTCTCCAGCAACTTCAATACATATACGAATGGTTTGACATTAGTACGCAAATGACACAACAATACACACACTCTTAACCCGATCTAGTTGACTTTACTAGAAAATTGCGTGGAAACCGGTTCCACTAATCCATTTATGTTTTTACACAGGGTGAACCTAAACAGGTTAAGTTGTATTAACAGAGAATCTTAAGTGAGTGCAGTAGACAAATCACGTTTACAGTAGTAGTCTTTACTGAAAATCAGTTCACATTCAAAAAATTTTTTTGAGTATATACAAATAGCACACAAATATGGGGTGAAATATTTCTATTCAAATTTTTTCAGTATTGAATGAGAAATAAGCTTATAATCAATTTTCAAAGAGGCTGTTCCAAAGCATTTCGGGATTTTGCATACGGTAACAGGATTGTTTTATGTGTTAGATTTTGGTCAAAAGCTTTTCTCTTGTAATGCGGTGTATTTATTTGCATAGTTAGCAGGATCATATGATTGTGATCACCCTGTTTGGTGTGCCGAATATGTTTCTGTTCATAAGCGGGTCTGGTACGCGAGAGATTTCTGGTACCAAATTGGAGAGCAACAAGAGATGTGTGATGTGAATGATACCAAACTCTTAGTGTAAGTGTTCACTTAGAGGAGGAAAAACATGATAAAACATAATCAGACAAAAACAGAAGGGGAAATAATTGTTCCTGCTGAAAGCGCTGTTTATTTGTAAGCACTATGCGCACAGATTCACTAAATTAATTATGGCATTCAGCGAACATGCCCTTAGAACCTGTGCTGAATTTATACTGCATAGTTTCTCTTTGGAAAAACATCCTGGTCCCAACATGAACAGCTCTCCTGCTTTATAACACTGTAAAATGTACACACAAAAAATTTGACTTTACTTAGAAAAAGTGAGGAAACCGATTTCCTTAAAGCATATGTGATTAGTACAGATTACTAATTAAGTTAAGACATTTAAGTAAAGTTAACTAAAAAGTTTTAGTTAGAATCACTGTTGGATTTTACAGTGAAGATATTTAATTAATACACATTAGAGGACAGAATTACATGCATTGTTGTGGTGAAGGCAATCCCTCCGTTAACAAATCCTTCCCTCGGGGGTCAAAATGACCCGAATTACACTTCTTCTTCTTTTTTTCAGAAAGCTTAGATCATTTAACTTTTATTTTTATTTTTACATTTAAAATGAATTTTTTTGGAGATTTTTTGTTATTTATTATTTGATTTACCTTTTAAATAGGTAACTAGATTTAGACATCAGAGGGCCATACTGAACCGTTTCATTTACAGGACATTTGTCTGGAAGGATGTAAGAAGAAGAAAAGTTTAGAATAGTGAGGTTAAAGACCTTTTTATTTGATTTGTCTTATAAAAAATGAATGTTGATGCGGTTATTCTGTTTGTCTATGTCTGTTACCGTGTTGGGTTTTTTATTTTGCACTATGGCACAGTGGTCAACGGAAGTTGTGTTTAATTGTGCTTTAGAAATAAAATGATTGATTGATTGAACAAGAACCAAAACAACTTCTGTTTCAGCATGTTGTTTTGTATCACTCTTTCTGCACTCTTCCACTACTATTGCACAGTGCGTACTGCTAAGTGGACTCTTCTGTTGAAGTATATGTGGTACCTGCCATGCAGTATACCTTATTTCAGGTCTGACTACGCCACCCCCTGATGATGGGCAGGAGGAACCTCAAATCTTCCTTAAATGTAGTGTGGCTAATAATATGTTTATCCTCGCAAAGGGACAGTTAACAAGAGGCAGATATATAAATGTATTCCAAATTTATTATATATTTCAGTGCAAAAAGACGTTGAAAGGTATTAAAACTGATCTTAAAAATACTGGGATAAATGACTGGTGGATTTTCCTCACTCTAGGAAGGTCGGATCAGCCAATGCAAAACCCCTGCTCATGAGGCCCCTGGGGAGACAGAAACAGGAGACAGCAACCCAGCACCAGTCGAAACATGCAACACAGCAAGCTCTACACACTTTAGATCTTTAGATACCACTACAAAATATCACACCGTGTTGTAGTTATAAGTACACACCAAGACAATGTCTCTCCCAGTGTGGTCCCCTGAAGAGGAGGGGCAAAGCATCAGTGTGGATCCGGCCTTGTACAAGGTTAACCTACGCAGAAAACATAATTAGGGAGGAAAACCACCAGCATAAATGGCAACACTTAGTCAAGAAAACAAAATAAAAATTCTACTATGAATGTGGCACATGAGTGGCAAAATTTACCAAACAACAAATATCAAACAACAGGAAACAAGAAGAAAAGGCTCATCAAATCACATGAAAACAGTGGCTGGCCTGGTCCTTTTCAGTATGCTCAACTGTCCGTTTTTGAATCCATTCAGCCGATCTCCGGGTCTGGCGGTAGCACTTTTAGCATAGCTTAGCATAGATCATTGAATCTGATTAGACCGTTAGCATCTCTCTCAAAAAAATGACCAAAGAGTTTCGATATTTTTCCTATTTAAAACTTGCCTCTTCTGTAGTTACATCGTGAACTAAGACCGACGGAAAATGAAAAGTTGCGATTTTCTAGGCCGATATGGCTAGGAACTATCCTCTCATTCCTGCGTAATAATCAAGGAACTTTGCTGCAGTGCCATGGGTGCAGAGGCGCAATGATATTACACAGCGCCTGAAAATAGTCCCCAGCTATAACTTCCAACATGACCGGGACTAAGTTTCAGGCGCTGCGTACACTAGAAGAAAAGGTTCTATCGGCGCTACGTATTTGGAACCCCTAAAAGGTTCTATATGGAACCTTTTAGGGGTTCATTCATTATCAGTTGTTTTGTCCTTTCCAGATTAAATATTTCATATTATTGACAAACATCAAGACCCTAAAATGTATTTATGAATGCATGTGAATGATCACAAAATTCAAGATATGGGGGTTAGAAAATGTATATATTTATATCATTTTCTGTAGTTAATCAATATCACACGAAGAGTGCCATTTCAGTTTTTCTCCTCCAAAAATCAGCATGATTAAAATGTGAAATTAAGTTACTACAGTTTAATAAACAATAATTTAATTACAACTACAAAATGTTGCAGAATAATGTAATATATGAATGAATAATAGCCTATAAAGAACCTTTGTGCCAAAAGAAATCATTATAGAACCTTTTTAGCATAAAAGGTTCTTTGGAGTTGAACCCTATGGTTCTATATAGAACCCCAATGAACCCTTTTTTCTAAGAGTGTAGAACCTTTTAGGGGTTCCAAATACGTAGCGCCGATAGAACCTTTTAAGGTTCTATATAGAACCTTTTCTTCTAAGTGTGTAATATCATTGCGCCTTTTAGAAAATCGCAACTTTTAATTTTCCGTCAGTCTTAGGTGAAGGTGTAACTACAAAAGAGTCAAGTTTTAAATAGGAAAAATATTGAAACTCTTTGGACGTTTTTTTGAGAGAGATGCTAACGGTCTAATCAGATTCAATGATCTATGCTAAGCTATGCTAACAGTGCTACCGCCAGACCCTGAATGGATTCGAAAACGGTAAAACTCACCTGTTTACCTCTAGGGGAGTTGGAAAATTAGCCTATTGTCAAAAAAAGTGGAGTGTTCCTTTAAGAAGTGGTGACACTTACTATTGTTTTGGCAAATTTTCGTGGGCGAAATCCAGTAGTTTCAATAAGAATTTCTCGTGAAGGAGAATGATTCAATGGTTCAAGTTGGTCACGTGGATTCGGTGCGTTCGACCAACATAAAACTGCTTGGTTAGGCGGTGTGAGCTGTGCTTCATTCATCACTGCACTATTGACAGGAGACATTGGGGTTTTTTAGCCTGTGAAAATTTACCAGCTTGAACATGAGCAAAATCTGCATGGAAAACTTTTTTGCCCTCATGTGAAACTCATGCAAAATTCATTCTAGAATGACTGGATTACGCCCACCAAAGTTTGCCAAGCAATGATAAATGTGACTGCACCTTTAAGACAATAATAAACAGTAGAATTATACAGTACATACAGGCAGCTTATCAGGTTTTAAAGCAGAGATTTGAGAGCAATAGTTCAATTTGATCCTTTAGCTTGGTATCCTACCATTTCCAAGTTTCACCTAATGCAATCTGTTAGTTTAGTTTTAGTTTTGATTTTGATCTCAGAGCTCTAATTCATAATGAATAAGCCACTGCGAAAGCAATGTCTCAGTTCATTAGAAGAAACCCTGCTTAAATGCATTTGTAGTAAAAGATGCAAAACTTTTTTGACAGATAGTGGGAGAGACTGTAGGAGTTTGGGAGTGTGTATTGGTGTCCAGTTGAGATGCTGTCATAACGGCCAAGAAGACCCAGCAGAGCTTTCTATATTAATGCCCACATCATATTTATCATGCTAAAGTTAAGTAAGTACACTGAGAGCTGGAGTCTATGTTTAAAAGCACTGAAATCAGTCAAGGCTAAAGATGAAGCAAGAACTACAAGACAGAAAAGAAAGCCACAAACATCGTCCTAAATGTCAAATATATGAATGTTGAATGTTGAAATGTCAAATATATGAATGTTGAATGTTGAAATGTCAAATATATGAATGTTGAATGTTGAAATGTCAAATATATGAATGTTGATTAAGAATGAATTTTATTTTGGTTCCTGTTACTCTTCAGTACTGTTAATCACACACACTCTTTTAAAAATAAAAGCTCTTGATAGTGGAAAAAGGTTCTTTGGATTATTAAAATGTTCTTCACGCTAAGACAAAAATGATTATTTTAAGAACTGTTCACTGAAAGGTATGACTGCAAAAACATTAACTTTTGGAAACCATATTTTAAAAAGTGCACATTACCTAAAAATAGATGAAAATATGAGTGGTTCTTGCCTGCACTGAAAAAAACAATAAGTACAATTGACTTAATTTTTCTTTGGCAAGTTTTTGCACGCATATTTTTTAAGTAAATTTCATATTTGGAATTAAGTAATCTTTACTTAACTAAGTTAAGTGAAAGTAACAAAGAAAATAAGTAATTTTAACTTGGCTTAGTTGATTCCTTTGCTATACATATCACTCTAACAATATAACATTAAATTAAACCATACTTTTAAAGTTATCCTTTACTTAGAAACATCTATGTATTGAAGACAATATACTGTATATTGTGTGAGACACCGTATTTACATATCATAAGATATGCATCACGAACGCAGAGACCTCAATACTTGATAGTCAATATACACAATGACGTAACATTTGATGGATCGTTTTGGTGTTTGAATGTGTCATTTTGAGTAGAAAATTTACTCCAAATGTCACAAAATAGCAAGTTAATAATCATAAAAACAAAAGATAAAACAGTGTAAACATTATTTATTCAAGGCCCAGTGCATGATGGGAACACTATCAGAAAAGTTGAGTAATTTTACTTAATTGTATAACGTTAATATTCTACACGCTTGAATTGAGTACCAATATAGAATTTACTTTTAAAATTCTTGCCTGAACTAACATTTTCATGTAAATTACATTGTTTTTGTTTTTTTTCTGTAGTATTTACTTCACCACAAAATCATTTTTCACAGTGTGTGCACATCTGTTCTTGTTTCATCCTTCCTTACAATCAAATTTGCATTGCAATGTTTTCTACCTCAGGTCAATTTACCTTGCGAATATTCTCCCTATTCTACATATTCTACCAATTTCACATTAAAATTGGAATCTGATTTGTTAGCATACATTTGCGCAGGCTTGTTGACACCATGCAACTTTTATTGCGGTCTATTGTATTGCCTTGCGTTAAAATGTACAAACTGTTTTCTCTGCTCTTTCACAGGGTTGTAATTCAGTGCAAACACCCAAAACATTGACTTGACTATATCTATATCAGTGCCTGTCAGAGGCATGAAGACTGTATCAAGACTGCATTATTGGCCAACTTCGGTGTACTCAGACAACCAGGACCTCAACTTGGGATAATGGAGAGCGCTAATCAGACAGCGCCTGAAGAAACGTTGGCTCCTCTCTGCACAGTCTGTTGTTGTGGACTGATAAACCGAACATTAGTGGTCATATTTATGGTCAGTCTGGCCTTTGCTATCGTGGTGGGAAATGTGGTGACACTCACTGTTTTCATGCAGACCCGGCATTCTCAAACACCACAAGGATACCTCAAAGGTAACCACGATGATTTACACACAGAATATGTTCAGGATGGAATGCTATACGTTTGCAGATTGTAGTATCTACAGGATTTACACTATGTAAATGTTGTCTGGTCTCTTCAGAATCGTATCCCTCACTGCAGTGAGATTAATCAAAAGAAATATGAACCTTTATTCTTGAAATTTCTTGACATTGTTTAAAAAACAACCCCTGTGGTGAAAATCAAGTTGTAATGTTGTTTATATGTCTGTGTGGTGTTTTTAATAAGACACACCATGAGTAAGTTCATGAGTCGACAGCATTGCTGAGTATTTTCTCCTTAAAACTGCAGTGAACCAAAGACAGTCTCAAAAACACGGTGTGAAATCGCTGGTGTTTCTGACGTCACAAACTACCTTGTAACCAATCAGATCAACGTGTGATCGTCAACCAGTGGATCTCTGAGTGAGTGGAGGCGGGGCTCATTTGCATATTAATTGAACCGCTGCGTATACTAAATGAGGCAAGGGTGTCGAGTTACATTCAAGCTATTTAAAGTAATATTTGTTCACGGAAAAATGTTAATTTTAGTGATCAAAGGTGAGTTTTAAGGGATAAAATTATTGACTTTAAAAAAAGCTAATTAAGTGATACATCTCTGAGAGTAATTACTCAGTTAACTCGCTTAAACATCTAACATAATAAGGTTACAGTTATACTGTTACAAACATACTACTGCACACTACATCACATATTCCTGAAACAAAACAGTGTATACTGTAAACAATGGGGCAAGCAGTATGTTTACCTATTAGCCTAATTGTACAGTACAGATATAATAATTTATTAAAACTAAACTCGACATTGGGAGAATACTTTTGCACCTCAGAGCAAAGGGAAAATTAATAAATTGACCTGCAAAGTTTATGGAAGCACTTTTTCTTGAATAAAAAAAAAAAAGTCATAATAATGTCATAACTAAGACTTAGTATCTTATTCCATCAAGACACTTTCTCAGAATAACGACTTAATTTCACATAATAATGAGAAACGTTCTCATTGTAACGTTTACTCCACAGAAGGCGAGCCGAGATGAACCTGAATGAATGATGCAATCTGAAATCCTTTCTATATTTGTCTTGCAGTGTCCCTGGCCATCGCAGACATGATGGTTGGAGTCTGGGTGGTGCCATTTTCTGTATACACCGAAATCTCTCTCATGGTGACCAGCGCCCCCCCGCCGTGGTACCAGGGGATCTCAGCCGGATCTTGGCAACCCTGCATGCTGATTGGTCCAGTTTTTGCAGGATGCACCTTTGTCTCGATAAGTACCATCTTTCTGATGACGATGGAGCGCAGTGTTGCGATCCTGCGTCCGTTGCATAAAGACACGCTTGTGACACGCCATCGTATCCTATTCCTAATTATCCTGTCCTGGGCTGGCAGCTTTTTACTAGCCATGTCTCCGCTCATGCTGAGCAACAGCTTCACACTGGAGTACAACGAGTGCAGTCGAATGTGCAACTACGCACCTTTACTGATCAACAATCAGCTGCCTCCAGATGCAAACATCCTTCTGCTGTTCCCAGCCTTCGACTTCAGCTTATTAGGAGGCACGTTAGCCGTAAATATCCTATCCTTCACTAGTATCCGCCGTTATTCCCGCAAACGTAAGCTGCTCTCCGAGGGAAGTCTTGGCACGGACACGGGAGCCGGTGGGTGTCCTCACAGACCCTCGTTTTCTGATATCAAAGCCGCTAAAACCATAGGGATCCTCACCTTCGCCTTCACAGCCTCATTCTCTCCGATCGCAGTGTTCGTTCTGGGGAATGTTGTGGGATTCACCTGGTGCAACTTCTCCTTCTTGGCATTTTGGATTCTGACGGGCAATAGTTGCTGCAATGTGATTATTTACAGTGTGCGGGACCACCGTTTTAGGAAAGGGCTGACCTTGCTCTTTCAGCGGGATAGAGCGCAACCTCACTCAGAGAAAAGCTGAGGTTATAGACACTGGATGACACTGACTTTACATTCTGTACCTTTTTCTACGAAGCTCCGCACATGACAAGCAGACAAAAATATATATCGAGGCCACGAATTAAGATTTCATTCCCAGTGCTTGTTAAAGGTTTAGTTCACCCAAAAATTAAAATAAGCCCATGATTTACTCACCCTCAAATCATCCTAGGTGTGTATGACTTTCTTCTTTCAGACGAATACAATTGGAGTTATATTAAAAAATGGCATGGCTCTTCCAAGCTTTATAATGGCAGTGAATGGCGTTTCTGTTTTGAAGTCCATAAAAGTGCATCTATCCATCATTAAAGTGCATCTATTCATCATAAAAGTGCATCTATCCATCATAAAAGTGCATCTATCCATCATAAGTGCATCTGTCCATCATAAAAGTGCATCTGTCCATCATAAAAGTGCATCTATACATCATAAAAGTGCATCTATACATCATAAAAGTGCATCTGTCCATCATAAAAGTGCATCTATTCATCATAAAAGTGCATCTGTCCATCATAAAAGTGCATCTTTCATGATAAAAGTGCATCTATACATCATAAAAGTGCATCTATCCATCATAAAAGTGCATCTTTCATGATAAAAGTGCATCTATCCATCATAAAAGTGCATCTATCCATCATAAAAGTGCATCTATCCATCATAAAAGTGCATCTGTCCATCATAAAAGTGCATCTATCCATCATAAAAGTGCATCTTTCATGATAAAAGTGCTCCACAGGCTCCGGAGGTTAATAAAGGCCTTTTGAAGTGAAGCAATGCGTTTGTGCAAGAAAAATATCTAAAAATAACGAAAAATAATGACCAATATTTAAAACCTATAATGTAAAATAAGATATTTACGCTACTTCTGACTTCACAAGTTGCGCTTTATCCACAAGTAGACATGCGTACGTTCTTTTGGCTGGAAGCTAGAATTTTACTTTGTAACGTGTTAAACATGAATATTTTTCTTACACAAACGTGGAGAATGTTTTGTCATGTCATGAAGGAGAAACACGTCAGACTACAGGGTGCTTCCTGACCAATCATCACTTGATGTCATTGAGAAGGCGCAAGTAGCGACTGATTTCTGGAAACATAAGCATAAACAAACAATGGCTACCAAAGCGGCATGTTAGCTTAATGCTAATTCCAGTTCTCACTGGGTTGTTGATCGACTTTAACGTACGTCAGGTGACCTGTAAATGTGAAAAAAACTGTTTCCATAGCAGTTTTGTGAAATATTCCAGAAAAAGCACCTCATGCGAGCGTTTTTATGCGATATATGGTATTTGTGCAAAATTTACTTCTTTCCATTGGCCGTATTTTCAATGTGCAATTTCAATTTCCCAATTTGAAGGGTAATAGAAACGTGGCTATTGTTGCCATATCTCCATTTCATGATTCCAACTAGCAGCACCAATACCATCGATCATCTCTCTTTCGTTTCGCCATGTTTGAAAACTGTGTACGAAAGAGCTTTTGTGCTCCTATTGGTCAACGACACAGATGTAACGTAACTCGTCGAATCACCATGACAACCTACGTCAAACACATCGTGCCAAAATTGGGCTGATATTGTGTAGTCTGGCATAAAACAAGAGGAAAAAATAACACAACATGGCGACAATTTAGTAAAACGAGGGAACATTATTATATCATGCACACGGTTTACTTAAAACAAGGGAACGAATTAGTAAAATGTGCTGATGTATTAGTAAGTCTTGATAACAAATTGTTAATTTATGGCCACGATATACATATTTTTTCCCTGTTTGTCATGTGCGGCGCTCCGTAACTTTCGCCTCAAGAGATTAATAGTTTGTTTTTCAGGATCTCTTTCACAAACGGTTCAGGGACAACAATGAGCATCAGTCCAAGGATTATGGCAGTTGTCATGTTTTACAGAGAATTATAGTCTTTATTAGCAAATCCATGCAGTTATTTATTTATTTTTTTAAGGGCAGAGTAGGCTATCATATTTACAACAGATACTATCACATATTATCATATGTGCCGTTGTACATTTGACAACAGATGCCTTAACGATTATTGTTTCATGTATCCAACATAAACTTGTGAAATATGTTTGTGAGACATTTTTGAATGTGATTTATTGAAACACCTCACAATTTTTTCTACAATGAAAAAGATATGCTCTGTAAAAAGTTATTTCTAACAAATTAGGCGAATCAGATTCATCATATAATTCTATAGTTACCTTGAATAATGCTGAGGTACCTTTTGTTTTGTTTTTTGTTTAAATACAGTGTTATAGATTTTTCTTTTCACTTTCAGATTTTAATTTCTAACAAAAAAAAAGTTAAAAAAAAATACAATACATAAGTATTCAACTTTTGTAAAAACTGGTGCACTCATAAAACTGTGAAGTACATAATCAGTGCAATCAATAAACAATTTGAAGCAAATGTGTCCCCTGTGTTCGGTGAGTGTGGATAATAGTAGGTGACAGGGCTAAAAGTTTCTGTTGAAATATTCACAGCTTCAGCAGCAGAACCACACTGACTGCATAAAATACTGCATAAAATAACCATAGTAAATGTAGCCCAATGTGAAACACACATTTCAGGCTCTTTTAGGGAATGACCCTGTGATAAAAAGGCTTTATTAAACTCCTTATCTTAAATTTAGCACAAACTGGAAACGGGCTGGATCGCAAAACAAACATGACAGAAGTTTTGTTTTATTTGTTATAGTTATTATAACTATAGTTACAGTTTTATTTAATCAATGGTGTACAATAATAAATGTTACAGTGATAGAAATGTACTCGTTTGAGTCAGGTCTGAATCATGCTGAATCAAAGTGGTATTTATCATTATTTCACATGAAAAGAGAATGCACTGCACATATTTATTCAGTTGAACCTGCTTCTGTTTATTTGTAATTAGAGGATTTCACAAAGCAACTCCATAAATGCTTTTAAGTCCAAAAGTTTACACATTTAAAAATAAAAAAACATCACATTTATTATGCGATCTGAGGAGTTTTGATATTGATACAGCCAGAGCAAAAGAGGGACAAAATACATGAGTTGTGATACAATATACGACATATGCAGATGCAGATGCACCGGCAAATATGGATATGAATATCAGAAATGTTGCTTTCGAGAGAGGCAAATAAGGAAGAGCCAAGCATATTGAAATATGAAATATGAAACCAATTAAATACATGATTATGATATGAAGTTCTTCTCTGGTATTTTCATAATGCACATTTATTGACAATCGTTGGCATGAGTCTCCTTTAGCATTACATAGTTTGGTTGATCATGTCTATTTTCAAAATAAAAACAAGGGATGAATCTTTCATTCAACTGACGAGTAGACTTGGCACTTCTCATACAGATTGAATTTAAGGTTTCCTACACATATAAACTAATCAATGCACACACCAGATATGGTAAACAGAATCTCAAGCATTTTCAATAAGTTTCATTCTGGTGTTACGCAGCACGTTTGAGCTTCTGCAAGAACCAATGAGGTTCATTCCAACAAGAAGACCAATAAGATGCTTTAAGAAAATAAAGAGAGTCAAGTTTTACAGTCCTAACTACACGCGCCGCGACGCGCGATAAAAGGTATATTTTCAATGTTAATCAGAGTTTTTGTCCTAATGGTACACACGATGATGCTATTTTAGAAACGGTTTCTAGTTTTCTGCGATGTCGCGCTGGAACAACAAACACAAAGTGTGACAATGATAATCTCAGGTACTGTTTATGTGCTTTATTTAATGTTAAAAGCGTGCAATGTGACACCAATGAAATCATTTAGTGCTCCAGCTTTGTAGCTGTAAAAGCACCAATGGATGATACACCTCAGATCTTGAAATTAAACAAATGGAAACAAGAACGTTCAAATTATGAACAAACAAGTCTAGGCCTATTCTTTGACAAAGATTGCTTTAGTAACTCAGCAGCCTATGTATTTTTAATAATGTTTAAATGGTGTAATATTTGTGAATTTGATGTACTTATCCATTTTCTTGCGCGTGCCGTCAAGATTACTCTCTGGTGCTGTGCACTCGCCGCGAGACTCCGCCCACACGCTGCTCTGATTGGCTGTGGGTCGCGTCTAGTGTGGACAGACACATTATTTGTCGCTGGAATCTTATCGCATCACGTCTGGTTAGGACACGGTGTTAGATTGATTAATTATTGTCCTGCAAAGTTTAGCTTTAACTGCAATGAAACAGAATGGAAAAGATCTAAGGGTCTGTTTACTCCTGGTATAAAGATGCGTTTTGGTCGATCGGATCACAAGTAACGTTAGACGAGAGACACATTCCTGTTTACACCTGGTGTTTTACTCCGTCTCTTTTATCTCTTTTTGTCTTTTAAAGACCCAGTTTACACCTGTATTTATTTAGTGTCGTCCACTTATGATCCGATCGACCAAAACGCAGGTGTAAACAGGGTATAAGACGAGCATGTTTGATTATGAAACTTTGTACTATTTATAAGGGTTACTTTTGTCAACTTAGGTTATGTAATAATTTTCCAAAACCCCTGAGCTAATTTCAGTGTGTTGCTGTAAGTCGATGGCCTGGAGAATAATCCATGTGACAGCTGTAGGAGGAACGTGTTCTCTCTCGAAGAACATTCAGTTCCTGTGATCACACACTCACAACACACATCTGTCCTTAACTGTAGGAATGAAAAAATAAATGTGTCAAGTTAGTAATTATGTTCTTATTGTTTTCAATTTCTGGACTGATCATGTTGTCTGGGGAGGGTGGTGCTTAACTAACATGAACATTCAATAGATAAAAAATCTTAATGGATGCATTTTTAAACTAAATTTAATTGATCACATTCTTAGCTTCTGATGTTTGGGTGAAATATGACACAAACGTATCCCAGCAAGCAATAGTAATTTCAGCGTCTAAGACTAAGTTAACTAGAGCCGATAGCCTACTCTGGGTATGAGTAACACACTTAGACAAAATAAGCTTGAATTTGGTTATGGTTTTTGCCTAAATAACCTGCGAGATATGATATTCCATCATGTAAACAAACAAAGTCAACAGTGATGACAAGGTATTTGGATTCATCTCTTCAAATGGATGATTCTTGGGTTATGGTTTAAACTTTAGACCTTAGGGGAGGGGGCTTTACTAACGTGAAAAATTAAATGCAAAAAAAATCGTAGTGGTCCCAAAATAGAATGCATTTTTATGTATTTATATTTATTTTTCTTGTTTTTTTTTTTAGCTTTTGATGTTTGGCTGAAATACGACACAAACATGCTTGTGCCATTCTTCACATAGAAGCACTGCAGACAGAAAACTGTATCTCCCTTTCCCCCGAAAATGAATTTTTAATGAATATACCACTTTGAATCATGTCCTCTTAATTTCCAGGATAACGCAACCTTTTTTTATTTTAAGGATGTTTATTTTTGTATCACTGAAAAGAACATGCATCAAAAGAAAGTGTGTGGATGACTTTCACCCCACAAGCTATTTTATGATGCCCAAAAAGAAAAAAAGGCCACAGGTTGTTTGTACATAATTATTTTACCAGGACATATCTCCATGTAATCTAGGCCATAAAGGTAAAACAATGGGGGAACATGCTGTGTTTTGAAAGCACTTCTGGCTGCATCTCACACTGACCTTCACCGTCTCCTTGCCAACAGCAATCTTTCCAAAGAACAGATTTACATATTTGTAGTTGGTAGGGAGTAAACACAGACATAAACCCTAAACCATGTTCCTGTCGGCTTCAGCGCTTCAGGGCCACCATGTGACCTCAGTGACTAGTAAACAGCATCTCTGTATTCACAGCACCTGAAACGTCAGGTGATTATTTATATATATATATATATATATATATATATATATATACAGTGAGGAAAATAAGTATTTGAACACCCTGCTATTTTGCAAGTTCTCCCACTTAGAAATCATGGAGGGGTCTGAAATTGTCATCGTAGGTGCATGTCCACTGTGAGAGACATAATCTAAAAAAAAAAATATCCAGAAATCACAATGTATGATTTTTTAACTATTTATTTGTAAGATACAGCTGCAAATAAGTATTTGAACACCTGAGAAAATCAATGTTAATATTTGGTACAGTAGCCTTTGTTTGCAATTACAGAGCTCAAACGTTTCCTGTAGTTTTTCACCAGGTTTGCACACACTGCAGGAGGGATTTTGGCCCACTCCTCCACACAGATCTTCTCTAGATCAGTCAGGTTTCTGGGCTGTCGCTGAGAAACACAGAGTTTGAGCTCCCTCCAAAGATTCTCTATTGGGTTTCGGTCTGGAGACTGGCTAGGCCACGCCAGAACCTTGATGTGCTTCTTACAGAGCCACTCCTTGGTTATCCTGGCTGTGTGCTTCGGGTCATTGTCATGTTGGAAGACCCAGCCTCGACCCATCTTCAATGCTCTAACTGAGCGAAGGAGGTTGTTCCCCAAAATCTCGCAATACATGGCCCCGGTCATCCTCTCCTTAATACAGTGCAGTCGCCCTGTCCCATGTGCAGAAAAACACCCCCAAAGCATGATGCTACCACCCCCATGCTTCACAGTAGGGATGGTGTTCTTGGGATGGTACTCATCATTCTTCTTCCTCCAAACACGGTTAGTGGAATTATGACCAAAAAGTTCTATTTTGGTCTCATCTGACCACATGACTTTCTCCCATGACTCCTCTGGATCATCCAAATGGTCATTGGCAAACTTAAGACGGGCCTTGACATGTGCTGGTTTAAGCAGGGGAACCTTCCGTGCCATGCATGATTTCAAACCATGACGTCTTAGTGTATTACCAACAGTTTTGATATTTTTTTTACTAGTGTGTGCAGAACACTAGTTCATTTATGCAAGTGAGGAGAGCAAAATAAAGTAAACTGTTGCATATTATACCCAAATATTCTTCATACAGTGACTACCAGTAATATTTATTAAAAAATTTGGGACCAAATATTATTCCGACACTTTGAGCTGATCATGTTTTCTTCAGTGTTTTTTCTGTAATTGCTAATGCTCTTTTTACACACAGGCTGAACAACATGAAGCATTGCTTGGTAATCGTTTGAGCTAAACTGGTATTATATAATTGTGTATTAAATTTAATAGCTGACAGATATTCAGCATAATTCCTTTGTGAGACCGTCTAACAGAAGGATGGACAAGATCAGTGAAATATCAATTGATTTCATAACTCTGAGTTCTTGTCATATTTTATCACCATTTTCTAAACTATAGCAAATAAATATGTGATAATGTGAGAGATTTTGAAGGTGTCTGAATAAATTTTGGTTTGACTGTATATATATATTAAGATTTTTATAGAGAATGTGCTTGTGTGCAATAACTCCTCTGCTAGGATGTTCGAGTTGGTTTCTATGTGCTTGGTGAAGTATTGTGAGTGGTTGGGCTGCTCTAGGCCAACGTTTTACGTGGGAAATATAAAGAGTAGATTTACTAGTAGAACTATTTATTTATTTATTTTTTGAAGAAAAAGTGCGTGATATTGCACAATGCTAGATGGTTAGGCTAAGATTGCTTGGTTTATACTTACTGGATCAGTGACCCAACATCAAATGTCTATGATATTCCACTGCTCAGTCCCTCCTTTAATGCTAAGCTTAGGTGCATGCGAAGCAAAACCTTATCTTTTTCTCTAATTCTCCTAAAATAGTCTTCAGTCATAATTTGTGTGTGTGCGTGCTCAGAAAACTGAATATCAGAAGTCAATGCCACATGAGCATAACAGCTGCAGAGATGATCATCAAGAACAAACAGATGTTTTGTTTGTTGTTGGCAGAGTATGAGGCATGAGCCGTAAAGGCTCCGCCCACTTCTGGGAAACAGCGGCTCATTTGCATTTAAAAAAACAGTATTCAAGACTCGGGTCAATCTCCAGATGAGTCTTAAAGAAACATTACAACATGAAAACAGCATGTTTTTGCTTCCACCCAAAAGCGGCAATTACAGCAGTAATTTTGAACTATTTCGTTGATCATAACTGCATTGAATATTGTTTATTATATATTTTTTTAATGATACACTGAAATGCATTGGAAAATAAGTGTTTTATTGAAGATATACTAAAATACATTTTACGGAGTATTTATGGAGTTAATTGAGACATAATAGTGAATATTCAGGTTTAAAAAAAAATGTAATATAGCTCTCAGACTAAGATGACACTAAGCAAAATCTCAACAATTACAGCAGAAACACAGCAGGACTAGTTACCAAAACGTGAGTGTTATGAGAATCTGGTCTTCTAGTAATTTAAACAATGTCTATAATGATACTGACCACCAGCATGTAGATCTATTCATATATTTTCAGACAGTCATTTTTAAAATAATCCCAATATTGACAGATATGTTATTTTTCAAACAACATTATTGCTATGATCTATTAAAAAGCTCACTTTTGTTTTTTGATTTGATCAGAAACAATAAAACTTGATGAGTGTGTTGAACTGAAGACGTTTGTTCCCGTAATAGTATAGACTAAATAGCTCTTTTTTTTATACAAAGTTATGTACACATAGATATTCTACTAAAATAACATGAAAAATAAAGTCCGCCTACACAAATGGATAATAAACTGCAAGAGACAGTGAGACGCCGATCATTTACATAGTTATGAAAATGGCATCCTCTGTTCCCAACACCAAAATCTAGAATTAAATTGGGTGAGTTTGATGACATCTCAAACCAAGCATTTCCTTCTCAGTTTGAATTTGAGGCGCAACATAATCAGGATATCGATCTCCCAGAGTATTCCTCACATTTTTCCTTTTGCTCTGTAAAATGGCAACAATGCATTAATATTAATATGGTAATACTGTTGGTAAATTGGCACAGAAAGGTTATTTGTTTGTTTGGTGTGCATGTCCTCACCCTGCAGGAGCAGCTCCACCTCCTCGTTGTTCTCCACAGCCACTGGCCTCAGGATCATGGCAAAGAAGATCGCCACAAATATCACCTGTCATCCATAACAGTTATGAAAGAGAACAGTAATCTCAGGCATCCAAATTAAATTAAATTGAGAGCAAACAGAGAATGTTGCTTAAAGGAAAAGTTCCCCTAAATAATAAGTAATAAGTTCCAGTACTCACATTCATTCGTACTCATTACTTACGAATGCATTATTCATTTATTTTACAGGAAGATTTACAATAAATTAGAGCTGGGCGATTTTTTTCCCCTAAAAAAATCTGTGATTTTTCTGTGATCTGTGAAAATCTGTAATTTTTTTTATAAAAAACTCGATTTACAATTCAGTTCAACCCCCCCCCCCCCCCCCCCCCCTCCATTTAAAACTAAATAACTGCGAATTGTAAATATATTTTTAAAATATATATTTATTGTATTTAATTAAAGTGCATCAACATAAACAAAATTGCAAAGGCAAACCCTTTCTCTAACTGAAAAGTCACTGTGCAGTGTGCAACAAAGATTGTTAAACATTCAAATTATTCATACTGAATATAAAAATATTTAGAAAAAAACAACAAAAAATTTTATTTTTAAATCAAATCGATTTTTTCCCCAGCCCTACAATCAATTACAACTTTCTAAAAATATTGAGGTTTGTTTTGAGACGAATGTGTAGCCCACAAATTACATAGACTACTTTTAAGGCCCCCGATATACTTCAAGTGAAATCCAAGAACAAACTGTTGTGACGTCATGTCTCTGAACTCCCATTGGTCTGTGTGGTGATGATGTAATATGTGGGTGTGTCACTGAGGCTCCGCCTTCTTTGAGGTGTAAATCTTCTGTTCAGTCTGTCGAGGTCAGACGCGAGTAAAAACATGAACACACCGGAGAGACGCTTTATTGTAGAAACTGAAGTTGTAACGAGACAATTAATTAATGTTTAATTTTTTTATTTTAAATGCCAGCGTTCTTCTGAAAACGCTTCTGCAACCGAAGGTTTTTTAAAAGTAAAATTTTTTTAGTTAAGATTTTTGTGCTGTAATGCGGAAGATAAGCAGAATTGTTACTAGTATCTGATTTTGCTAATAGTTTGTTTCTGAATAAAAAAGATGTCGACACAGTGTAATGTACTTGCTCTGGTTCTAGTTTTGGATGAAGAGATATGCTTGTTGTTGTCGTTTGTTATCGTTGTACAAGCACCATGTGACGGTTGGTCGGTGTGGTATTTGTCCCGCCCCTCCTCCACTGTGATTGGATGGCTGGGTAAAAAGTGAGAGTGATGAGTGATAAAACTTTTACATGCTGTCATGCCATTTAAAAAAACAATTGGAAAAATGCACAAGCCTCAGGAAAAAAACGCTGGTGGACAAAAGAGTCTATTGTATCAAATGCTGCTTAAATAAACGTCACGTGACTTTACCGGAGAGCTGAATCGCAGAGCTGATGCAAACACTATCACTAACCAGATGCTTTCTTAATGGCTGTTTTCTCACCGCTTGTTGTGAGTTTATTTTGTTATTGATAGAATAGCGTTCAGCACATATTTACATATTTCGCGTCCGGATGTTTGCTAAAAGTAAACCATTGGTCATGTGTTTCAAACTACTTTTTAACCCTAAGCGAAGAACGAAAAAGAGCTTCGCCGTGAGTATATCGGCTCTTTTGTCCCTTTTGGAGCTTGACAGCCTTTGGTCACTGTATGAAAAAAACTCTGTTCTGTGTTTCTTTTGTGTTCCAGTAAAGAATAGCCGATTTTTGGGTGAGCTATTCCTTTAAGTCTCCTGCTTCTCAAGATTATTTTTCCTGAGGAAAAGCCCCCAGTAATCAGCCTGGTTCTTACCTTAAGCGGCTGCAAGATGAAGATGCTTTGGACAAGCGATAATGTAAGAGTGATCACCCACTGTATGGACGAGTCCCTTCCGTACTGGAAGCCATAAAGCAGGGTAAAGAAGGTGGAAAAACCGCTCATGGCAAAAAGCAGGAACCAGCCAATAAAAAGAAACCACCAAGGCAACCACCAACCCTGTTTCTTCTTCTCTACTTGCACAGTTGTTTGGCTGGAACAAAAATTCACAAAAAAACAACAAAAAAAACAACGGTAACGCTTTAGATTACAGCTAGCAAAGTACTGAATTTACAGTGTACCTTTCAGTAATTAGTGTACCTATAAAGTACGTATGCATAGGTATAAGGTGAACAAATTATTTATACTGGAAATATTTTAGAACTAAGGGGTTCTTATTCTACTGTTACGATTACAACTTATTACAACTATCTTACGCAATTTAGCGAGAATTTCCACTGCGTATATATTTGTAATAGTGTAACAATACATCTAGGCTTTGTTAAATTACAGGGTACATGGAAGCTGGTTTCCACCACAGAATAAAACATTTTAATAAAGATATTTGCAACTTTTTATCTTACAATTGCAAGTTTACAGGATTGCGTGATATAAACAATTCTGAGAAAAAAGTCAGAATTGTGAGTTTATTTATCGCAATTGCAACTTTATATCACGCAATTCTGACTTTATAACTCGCAATTGCGACTTTATAACCTGCAATCCTGACTTTTTATCAATCAAACCTTTTCTTAAAAAAAAGTCTGAATTGTGAGAAAAAAACTTGCAATTACCTTTTTTATTTTTTTATTCTGTGGCGGAAACAAGCTTACATACATATCAGTGCATTTATACAGTATTTTTTTGGGTAGAAAAAGTGCAGATTTTAACAGCACTTCCTAAAAGTTGTAATTTGTCATTTTTAATACATTTACAATAGGAGAAGCTGCAGAAGTGACAGTCCTGACCTTTGGGGAGTGTGCTGGACAGACACCATTTCAGCTTTCTTCAGCAGAACACTGACCGTTCCACGAGCCTCCCGAAGCTCTTCATTAAGAAAGAAACCCTTTTCTCCCACGTGCTCCAGTAGGTGAGAAAGGTGGCTCAGCGAATACAGCACGAAGCGGCTGCAGTACGACCAGTGAGGGTCACCAACACTGTCCACTGAATGGGAACACACAACGGAGCTATGATGAGTCTCTGTATAATATAAAACATGCACATTTGAAAAAAGTACTTAAGGCAAAGTATGTAGTTTCTGTGACACTTGTGACACCTACTGGAATTACAACAATTTTCAAACAACCTTGCAAAACTTCCCCAACTAAAAAACATCACAAACCCTTCCCCTGCTACTGTAGCCACGCCCTAAACACTTCCCCTGGTACTAAAGCCACGCCCAAAGTCTCCACCTGCTACAATAGCCACGCCCCAAAGTCTCCGCCTGCTAGCCACGCCCCAAAGTCTCCACCTGCTACAATAGCCACACCCCAAAACCTCCGCCTGTTACAATAGCCACACCCCAAAGTCTCAGACTGCTACAATAGCCACACCCCAAAGTCTCCGCTTGCTAGCCACGCCCCACAGTCTCCACCTGCAACAATAGCCACGCCCCAAAGTCTCCACCTGCAACAATAGCCACGCCCCACAGTCTCCACCTGCAACAATAGCCACGCCCCAAAGTCTCCACCTGCAACAATAGCCACGCCCCAAAGTCTCCGCTTGCTAGCCACGCCCCACAGTCTCCACCTGCAACAATAGCCACGCCCCAAAGTCTCTGCCTGCTACAAAAGCCACGCCCCAAAGTCTCCACTTGCTAGCCACGCCCCAAAGTCTCCGCCTGCTACAATAGCCACGCCCCAAAGTCTCCACTTGCTACAATAGCCACGCCCCAAAGTCTCCGCTTGCTAGCCACGCCCCAAAGTCTCCGCCTGCTACAATAGCCACGCCCCAAAGTCTCTGCCTGCTACAAAAGCCACGCCCCAAAATCTCCACTTGCTACAATAGCCACGCCCCAAAGTCTCCGCCTGCTACAATAGCCACGCCCCAAAGTCTCTGCCTGCTACAAAAGCCACGCCCCAAAGTCTCCACTTGCTACAATAGCCACGCCCCAAAGTCTCTGCCTGCTAGCCACGCCCCAAAGTCTCCACTTGCTACAATAGCCACGCCCCAAAGTCTCCGCCTGCTACAATAGCCACGCCCCAAAGTCTCTGCCTGCTAGCCACGCCCCAAAGTCTCCACTTGCTACAATAGCCACGCCCCAAAGTCTCCGCCTGCTAGCCATGCCCCAAAGTCTCCACCTGCTAGCCACGCCCCAAAGTCTCCGCCTGCTACAATAGCCACGCCCCAAAGTCTCCGCCTGCTAGCCACGCCCCAAAGTCTCCGCTTGCTAGCCACGCCCCAAAGTCTCCGCCTGCTACAATAGCCACGCCCCAAAGTCTCCGCCTGCTAGCCACGCCCCAAAGTCTCCGCTTGCTAGCCACGCCCCAAAGTCTCCGCCTGCTACAATAGCCACGCCCCAAAGTCTCCACTTGCTACAATCCACCTTATTCTGCTCTAAACAATGCGCGACGACTCCGGTTGCCAACTTGCGGTTCGAATCTTTGCCATGTGTGTTTCAGATTGTGTCATCCCCACATCGCTAAACTAAATCGAAAAAACATTGATCAAATGTGATCTGATCACGTTATTTTTTATTAATGTTTGTAAATGTTTGTAAATGTTGGTAAGAATGTGATTGTGTAGGCTAGTATTATGTGATATAATGCAACATGTATTCATGTTTGTTTTTAGGACCCCCTCGAAAACAAGATGTTACATCCAGGGACGTGCACAGGGGGGTTGCTCAGGTTGCCCGGGCAACTGCCCACTGCCCTTCTCGACTCACGTTGCCCTTCCGAGGGGGAAAATAAATAAATAAATAAATTGTCCAAATATGCAGAATTTCACGTAGGCCTAGATAACAAAACAAAACACAAAAAAAGTCGCAAAGCCTCATTCACTTCCATTCGGGCACCGAAAGTGAAAGTCAGTGGGTTAAGGGCAAAACTCTGTTTCCGTGGATGCAGCGCTGCACGCGACCGGTGAAGCAGTCGATCCTGTTCCCTACCCGAATTCGTGTTCCCTTTACGCAATCATAATACAAATCATGCGTAGTTGCCGAGTTACCATACGTACCATCAGAACTGAATACAAGCAAGAAGCTCAACTGAATGTACGGGAAGCCAAAAGGTTAAAAAAGGATTGTATTTTTTCCCGAAATCTAAGCGTTTATTTATTTATTTTATTAGAAGCGAGTTTCCCCCATCTGTCAATTCAATCCAGATTATTTATTTTCAAATAAAAAAAAAAACACAGAATAAAAAAAAAACAATAAACTCTTTTTCTCATGTGTATTTTGGTGGCATTTAACATATTGTTAATACATTTTGTATAAGTTTACAAAGTTGTATATCATAAACCTGTCATCTCTGACATTTTGCAATCTTTATAAATAAGGCCATAATATGAGTCATTGAGTTTGGATATAAACACGGTCAGATAAGGCAATTTGTATGGGCAAAATTCAACTGAATATATTCAGACATAATACAAAAAATATGAACAAGTGCAAGATTAATTAAATTCACAGAAATATTACTGGAGTGTGAGACTATTTTATTATGCTGCAGTGTAGCAAGACAGTTAAATGTTGTTTTTTTTTTTCATTTTTGTACGGTTGAAATGGCCACTAATAGGCGGCTTCTCCTTTGAAGCTTTGCATGTTGTTTAGTATGTAAATTTGGAGAAACCTATCAGTGACTTGATAGGATATTGATAGGGATATTGATGTAGGGATTTTCATGACTCAAGTCATATTTTTCTGTGTTATTATTAGTAGTAGTTAAGGTGATTGCTGTATTTCAGTTTTTTACTTCTTTGTGTATATATGGGGGGGTTGCCGTTTTTTCAGGTCAGAGCAACTGCCCCTCAAAATTCCTGTGCACGTCCCTGGTTACATCTCAAGGGGCTATCCTTCAAATACATTTCCTGAATTAAATCACAGATAAAAACAAAATTAACTTTTTTCTTTTCTTCATATCTTCCAAAGGATAGCTGATGCATGACTGCACGATCTCATGAACATCCGACAGTCTCTATCACCCCCGAGTCCCCGACTGCTGCAGAATAACCCAAGCAATGAGCGTAGGCTGGTTAGCACTTTGACTGTCTACCTCTGCTTTCAAAAATGCATGATATATTTATCAGGCCTGTGAGGCAAGTAGGCTACATTATAAGCTACGCAGAGTTTCGGTTCATTTATGAGACCAAAGTCCAGTTTGAGCGCCGGCGCCTCCGTGTCATGATGATCCATTTTCTACTATATTTACTTCTTATTTATTAAAACCAGCCTGGCAATTGGTTGATGAAACATTGATTAAAATTAAGATACAATTAATAAAAAACGAAATTCACTTTAAAATTTTCTCTTTGAGATCTCTGTGAAAGTTTTAAAGTCGATTTCAGAGCGGTCATGTCCGTACCGGAGAACTGTCACGTCCGCAACATTGTTTTTTTGTTTTTTTTCTCATGAATGCGAAAACGAAAAATAAAATAAAAAGAATATTTTATGTTCTGTGGAGGCCGACCCTTCTTCATCCGGTTAGTAGCCTAGGCTATTACTTTTGTTTTGCGCAGTGTAATTCATAGAATTATTAAAAAATATTTTGCCACCTAAAAGTTAAAGATTTGTTATGTTATGTCACATTTGTATTTCGCTCATATTAAATATAAAACTCATGTGTAGACTGATATTTTTCTAATGTCTGGACTAGAGTGCTAGCATTCTATGTTACAAACACTTCAACCGGAAGTAGAAAACCGTTTAGTCAGTTGAACCCGCTATGAATCATGGGAAATAGAACAGGCGCAGAATAAGGTGGATAGCCACACCCCAAAGTCTCCACCTGCTACAATAGCCACACCCCAAAGTCTCCGCCTGCTACAATAGCCACACCCCAAAGTCTCCGCCTGCTACAATAGCCACACCCCAAAGTCTCCGCCTGCTACAATAGCCACACCCCAAAGTCTCCACCTGCTAGCCACACCCCAAAGTCTCCACCTGCTACAATAGCCACACCCCAAAGTCTCCGCCTGCTACAATAGCCACACCCCAAAGTCTCCACCTGCTAGCCACACCCCAAAGTCTCCACCTGCTACAATAGCCACACCCCAAAGTCTCCGCCTGCTACAATAGCCACACCCCAAAGTCTCCACCTGCTACAATAGCCACACCCCAAAGTCTCCGCCTGCTACAATAGCCACACCCCAAAGTCTCCACCTGCTAGCCACACTCCAAAGTCTCCGCCTGCTACAATAGCCACACCCCAAAGTCTCCACCTGCTAGCCACACTCCAAAGTCTCCGCCTGCTACAATAGCCACGCCCCAAAGTCTCCGCCTGCTACAATAGCCACACCCCAAAGTCTCCGCCTGCTACAATAGCCACACCCCAAAGTCTCCACCTGCTACAATAGCCACACCCCAAAGTCTCCGCCTGCTACAATAGCCACACCCCAAAGTCTCCACCTGCTAGCCACACTCCAAAGTCTCCGCCTGCTACAATAGCCACGCCCCAAAGTCTCTGCCTGCTAGCCACGCCCCAAAGTCTCCACCTGCTAGCCACGCCCCAAAGTCTCCGCTTGCTAGCCACACCCCAAAGTCTCCGCCTGCTACAATAGCCACGCCCCAAAGTCTCCGCCTGCTACAATAGCCACACCCCAAAGTCTCCACCTGCTAGCCACACTCCAAAGTCTCCGCCTGCTACAATAGCCACGCCCCAAAGTCTCTGCCTGCTAGCCACGCCCCAAAGTCTCCGCCTGCTAGCCACGCCCCAAAGTCTCCGCTTGCTAGCCACACCCCAAAGTCTCCGCCTGCTACAATAGCCACGCCCCAAAGTCTCTGCCTGCTAGCCACGCCCCAAAGTCTCCACCTGCTAGCCACGCCCCAAAGTCTCCGCCTGCTACAATAGCCACGCCCCAAAGTCTCCGCCTGCTACAATAGCCACACCCCAAAGTCTCTGCCTGCTACAATAGCCACGCCCCAAAGTCTCTGCCTGCTACAATAGCCATGCCCCAAAGTCTCTGCCTGCTACAATAGCCACACTCCAAAGTCTCCGCCTGCTACAATAGCCACGCCCCAAAGTCTCCGCCTGCTACAATAGCCACGCCCCAAAGTCTCCGCCTGCTACAATAGCCACGCCCCAAAGTCTCTGCCTGCTAGCCACGCCCCAAAGTCTCCGCCTGCTACAATAGCCACGCCCCAAAGTCTCCGCCTGCTACAATAGCCACACCCCAAAGTCTCTGCCTGCTACAATAGCCACGCCCCAAAGTCTCTGCCTGCTACAATAGCCACGCCCCAAAGTCTCCGCCTGCTACAATAGCCACGCCCCAAAGTCTCTGCCTGCTAGCCACGCCCCAAAGTCTCCGCCTGCTACAATAGCCACGCCCCAAAGTCTCCGCCTGCTACAATAGCCACACCCCAAAGTCTCTGCCTGCTACAATAGCCACGCCCCAAAGTCTCTGCCTGCTAGCCACGCCCCAAAGTCTCCGCTTGCTAGCCACGCCCCAAAGTCTCCGCCTGCTACAATAGCCACGCCCCAAAGTCTCTGCCTGCTACAATAGCCACGCCCCAAAGTCTCCACCTGCTACAATAGCCACACCCCAAAGTCTCTGCCTGCTACAATAGCCACGCCCCAAAGTCTCTGCCTGCTAGCCACGCCCCAAAGTCTCCGCTTGCTAGCCACGCCCCAAAGTCTCCGCCTGCTACAATAGCCACGCCCCAAAGTCTCCGCCTGCTACAATAGCCACGCCCCAAAGTCTCTGCCTGCTAGCCACGCCCCAAAGTCTCCGCTTGCTAGCCACGCCCCAAAGTCTCCGCCTGCTACAATAGCCACGCCCCAAAGTCTCTGCCTGCTACAATAGCCACGCCCCAAAGTCTCCGCTTGCTAGCCACGCCCCAAAGTCTCCGCCTGCTACAATAGCCACGCCCCAAAGTCTCCGCCTGCTACAATAGCCACGCCCCAAAGTCTCTGCCTGCTAGCCACGCCCCAAAGTCTCCGCCTGCTACAATAGCCACGCCCCAAAGTCTCTCCCTGCTAGCCACGCCCCAAAGTCTCCACTTGCTAGCCACGCCCCAAACCCTCCGTCTGATGTGTTCAGAACACGTCACAAGTCATATGAACACGTCATCATTAACTTCCATGAAAGTAATAAAATAATAAAATGTACTAATCAGACATTAGTGAGAGGCACTACATAATTATAAACTAATTTAAATTAATAATAAAAACTATAATAGAACCTCAATTATACTAAAATAACACTGATTTAAGTAATATGTATCATGAGTAAATGTAAATGACACTAACATAATGCTAAATATAGCATATAGAAATGAATTGTGTAGTACTGATCAAGGAACCTTGCATAATCTGAAGGACGTCATTCACTTTATTCAGGGCCCAGAAAAGATCACCACTTGTCTCAGGCTGTATCTCTTTTGTAGCCAGATTGTTTTTTGGGCTTTTGCTGAGATGATTTAACAGTTCTATGGTTTCCTACGAGTAAGAACAGAACATTCACACATAATGCATACAATACATAATCAAGAGAACAGAGTTATGAGGGATAGAGCAGTTATTATGCTTCACAACTACCTCTATAAGTACCTTCATGATGGTGTTCATAGACACAGCAACAGCTCCTTTAGTTTTCTTGGAGGAGTCAGCCTTGTCTTTCTTCAGAATGCGTGGTTTGATGTGTCTGAAGATAGTAATGATGAGGATGTTGATGGGGAACATGAATAGGCCGCTCTCTATGGCTACCATGAACTCCTGCCATGTCAGCTGAAAAGAGCCTGTAAAATTCAAGAAAATATTGTGTAGATGTATATTTTCAGTAAAAAATAAAAACATATACAGGTGAAACTCAAAAAATTTGAATATTGTCCAAAAGTTGATGATTATGGCTTATAGCTTATGAAAACCCAAAATTCAAAATCTCAGAAAATTTGAATATTACATGAAATCAATAAAAGAAAAGGATTTTAAATACAGAAATGTCGGCCCTCTGAAAAGTATAATCATGCATATGTATATAGTTAAATATACTAAATATATTAGTTTCACATTTCAATTTTTGAATTACTGAAATACATGACCTTTTGCACAATATTTAGATTTTTTCAGTTTCACCTAAATATATATATAGTGCTGTCAAAATTGGAGTATTATTAACACGTGCAATCAATTAATTAAAGGCAGTTGAAGCCTAAAAGCTTATGTGTAGTAAATTCTATGTTGAATCAAATCACATTTTTGTAATGTCTATTTGATGCTTTTTTAATTTAACACAATAATAAATTTAAATGATCTTTTGGGGGTAATTACTCAACCAAATTTGATGTGCAATTAATTTGTGTTTAATAAGATTAAGTATTTATATATATTGAGAGATATCTATCTTATAAAATATATATGTGTAATAAACATAAATTAATAAGCAACTGAACAGAACATGCTCCTAAAAGCATGACTCTCTCAAACACAATGTGTGCGTTGCATAAAAATACCAGAGTGCTGTTGAGAGAGAGTGAGACGTCAAATTTGAGCATTATATAATCTCAGCAAATGAAACATGCAGCAGGGAAGTTTTCTGACCTATCTTTAGAAGGACAGGAGACTCTTGATCAGTGGGAATGTTCCAGAACATGATGTTAATGGCCATGGTGCAGAGCAGAAGAGACATGCAGCACGAGACTCTCTGCACGCGTGTGAAAGGACTGCGCCGGGGCGGGTCCACGATCGACACCCAGATGTGCTCGTCCCGGAAGCCAGAAGATGTCCGGGTCTGGAAGATGTTCCTGGGATGGGGGGTGGTTTAGTTAGGAAAGGTAACGTACCCAAAATATTTTAATAAGTGCACTACCACTCTAATGTTTGGTTGCTTGTTGTGGTGAATATAGTGCTGATATTGGGTACACTTTTCGATGGTCCACTGACCACTTTAGACATTCAACTAACTACAAGTAACTTTGCAACTACACGTCAACTTACTCCCATTATAGTATTAGTAGACTGTCTGCTTAAAGGAACCGTATGTAAGAAATGTATTTCAATTAATCATAAACTGGCCCTGATATGTCACTAGACATTAAGAAATCATGTTCATTTCAAATACTTATATCACTGACAACAGTAGTCCGGCCAGGATATTGTCATTTTAAAAAGTGAAGTTGCAGCCCTCAACTGATGTTGATGTTGTCATGTTGTGTTTTGGTCTGATGCGCCGCCCTCCACCGATCTACCAATCACGGAGTCAGTAGTGTTGCGCCACCCTCCACCGATCGACCAATCACGGAGTCAGTAGTGTTGCGCCGCCCTCCACCGATCTACCAATCACAGAGTCAGTAGTTTTGCGCCGCCCTCCACCGATCGACCAATCACGGAGTCAGTAGTGTTGCGCCGCCCTCCACCAATCACGGAGTCAGTAGTGTTACGCCGCCCTCCACCGATCGACCAATCACGGAGTCAGTAGTGTTGCGCCGCCCTCCACCGATCGACCAATCACGGAGTCAGTAGTGTTGCGCCGCCCTCCACCGATCGACCAATCACGGAGTCAGTAGTGTTGCGCCGCCCTCCACCAATCACGGAGTCAGTAGTGTTACGCCGCCCTCCACCGATCGACCAATCACGGAGTCAGTAGTGTTGCGCCGCCCTCCACCAATCACGGAGTCAGTAGTGTTACGCCGCCCTCCACCGATCGACCAATCACGGAGTCAGTAGTGTTACGCCGCCCTCCATCGATCGACCAATCACGGAGTCAGTAGTGTTACGCCGCCCTCCATCGATCGACCAATCACGGAGTCAGTAGTGTTGCGCCGCCCTCCACCGATCGACCAATCACGGAGTCAGTAGTGTTGCGCCGCCCTCCACCAATCACGGAGTCAGTAGTGTTACGCCTCCCTCCACCGATCGACCAATCACGGAGTCAGTAGTGTTGCGCCGCCCTCCACCGATCGACCAATCACGGAGTCAGTAGTGTTGCGCCGCCCTCCACCGATCGACCAATCACGGAGTCAGTAGTGTTGCGCCGCCCTCCACCGATCGACCAATCACGGAGTCAGTAGTGTTGCGCCGCCCTCCACCGATCGACCAATCACAGAGTCAGTAGTGTTGCGCCACCCTCCACCAATCACGGAGTCAGTAGTGTTACGCCGCCCTCCACCGATCGACCAATCACGGAGTCAGTAGTGTTACGCCGCCCTCCATCGATCGACCAATCACAGAGTCAGTAGTGTTGCGCCGCCCTCCACCAATCACGGAGTCAGTAGTGTTACGCCGCCCTCCACCGATCGACCAATCACGGAGTCCGTAGTGTTACGCCGCCCTCCATCGATCGACCAATCACGGAGTCAGTAGTGTTACGCCGCCCTCCATCGATCGACCAATCACGGAGTCAGTAGTGTTACGCCGCCCTCCATCGATTGACCAATCACGGAGTCAGTAGTGTTGCGCCGCCCTCCACCGATCGACCAATCACGGAGTCAGTAGTGTTGCGCCGCCCTCCACCAATCACGGAGTCAGTAGTGTTACGCCGCCCTCCATCGATCGACCAATCACGGAGTCAGTAGTGTTACGCCGCCCTCCACCGATCGACCAATCACGGAGTCAGTAGTGTTACGCCGCCCTCCACCGATCGACCAATCACAGAGTCAGTAGTGTTGCGCCGCCCTCCACCAATCACGGAGTCAGTAGTGTTGCGCCGCCCTCCACCGATCGACCAATCACGGAGTCAGTAGTGTTGCGCCGCCCTCCACCGATCGACCAATCACGGAGTCAGTAGTGTTGCGCCGCCCTCCACCGATCGACCAATCACGGAGTCAGTAGTGTTGCGCCGCCCTCCACCGATCGACCAATCACGGAGTCAGTAGTGTTGCGCCGCCCTCCACCGATCGACCAATCACGGAGTCAGTAGTGTTGCGCCGCCCTCCACCGATCGACCAATCACGGAGTCAGTAGTGTTGCCAGCTCTGCTCTAGTTACTGCAGCTACAAACGTGTCGATAAAAAAATGTCTAACATTACGAATCCAAAAAAACCTTGTTATGATTCCGAAATACTTCGTGACAAAGTCCGAAATAAAACAAGGGTTTGTATAGGAGATGCCTTTGAAAGAGGGAGACGGCTGAAAACGGTGAAGAATTTGAAGGCAGACGCCAACATTGCTAATTTTCTCCTGCCTATCTGGGATACACCGCTCTACAGTAATTTGAAAGTGATTGCAGTACCAGTTTTGGACACAATCTTACATATGGTTCCTTTAATATATGCTAACACTTTATTTTGACAATCCACTTTAGACATTCAACTAACTAACTACAAGTAACTTTGCAACTACACATCAACTAGCAGTTATTAGAGTACGCCGCCCTCCATCGATCGACCAATCACGGAGTCAGTAGTGTTGCGCCGCCCTCCACCGATCGACCAATCACGGAGTCAGTAGTGTTGCGCCGCCCTCCACCAATCACGGAGTCAGTAGTGTTACGCCGCCCTCCATCGATCGACCAATCACGGAGTCAGTAGTGTTACGCCGCCCTCCACCGATCGACCAATCACGGAGTCAGTAGTGTTACGCCGCCCTCCACCGATCGACCAATCACAGAGTCAGTAGTGTTGCGCCGCCCTCCACCAATCACGGAGTCAGTAGTGTTGCGCCGCCCTCCACCGATCGACCAATCACGGAGTCAGTAGTGTTGCGCCGCCCTCCACCGATCGACCAATCACGGAGTCAGTAGTGTTGCGCCGCCCTCCACTGATCGACCAATCACGGAGTCAGTAGTGTTGCACCACCCTCCACCGATCGACCAATCACGGAGTCAGTAGTGTTGCGCCGCCCTCCACCGATCGACCAATCACGGAGTCAGTAGTGTTGCGCCGCCCTCCACCGATCGACCAATCACGGAGTCAGTAGTGTTGCGCCGCCCTCCACCGATCGACCAATCACGGAGTCAGTAGTGTTGCGCCGCCCTCCACCGATCGACCAATCACGGAGTCAGTAGTGTTGCGCCGCCCTCCACCGATCGACCAATCACGGAGTCAGTAGTGTTGCGCCGCCCTCCACCGATCGACCAATCACGGAGTCAGTAGTGTTGCCAGCTCTGCTCTAGTTACTGCAGCTACAAACGTGTCGATAAAAAAATGTCTAACATTACGAATCCAAAAAAACCTTGTTATGATTCCGAAATACTTCGTGACAAAGTCCGAAATAAAACAAGGGTTTGTATAGGAGATGCCTTTGAAAGAGGGAGACGGCTGAAAACGGTGAAGAATTTGAAGGCAGACGCCAACATTGCTAATTTTCTCCTGCCTATCTGGGATACACCGCTCTACAGTAATTTGAAAGTGATTGCAGTACCAGTTTTGGACACAATCTTACATATGGTTCCTTTAATATATGCTAACACTTTATTTTGACAATCCACTTTAGACATTCAACTAACTAACTACAAGTAACTTTGCAACTACACATCAACTAGCAGTTATTAGAGTATTAGGAGACTGTCTGCTTAATATATGCTAAAACTTTATTTTGATTATCCACTTTAGACATTCTACAAGTAACTTTGCAACTACATGTCGACTTATTCTACTAACCCGAGCCCTAATAGTGTACTAATACTTAGTTAGTTGACCTGTAGTCGCAAAGTTAAAATTGTAATTATAATTAACATTTCATAGTGAATTTAAAAGTAATGCATTACTTTACTAGGTACTTGAAAAAAGTAATCTGATTACATAACCCCAACACGGTTAAAGAATGAGTACTTGTATCCAAACTTTTGACTGGTAGTGCAGGTCAGGCTTGTGCAAAATTCAGAATTTCAGAATTGGCCTGCATTCAATTCATGAATTGGAATTTGAATTGAATTGACTCCGCCCTACAGGAAGTTGAATTGGAATGACAGGAAGTGGAATTAAATTCATGGCAATTCAAAGAAATTCCACACAGTCGCACAACAGAAGGAATGTGATGAATCTCACATACATCCAGTGTTAGTAAGGTTACTGTGGAAATGTAATTGTTTACTGTTATTAGTTACCCATTATAAATGTGGTTTGGGTTATTTTATTTGGATTACTTTATCAATGCAAAGCAATTTCCTTTTAATTTGATCAGTAACTAAGTTAATTACACATTTTACCTCAGTAACACAAATAAATACAATTACATTAATTTAGTAATTTAATAACATAATTGCATTACACGTGACTAGTCACTCCTCAACCCTGCACACATTTTGTTCTAAAATATAGATAATGATACAATTCTTGAAATAAATTACCCCCTCAATGTTGTTTAATTCGTTTTGTTCCAATTTTAATTTCAAAGTAATCAAATAACACAAAGTGCATAATGCAATCATATCTGACATACTGTAAAGCTTCATTGTTAAACACTTCATTTAAAAGCATTAAATTGCAATTCTGCTTCCTTTAATTAAAATTCGAATTGTAATTCCAGATCCTGTTTTTGAAATCAATTCAAATTCAATTCAAATTCAAGAATTGAATTGGAATTAAGGAGTCATTCTCAATTCAATCCTGAATTGTGCACAAGCCTGGTGCAGGTATAACTTTAATAATTAAACGTGTAGTTTTTGGTATTAAGATGAGTTTTGGTCGATCGAATCACAAGTGTACGACGCTAAATACAGGTGTAAACGGGGTCTGGAACACTTTGAGCTCGTCCACTTTCGACCTCTTCCAGAGGCAGTGGAAAACACATCTGACCGGATTGCTTTCGTAGTGTAAACGCTCATGTGATCGAATGTGTTCAAACAGCTACGAAAGACCGTCTTCTCTCCGTCTACTGATGTAATGTGTGAACATTATGGGAAGCGCTCTAGCCAGACGGGATTTAAACTGTCGACTGAAGACCCAAGTTTGGTTTGAAGATGAAAAACGTACCAAACACAATGTTCTCCCACCATTCCTGATCTCTAACATACACTCTTGCGTCTGTCAGAGCAGAAACTAAAGCTGATGCTCTCCGTATGTTTTTCTGTCGTCTCCGGTCGCGTTCATATTTAAATTGCGTGAGTTTGTTTCATCCATTAGATCGAAAGATCTGAAAAAGCCCAAACATTTACCCGCACATAGACCCTCCCCCCGAAGAAATCAGGACAGAAGTGGACAAAAGAGACGGAGTAAAACATCAGGTGTAAACAGGAATGTGTCTCTCATCCACTTGTGATCCGATCGACCAAAACGCATTGTAATACCAGGTCTAAACAGGGTCTTTGAGAATGTATGTTTTTACCCAAAGCTTGCGATTTCATTCATCTTGGCAGAGTTGAAGGTCCTCTTGCACGTTTGTCCTCTCAGCCAGGAGGAGCACAGAAAGTGTGAGACCTCCAGCGTCTGTAAGTCCTGCGCCTGCACTTTATCCAAGTACCTGACGGAGAAAACTCTGATGCTTTAGTGACGAATACAACCCAGCTCATTCATAGCATATTTCTCTCACCCATCACTCATCACTGCAGCTTCAAAAGAGTTCAACATTTATGATAAATTAGATTTCAGATTCATTCTTTATAGTCCTTGATAGAGACATGTATTTTCACAGACTTTACCAGGAGCAACATACAACACGCATAATATGCACAGAATACACATATTTTTGTACACATAAATCGACATATTGCACACACACACACACACACACACACAAAATCACGCATTCTGTGATTTCAACACTCTTATAGCTGAGAGTACAAAACTTCCCTAGGGGTGATTTTTAAAATGTATTTATTCATTATAGACTTATTTATTTTGGACCCACTGTATATTAAGTGTCTTTAACTACTATGTACATACTCACATTTAAATTACTCATTTGATACAATGCACTTATTGTGTGCATACATGTTTTTACCTTGCACTTATATTTAAAATAAAATATGTACATGTAATTACAGCTGTAATTATTTGCATTTAACCCACCATTAAACGTATCCATACCACTAAACCTGTCCTAACCTTACCCCTATTGCACAACATCAATACAATAAATTATGGAAGCTTGTTTCCACCACAGAATAAAACATTTTAAAAGATAATTGAGACTTTTTATCTCATCTATGCGAGTTTACATCTCTTTTTATTTATTACATCAGTTATAAAGTCAGAATTGCATGATATAGTTGCAATTGTGTGTTATAAAGTCAGAACTGCGAGATATAAAGTCAGAATTGCGAGATAAAGTCTCAGTCTAAGTTATTTTTTATTCTGAGGCAGAAACAAGCTTCCATAATAAATACTTTGCAACCGAACAATAAATATTGTACTTGATGTATCCTTGATGTACTCTGCTTCTGCCTTGCTATGCAAACATAAGAAAACCCATGCAAAAAGCCAGAACATACAGACACCTACCAATCAGGGCTTCTCCCCGAGTTGTCATGCGATATCTCAATGCTCTGCAGTTCTCCGAGAGAGAAGGGGATACTGAGCAGAAACACATCCACTCCTCCTCTCTCAAACATTGGCTTCTCAGGGTCAGACATGAGGTAGGAGTCGCTCTGTCCTTCGCTGAACTGGAGGGTCACCATTACCTGGCAAAAGAAAGACTTGAGTAATGCGCCTTCTCAACGTACCACTGAAAAGCCCTTCCATTTGTAACCCTGAACCACAGGACCACCAGTCACTTGGGATTATACATCACATGAAAGCTGAATAAATAAGCTATCCATTGATGTATGGTTTATTAGCGACAATATTTGGCCGAGATATGACTATTTGAAAATCTGGAATCAGAGGGTGCAAGAAAATCTTTAAAGTTGTGCATTTATGTTCGCGATCACAAAAATATATATTTTTTTACATATTTACGGTAGGAAATTTACAAAATATCTTCATGGAACATGATCGTTACTTAATATCCAAATGATTTTTGGCATACAAGAAAAATCTATAATTTTGACCCATACAATGTATTGTATACAAATATGCCCGGGCGACTTAATGACTGGTTTTGTGATCCAGGGTCACATTTAATAAATAAATAAATAATAATATCACCTTAGCAGTGGTGCCAGCCCCTCTTCTGTGGCCTGTCTGCACATATATAAGGTAGTTGTATTGGGCACACGGATGATTGTCCTCCAAAAGAGTCATCTTACGCTGTGGACACAGACATTTCACCACGTTTTAGACTAGAATCCTGCATGGTGTATCAATGGATTTCTATAGCTTTAACCTTAAAATAGGCAATATATAAAACATCTAATTTCTTGGTTTCATGTTGAAAGGGTGTTTGTTGTGAATATTTAGATCTGGTGACTTCGTTCATACATTCTTTGTTTAAATAATGAGCCGTATTTAAAAACAACATGACCACCTGTAGTGGGAAATCTACTCACCTCAGATAAAAGTATTTCACATATTTACCATTGGAGGGGACTTACATTTTTTAAATGTTATTTTTAAGTGTTAGCTTATTTCGTTTATGTTGAGATTTTATGAATTAAATTTTTACATTTTTCATAATCTGTCGGTAAATGTTTGTGACTCCCAGGATACGTCGCCCCTTTTGGGTTATAAATTCACTGAAAAAATAATGCTTGATTGGCAACATTTTAATCAAATTTTTAAAACATGTATTCTCTCATAACTTAAACTAAACATAATTTGTAAAATTCTGTTGAACAAAAAGTATAATGCCTATTTATGAATATATATGAACATTTCTAGGTCCTATAAGATGTGAATATGACCAAAACTTTTCTGAAAAACCTGTTGTTCACAATCTACTTTATGCCTCCGTATATCAAAATCTTTTTTTTGCTCAGAAATCTTTAATGATTTTTATAAAGTAAATGTAAGATAAACATTTACTGGACTGAAGCAACTTGGTTTTACTTTATTATTCATGCATTATTTTTTTATGTTTAAAATTTAAATTCTTTTTACATTTTTTCATGTTAATGTAAATGACAAGTCAGGCTTTTGTTGAACATTTTCTATTTCTCAATTATCATTGATTTGCAATGAATTGCCATAAAATAATTGTATTAATTGTGTCCTATTAAGATGGAAGATAGCAATAAATACATTTTCTGATGTCTCTTTATGGTCTTGACATTTTTAGGGTTGAAATTCTGTTGTGAGAGATTCTCAGTAAATCCAATATAAGAAGAGTAACAATAAAGTACGTAGTAGTATGTACAACTATAAACATTTAAACTTCTAGTTGCAAGAAAACAAACTTGCGAGTTAATTGTGAGAAAAAAAGTCAGAGTTGTGGGATTTAAACTCGCAATTGCAAAAAAAAAAGAAAGAAATGTGAGTTATGAACTTGGAATTGCGAGAAAAAAGTCAGAAATTCGAGTAATAAACTTGGATTGCAAGGAATTGTTTTTAGAACTGTGAATTATAAACTTGGACTTGGAAGGGGAAAAAAGTCAGAATTGTGAGAAACTCGTAACTGGAAAAAAAAAGGAAAAAAAAGTCAGAATTGGGAGTCTGTATCTCGCAATTCTGATGTCTAAATATGGTCTGTCTTTGAATGTAAGTTTATGGGACTTTGTCAGATGTTTTATCATCCACTAGGTGAAACCCGTAGATAGAGCTTATATTCTCAACAAGCCACACGAGTGTGTGAAGAAGACGAGTAGACGTGAGTATACTGTACCGTTCTCAGAGCCTTGCGGTCGGCGTACCAGGCCCACATTACACCCACAAGGTAAAGAGCGAAGAAGCAGCTGAGTAAAACCACCACTATATAGTTCTCCTTTACTGTAGCAAACAAAGCTGCTGTCTTGGAGAGATCAACTTGGTTTGGCATCACAAAGAAGGAGCTCCCAAAGAACGTTGTGTGGTTGCACAAGCAGTGAGTTAGATTCGGCATTGTATTGGGACCAACCTTCGGAAAGACATCAGATGATAAATGTCATGAAAAGACAGTGTATATTACTAACTGATCAGCGATTATGAAGTCTTACCATGCAGCCCTCTCGACTCCAGTCTCCAAGACCCTCGTCCCAAAACAGGCACTTGGTTACAAAAACGGAGATTTGAAAGGTCAGCGTCTCACTTGAGGTGTAATCGTTTGGTAATACTGACACCATCCAAGTCCCATCGACTCCGTTTGTCATATCCGGGGTGATCAGCCAGCGATAATTATCTATTGCACAAAATAAGACAGGAGGATGATTTAGTTTTTATCTATCTGTTCTTTAAAGGGACACTCCCCTTTTTTCTTTTTTTTTAAATAGGCTAATTTTCCAACTCCCCTAGAGTTAAACAGTTTTACCGGTTTCAAATCCATTCAGCCGATCTCCGGGTCTGGCGGTAGCACTTTTAGCATAGCTTAGCATAGATCATTGAATCTGATTAGACCGTTAGCATCTCTCTCAAAAAAATGACAGAAGAGTTTTGATATTTTTCCTATTTAAAACTGGCCTCTTCTGTAGTTACATCGTGAACTAAGACCGACAATATGGCATTCCTGACAATATTTTCTAGGACAATATGGCTAGGAACTATACTAGCTATACACAGGAATGAGAGTATAGTTCCTAGCCATATTGTCCTAGAAAATAGCAACTTTTCATTTTCCGTCGGTCTTAGTTCACGATGTAACTACACAAGAGTTAAGTTTTAAATAGGAAAAATATCGAAACTCTTTGGTCATTTTTTTGAGAGAGATGCTAACGGTCTAATCAGATTCAATGATCTATGCTAAGCTATGCTAAAAGTGCTACCGCCAGACCCGGAGATCGGCTGAATGGATTCAAAAACGGTAAAACTGTTTAACTCTAGAGGAGCTGGAAAGAATGAGCCTATTTCCAAAAAAAGTGCCGTGTTCCTTTGAACAGTACATGCAATATTATTCATTTTATATATGCGTTTCACAAACTTTACCTTTGTAGGTCACAATAGTGCTTTGATTGGAAGAGGTGGTGTTTGCCTCATTGGGCGGGTACAGGGTAAAACTGAGAGTTATGTTTTGGTTTGGTGTTGCTGTAACAACTACGGTCACGTTTACGTCCGAGATGTTAAACGATGAGGTGACAGCGAACCCTTGTTTCCAGGTTATATCCACAACTTCAGGCTGAGTTGCTTCAGGCCGAGGCAGATATATCTGTACAGAGAGACGTATCAGTAACTACATATTACTTCCAAAGAACTCTTTCCCCGCAAAACACAAAATTTTCCCTGTGTTTTCACTGTTATATGACAGGGGGCGCTATTAGACATCTTCTGAAAGAGTACTGAATCTCCTGATCAAAACACAGGTGAAGAAGCAGAAACAAGCGATAGCATATGTAATTATATGCATAAGTAAAATAACGCTATCATCAACATTAAACAGCATGTAAATCAAAACTGCCTAATGTTACTGAACGAAATGTGACCCAGGACGAGCTTCAGGAGCTTTGGGGTGTTGATGGATTCAATCTACTCCATCTGTGTTTTGATCATCGTTCTTTGGCAAAAAACGTTGTTTTCTCAGCTTTTTGCACAAAATGTTGCTTTTTTAATGAAACTTCCCCAAATTCAAGTGTTGCAAAAATAATGCATAAAGCTAGAATAAAATATATTTTTTTTGTTTAAAAGCAGTTCTTTCTTTTGAAGCATGTTAAGATATTCATACAACAAAATATTCCTGTGAAAATTATCAAAAACGCTGGTGGTGGCTGGCAACGTTTTTTTAAAAACACTGGCGGGGAAAGAGTTATATGCTTCTGTGTTCAATATTCACATACATCAAATTGATAATGTGAGCTCACTATGGTTATCTAATGTGTGATAAAATTAGTTCAGTTATTTATTTTTACCTCAATGTTCTCTGTGAGATTTGTGAATTTGACTGAAGTGTTTCCATGTTCCAAAGAAAAGCTGCAAGTTGATCCAGTGATGCTTTCGTTGGACATCCTTTGCACTGGATTCTCTTTAAATTGGAAAAGCTGTAAGAATAAAGTTAATTATGATTGTAGAAAATGATTGTAAATGGTCTCTATATGACAGGTGACTGGGTAAAAAACAATAAGACTGCTTGAAGAGGTCAGCCGAAAAGAAGAGTGATTTTAGAAGTGGAATTATTATGAAGACAGATTTTTTTGCTTTTTTTGGAATAATGTGCACTGATGATGAATCATGCACAACAAGACCAGAAATACTAACGTTACTACCGGTATTTTAAGAAAGTAACGTAACGATACCCTCATATCACGATTCGAAACATATCACAATACTGAACTCACAATATAATAGTATTGCGATACTCAGAGATAAAAGGTTAACAAAAGATTAACTGTTGATTAAAATGCTAAATTTTTAATTATATTGTGGGTGTGGTGTAAATGGCACACTTTTCTGGAAACACTTCAGGAGTTTCGAAGTCATGATCTGATTGGTTGGATTCTACAGGATGTCCGGGAGACGTGTGTGACGTGTGTCGCATTCTTTATCGGTCCGCCTGGAAACAAAGCCGCTGTGACGCCAAAACCCCTCGTGGAAGAAAAAAGCCGTTGTGTTTACAACTGTGACAATGAGCGCTTACAAGAATCAAATAAACGCTGGATTTTCAAAGTATGTGAAGTTCGCGGGCTCCATTGTTGCAGTAAACTTGCATAACGTTCTTGAATAAAACATTTATTAGATGCACGCTGGTCTGTTATTGTAGGGACATCGACAATATATTGTCACGTCCCTAAACATGAGGCGGAACAAAACGAACTGTGATTGGTTGCGTTACATGTCAGTCAAACGTATCTTGGGTCCTTGGCCAAAAAAATAAATAAATGCTACGATAGAGTCCAGACCTTCTGCCGTCAGTCTGAAGCTCTGCCTACGCGAGACTACAATAGTGACACCAGAATAACAAATATTCATGATTCTGAAGCTGAAAACACAGAATTATTGTAGACGAATATGCTTGGACTCTTTCACTGATTATATATATATATATATATATATATATATATATATATATATATATATATATATATATATATATATATTTAAAATAATAGGCCACTTTTTACACAAATTCCCCCATTGCATTATTAGACATTATATTCAACATTATATATAGTAGTTTAATGTAGTACTGACACTAAAACTCTGAAAACTAGATTTTTTTCTCACAGTAATTTTTATTTTGGATCAACTATCCACAATACATATTATTGCATTTTTGTATTGCGATATATTGTTACACATCTAGTATCTAGGTTGACTACTTCTGAAAATGTACACTGCAAAAATAAAATATGTAGCTGATTTTATGAGTTACGCTTAAAAATACACACCTGGACACTGACATTCCCAGAGGGCAGTTGTTTTGTCATTGCAGAAAGAGATGGAAGTTTGCAATATCCTCCATCCTTTGAGCCGACAGACTTTCCTCCCAGGGCTTTTGAATCTTGTCTATGGAGACACAGCCGATGAGCCATTGCATATGATAACATAAACCAGTAATCAATCAACTTATAATGACCTGGTGACATAAATGGTGCCTGTTGGAAGTTCCTTGACAAAGTTCCCATCGCTGGCTAGAGCCTTCTCGTAAATGTGTCCGGCAAGAGTAATAAGCTCCTCAAGCTGTTTGATGAACAATATAAATATCCACAGATCAACAGCTATAACAATGTAAAGCATTCATCTTTCTCAATCAGCCTCCGAATCATTTGATCCATTAATAACTCGACTTACATCATCCATGTTCTCAGGTTCACAGTCTTGCAAGAACAAAAGTATGGCTGCAGTGCTGTTGACAATTTCATCAAGCTGGACTGGATCCGTTACATCGGATTGTTGAAGGTGATCATATATGTTTTGCAGGTATTTGACCTATCCGATTAAGATGTAAAAGAAATTAATTTACATTGTTGCATCGATGCGCTATGCTGAAAACAAACAGAATATATGGATTACAGATTTTGAAGCAATGAGAATATCATCAGAGGTGTTATTACGCACACAAGGATCAACAATAAGATGGTATGTTGGCACAGGATCAGTGTGAGAGAGGTTCAGGACAGCTAAATGAACTGTTCCGTGGCCTAGTAGGCCAATGTCCTTTTACTTTTGTTGATTATGTATTAAAGCACGGCAGACTTTGATATTAAAAGTAGCCTACACTGTGCATTCACTGCATGCTTTTTGTAGAAAAACATTGTTTTGGTTGTGCTTAGGCTTTGTGTGACTGTGTGGATGAATATTATTATCTTTCTGCTCATAAAACATTCACTATATTGCTTAAGAGATATAATCAGTTTAGATGGAAAGGATCTCAAGACGTTACTGTAGCTTTACCCATTAATATACATGATGTGTCCTTGAAAATACATTTCAGCACAGCTACAACAGTCATAACGAAATTATCGAATGATTACGAAATTACACACACACACACACACACACACACACACACACTCCACTAACCTCTGCCACTCCCACACCAGACAGACAGAGCAACTTTTCTCTATTTACTGGATATGACGAGTGACGAATGTACAAAATTTCCCGCCAAAACCATTCTGACGTGTACCATAGTGAATCAGAGTAAGACAAAAATAATAGAAGCTTGTTTTTCAAACTGCTGATCTGAATTTGGTAAAGTTATCTTGCTGGCTAACACAAATGAGGATGTGGCAAATTAAAAGTTTACTAAATTCATTCTTGTAACTTTTTTTTTTTTTTTTTTTTTTGTAAAACAACAACAACAAAAACTTAATCTTTAGTGAAAAATATTTATTTGCCCCAGCGTATAAAATATGCTGGCCAACAAAACAAATATATTTTCGAGCCTGTTTGTAAAATGCTATATGCAATAGTATATTAATAATGTAATTTAATGTATACATCACCCTCTGATCCTTTGACATAACTTCCGTTGTCGTCTCCAAAACCCTTAAAATTTCTTTGGTATTCTGCAAGAATGACAGAAAGGGTTCGGAGTTCATAAACTGTTGTTGTGTTTGGTGATGGTTCAGTCTCTTATAAAAATACAACTGTTTTGTTATTAACTTCTTTGCACTTTCACGAAAGACATTTGACATCCCGTGTATTGGGTCATTTCAAGAAAGCTCACAGATGCCTTGTACATTTATACAGTAAAATCTTTCTTTTAGCTTTTTCATACCCTTATACCAGAATCTATTTTCCTTTCATTTTTTACCCATTTATTTTTTTTAAACCTGCTTTCATAAAACAGTTCTAGCTCTGAAGAGGCCACCCTGCTAAAATGATGCAACTGATTATATAAGACATATGCACATAATCAAAAATGATCTTACAATTAAATAACCTCACCAACCTCCAATAGCTGAGTAGTAGTTAAAACGCCTTGCAGTAACGCGAGTGTGTCAGTGAGACCTCTGCGGCTCCTCTTCAGGTGTGTGTTTACACCTGTAACAGCAGAAGAGCAACTATACATTATGTAAAAGAACATGTGTAGTGAGCAATCTCAGTCCAGTGATTCTGGGAAATATTGTGTTATGTTATGATTTGTTATGTTATGTTATATGTTATGTTATGTTATGTGATGTGATGTTATGTTATATATGTTATGTTATATGTTATGTTATATGTTATGTGTTATGTGTTATGTTATAATATGTTATGTTATGTGATGTGATGTTATATATGTTATGTTATATGTTATGTTATATGTTATGTGTTGTGTTATGTTATAATATGTTATGTTATGTTATGTGTTATGTTATAATATGTTATGTTATATGTTATTTCATGTTATGTTATGTTATGTTATTATGTTATATGTTATGTTATGTTATGTTATGTTATGTGATGTTATGTTATATATGTTATGTTATATGTTATGTTATATGTTATGTGTTATGTTATAATATGTTATGTTATGTTATGTTACATGTTATTTCATGTTATGTTATGTTATATGTTATTTCATGTTATGTTATGTTCTGTTATTTTCATGTTACGTTATGTTATTTTATGTTATTTCATGTTACGTTATGTTATGTTATTTCATGTTACGTTATGTTATGTTATGTTATTTTATATGTTATGTTATGTTATATGCTATATGTTATGTTATATGTTATGTTATGTTATGTTATAATATGTTATGTTATGTTATGTTATATGTTATGTTATGTTATAATATGTTATGTTATGTTATGTTATATGTTATGTGTTATGTTATATTATTTTATATGTTATTTTGTTATGTTATATGTTATATGTTATGTTATATGTTATATGTTATGTTATTTTGTTATATGTTATGCTATTTTGTTATATGTTATGTTCTGTTCTGTTCTGTTCTGTTATGTTATGTTATGTTATGTTATATGTTATGTTATGTTGTATGTTATGTTATGTCACGTTATGCCATGTTATGTCATGTCATGTCATGTGAGTGTGTGTTGCTGTACCGTGGGTGCAGAGAGAGCCGAAGCTCACAGTACAGTTGGGTGTGGTCACCAGCTGAAATGGATTGATGACCATATAAGTGCAAGCAAATACATCTTTATTCACATCACTGCCATCGTTTTTAAGAGGAGAATATGAGACTGGCGTTGTTGGCTCAAATCCTGTAAAAAAAACATATACTCATTTAAATATTGCCATATCTTCATAAAAATAAAGGTTCAATGGGGTGTTTTCCTCACCGTATATGGTTCTTGGGAGATTAAAAAAGTTATTGAGATTACAAAAAAGATCCAAAACTGGATACATATGGTTCTTTTAAAGTCCCTCTGTGGTGAAATCAAGATTTTAATGTTGTTGATATGTCTGTGTGTTGTTATTAATATGCTTTAAGACACATCATGTGTAAGTTCATGAGTCGACAGCATCGCTGAGTATTTTCTGCTTAAAACTGCAGTGAACCAAAGACAGTCTCAAAAACACGGTGTGAAATCGCTGGTGTTTCTGACGTCACAAACGGCCTTTTAACCAATCAGATCAACGTGTGATCGTCAACCAGTGGATCTCTGAGTGAGTGGAGGCGGGGCTCATTTGCATATTCATAGAATTTGCACATTCATTCAAGCTATTTTAAGGCATGACGAATTTAGTTTCAAGGAAAAAACGTTTACATCTGTCATTTTGGTGATCAAAGATGAGTAAAATTATTGACTACAGTGGGACATTAAGTTTCATCTTTAAAACTGATTACATACTACTCAGCTCTGTCAACATTAGAATCTTAATATTTCTTTCTCCTGTCACTTTCTCTCTTACAACGTACGTAGCACAATATTTGTTTAGATAAAATTGTCTCTAATGTATTTTAGCACGATTTCTGCGTGAATTCGTCCCCCTTTACATTTTGTGTGTGTGTGTGTGTGTGTGTGTGTGTGTGTGTGTGTGTGTGTGTGTGTGTGTGTGTGTGCTTACTAATTTAAGATGCTTTGTGTTTTGTTTTTACAGTGACTTTTTAACATTCTGTCAAGTGTCTAGAGATTTAAAAAAATGCATTTTTGGCCAATTATGGCACATTTACAGCCATGTTTATTAATGTGCACTGCCCCTGTAAACAAATGAACTTAAACATAATAGCTTCTTCAAATCACCACATGGGTTTCTCTGGTATCTCATAAAGCATCCGACTGTAAAAACCCTGTCTGGAATTATTATTTATATGTTATGAACAGCATAATACACAGACATCCGGTAAAATATTGCCCTCCCCAATCAAATAAAGTCCTCCATACAAAATCTAGGAAGTGATTGGAATATAAAACCCCCAATTAAAAGTTCTCACAAGACTGTTACGTTTAACTTACACCTTAAAAGCCTCTGTTTTAGGCACATATAAGTGGTGTACAGATGGAGAACCGTGAGCTTGACTCACCGCTGATGGAGTGTGTGTACGTCACGTCCCGACTGACCCACAACGGTCCCGTTTCTGTGGACTGTCTTCGTAAGAGCTCCTTAATCTCATCATTCAAGTCCCTCAGAAGATGTCCTCCATGTGTTTCACATCTCTCTCGGGCTTGGACCCATGGCATGTATTCTTGAACAAACTCGTACACTATTCCCTTGTGTGTTTCCAGAACTCTGCTTCCATAATCATATTTCTGGTGTCCATTTTCCTCCTTACAAGTTATAAGCGGCATCAACCCGATTGAAATCCAGCAATAAACGAGCACTTGCTTTGAGACGGCCATGACTGATAACAGCTGAAAAGCAACCTTCAGTCCAGGGAAGTTTGTGTGGACTGGAAAACAGGGAGTCCACGTACATCTTAGGCAAATCTCCAATCTCACTTTGTGAAAACAGTGAATGTGAACTAACTTCATTAGGGAAATGGGGGCAGGCACTCAAATACATGCAAAGTCTGACTTTAAACCAAGACTCCCGAAAGCTTCCACTGCATTGGCATCAAAATGTCTTTATTTCACAAATCTGCAATATTGCAGATTTGTGAAATAAAGACATTTTGATTTTTAGGCACAAAATCCTATGCAGTGATGATGTTAAAGAGAGTCAGTGTTATTCTCTGTATGTATGTGTATATAAAGTCATTTTTTTGAAGAAAGACAAACATAAATAGTGATGAAAGCCAAAAGATGTATCACTCTAAACAAAAATGGTGCTAAATAGCACTAAAAGTGGTTCATTGGCTTGTAATCATAGGGGAACCACTTTAAGTGCCATATAGCACTTATCTTTGTCAAATGGTGCTATGTAGAACCATAATAGGTGCCATAAAGCACCTTAACCACCCCAGAGAACCCCTGAAGAACCCCTAAAGAACCAAACAGGTTCTTTAAATGGTAGTGGTGCTATATAGCACCATAACCACCGCAAAGAACCCCTGAAGAACCTTTTTTTTTTAGAGTGATATATTTACTGACCAATCCACTATTTTGTACTGTGCAGTGATGATGGGAAAGAGAGTCATTGTTATTATCTGTATATATATGTATATGGCCATGGAAATACCATGAAAACATGACACTTTTTCATACTTACATTATGTGAAAAAAATATTGTTGGCTTAACTTAAAAAAGGAACCTGGTTGCCTTGAAATTTTTAGTTCATTGAAATTAAAAATGTGTGGTTAATACAATGAAGGAGATTGATTTAATCAACAGAAATTCAAAATAGCATGTTATCTGAACCGACAAAAGAATAACTGTTGTGATAAGAAATCATGAAAATATTTTTACAGTGCTAATATTTAAAAGTAAGCCTATATTACACAACTAACCAAATGCAACATTAACCGTGTTTAATAGTCACAATTGACAGTGTTGTGTGTTATACGAATAATTCCTCTCAATTAACTATTAATATCACACATTTATTTTTTTTATTTATTATCACAGAAAATGTACACATTTTTTATAAATATATAAAACTCACAGCAAATATGAAAGCAAATATATATGATGAATATATATGGGGAAACAATTGATGCCAGGGGTAAACAATTACATATTAAAGTAACAGTGTCTTTTTTGTTTTTAATATTATTGAAGTAGTGCCACTATTGTTTAATTTCTTTTATAAAATGTTCACCGTTTTTCTTAGATTTAGTCCATTTCTCCACATGAATGTGATATTTTTCAAGTAAAAATAAATAGTTGTTGTATGAGAAAAGAAATATAGGCTAATTTTGTAATCATTGGTATTCTGTACAAAAAATAATATGACATTATACAGATCAATTTGTAGATATTAAAACAGCTTATAAATGAAGTTAGAGACATCAAACCAAAAAAAAAAAGTCTCGAATATACAGATTCAAAGAAAAGATGGATCACAATATCACACATTTAGCTGTGTTACATAACAAATACCTGATGTGATTGTCGTTCTCGGGGCTAATTTATTCTCGCGAGATTGCGTCCCGGAAGTGGCTGGCGAAGCTCTGCGCGTTGTTTGGATTGACTGTCATGCAACACTCATGGCGGGACGACTGAAGGTGAATGTAATTCTGATAATAGAGTTTGTTTTAGTGTTTTGTACAGTAAGTGGTATTAACTCGAGCAGAGTATGCATTTACAGCTGTCATATCTGGCACTTTTTCATTGTTTTGTGTCTCAAATGTTTTTCAATCAGCTGATTTTCCCAGTTAAATTGTGTGATTATGAAATTTCAGTAAACACCCTTAACGTTAAATCATCCCAAGATTATTTGATCGCAATGAAAGGGTTAATTGTAGTAAACGTTGTGTTTTGTTATTTGTCAAAATCTGTTTTTACACTAACATAAGCGTACCAGGATAGTGCCAAGGGTATTTTGAACGAAATCTCGATATGATAACATTAAGTACAATGGTGGTATTACCAGTGCCACCACTCGGCTTTATGCTGGTAATATTTGTTTTGTTTTTTAGGGGATTCTTAGCCTATAATTTCAGTACTAAAGGCAACATCGTGCATGTGATATATGATATAAATATTATTTCGAGCTTTTGTTCACGTTTATAGGGTCATTCCGTGTCAAATCAACCAAATTTCAGAAACTTCCACAGCTCAGGTTTTTTTTTTTGTGAAGAAAATATTTTTATAAAAGCCAAAATATTAAATATCATAGATGTATATTTACGCACCAATCCACTATTTTGTACAGTGGGGTCAACATGATAATTTTCACCTGAGATTTGGAGCCAAATTACAGTGGTGTAAAAAATGACTTCAAAAAGATGGCAGCATAATTTTTTTATATGTACACTGAGGATGGTTGGTCTGTTAGTCAATACTTTAGCAGTCTTTGTTGCATTATATGCCAACGGCGACTGTTCAAAAATGGTAAAAACACACACCTCTATGAGTGCCAAAAGTCCACTGAAATGGTCAAGTTGAGTCACATTAACTTTCTCTCAAAAGTGTATTTATAAGAATATATATTTTAATCCGTTTTAGGGAGGCTATTTGGAAGAAGGGATTTTGTTCTTAAAGCTTCTGATACGCATTATTGTAAACGTTACACAACATTGAGATCCCAATATCTCTGGGATTGAACCATATAGGACCTTAAATGAAGATTTCAGAAGAAAAGTTTAATAGTAACAAGCATCTAAAAGTATGTTAAGATTCATCGCAAACTTTGGAAAAATTACGTTTTTGGCAGTTGGCACTTAAGAGACATGTTGTATATGTATGCAATTGTTTTATTATAATATATGTGCATACATATTGTTATGTTTGCAATATGTATGCACATTTTGGGTTTTAATATTATTTTTTCCTCAGACATTCTTCTTTAAACAATAAATATCAGCTGTTTGAAAACATTTGGTTTTTCGACCATTGAAAATAGGTCAAATTGATCAATTTGAACATAGAACTGCACTGAGATCCCAATTAAGATTTTAAAAGAAAAGATTATTAAGAATTAGAATCTAGAATAATAATGAGATAACTTTTAGAGTTACAGGCATGCAAACTTTTGAAAAAGAATATTTATGGCACTCAGACATGAATTGTCGATGCAATTAGGCCTATGTTTTTAGAAAAAAACAAGATACATTTCTAGTTTAAAAAATATTAGGGCTGTCAAATGATTAATCACGATTAATCGCATCCAAAATAAAAGTTTGTGTTTACATAATAAATGTGTTTGTACTGTGTAAAATTATTTTGTATATATAAGTACACACATGTGCATTTATATATTTAAGAAAAATGTGTTATTTATATATAAAATATTTATATATATAATATAAATTATATATAAATCTATATATAGTATATACATGCAAATATTCCTTAAATATATTATACAAGCATGTTTATGTATTTATATATATAAAATAATTATACACAGTACACACACATTTATTATGTAAACACAAACTTTTATTTTGGATGCGATTAATCGTGATTAATCATTTGACAGCCCTAAAAAATATTTATTGTTCAGATATTCCTCAAAATGAACATGGCAAATGAAATGTTTAAGAACCAGAATCTAAAAAGGATATTAAGATATCTTAAAAGCATTTTGTGTTTGTTTTTTATCCCAAGTTTGCATTCCTGTAACTCAAGAAATATTATCTTCAACTGCCTCGATGGAAATGTGGCTTCAAATCTCATGTGAAAATTCTCACATTTGTTGTCCTTCCCGTATTTCTTTCACCAGAAAAAAAAGATCAAATCATCAAAAACACAAAATTGTATCCAGGGACCTAATAGTGTGCGCTTGGGATCCATTCTTTTAAAAAAACCTTTAAAATAAAATGTCTAATTGTGATTTCAGCAGATACAGTATAATGGATTGTATAAAAAAGGATGGTTACTCAAGTATCCTCTCTTGCTCTTTGCAGAAACAAGCGAAAGATGCCTTAAAGATCATCGGATGTGGCAGTGGCGTGTTCCTGGGGTTCCTCACGGCCTCGGGAGACGAGCGCTTCTATGCCAACGCTCTCATGCCGGTGTTGCAGAGGTTTGTGGGAGCAGAGACGGCTCATGTCATGGCTGTGCGCTTGATTGGACTCGGACTTGTGCCTTTCAACAACTACAAGGATCCAGCCTCACTGGTCAGTGTGTGAAACACTAGTGATGCTGTTCACTAGGCTGGTAATAATTTGAAATAGTTTGCATTGTAGGGATGCACAATTTATTGGCTACCAGATCGATATCGGCCGATATACAGGTGATTAGAATATCGTGCAAAAGTTTGTGTATTTCAGTAATTCAAATCAAAAGGTGAAACTAATATATTTAGTTTATGTAACTATATACATATGCATGATTATACTTTTCAGAGGGCTGACATTTCTGCGTTTATAATCCTTTTTTTTATTATTGATTTCATGTAATATTCAAATTTTCTGAGATTTTGAATTTGGGGTTTTCATAAGCTGTAAGCCATAATCATCAAAATTATAACTTTTGCACGATATTCAAATTTTTCGAGTTTCACCTGTATATTCATTTTTTTAATGTTGTCTTTATCGGCCTGATAAAAAAAAGTGGTCGATTATATTAAAGCCGATAAAAATAATGGATTATTTTCTTCAGCTGAGACGCTTCAGATATTGATTATGAATTGGTTATGAATTGCTTGATTGGAATCACTTTGAAAAGGAAAATACAGTTCAGTGCAACATGTGCAGCACAAGTCTGTCATACACAGGTGAAACTCGAAACATTTGAATATCGTGCAAAAGTTATAATTTTGATGATTATGGCTCACAGCTTATGAAAACCCCAAATTCAAAATCTCCGAAAATTTCAATATTACATGAAATCAATAAAAAAAAGGATTTTAAATACAGAAATGTCGGCCCTCTGAAAAGTATAATCATGCATATGTATATAGTTATATATACTAAATATATTAGTTTCACCTTTTAATTTGAATTACTGAAACGCATGAACTTTTGCACGATATTCACATTTTTCGAGTTTCACCTGTATACAACATAAAGTTATATTAAGAACATTATAATTGTCTGTTTGGGACGTGGCTTTTAATGGTGAGACTTTTGTTTTTGTAATCAGGCTCTCAAAAATTATGTAAACATTTGTATTTAGATTTATCAGCCAATATATCGGTTATCGGCTTTCAAATAAAGAATTATTGGACTCATAAAGAATTATCGGTATCAGACAAAAATGTCATATCGGTGCATCCCTTTGAAGAAAATGTAATAGATCTACCAATCTCTTTGTAAAAATAAAATAATGATGCTGCCATCTTTTTAAAATAATTTTTACCTCACTGTAATTTGAAGATAAATGTGTAAATATTCGCCGGTAAGCATTCAGATTAGTTTCTACTATATCAGCTTAATGGGTCAGGACAGTTTTATTAATATTTCAGGGAAAGTCAGAGTAATTTAGTTTTTTCTCATTTATTTGCATCAGGAAGTGCATGTGATGGGCCGAAAGTTCCAGAACCCAGTTGGGATAGCAGCCGGCTTCGACAAGCACGGTGAGGCCGTGGATGGCCTCTATAGACTGGGCTTTGGTTTCGTGGAAGTGGGGACCGTCACCCCGAAGGCTCAGGACGGAAACCCAAAGCCCCGTGTGTTCAGACTGGAGTCAGACCAGGCCGTCATTAACAGGTGTGGAGACGGTTTCTCTGCGGAGACAAACCTACCCTGGTATCCATAATGAATGTCATTTCTTTTACCCTTCATAATTCATAATTCAAACTCCTCTTCGTCTTGTGCTGCATGTGTATTGTGTGATGAGTATAGTGCATTATTTATAGAACACAACATTTAGCTCTTTTCTTTCTTAAAAGGAACTTAATGTTTTAACTTCTATAATATCGTCGCTGTCTTGGCTCGTATCTCCATATTTGGCCTTTTTTTTGGTTGTAAATCATTACTATTGGTCACCCTTTATGTCTGTCTGTGGGTTTTGTAAATATCTAACCACTGAAAAGTATTAAAAAGAGCTTGTGACTAAACCTCGTAACACCATTGGGTCCTCAAACTGTCAGTCAAACCTCATAACTCCGCCCACCTCTATCGTGAATGAAGTGTCTCTGCTTGTTTGCAATGCAATGATAAGTAAAGAACTGGTTGTTTGAATAAGTACAGCATTTCTTTACTCAAGAAACACTACATTATATATATATATATATATATATATATATATATAATGTAATGTAATGTTTATTAACATAAATATTAGACTTATATATTTGGCAAATATTTATGTATTTGCTACAATAAACTTAATTACCTGTAAGTTGATGAAAACGTAATGTGATACACAGATGTACGTACGTCTGACATTCGCTGGTCAAAGCTTTATTTCGGTAAAATGTTAATGACATAACGACACATGCAAGTGAATGACTATATATATAAAGCCACAATATCATCTTTGTCATTATTTATTATTCATTATTATTTTCCTGTAAAGTAGCGTTTTTGGAGACACAAGGTTTCCCCCTGACAGTGAGGATATAGAAAATGTATTGAAATGATTTCAATCTTTAATCACAGCCTTATTTTATAATCTAGTCTGGAACCTCAGTGCACTATCTATGAGATGTGCTTTTTTTATTCATACTTAAATTTTGCAATAAATGTCATTCATTCTTAATTAACCTATATAAAAGTATATAGGTTTTTTGTTGTTGTTTTGTACAAATATGCTTGAACTGAATCTTAATTTCTGACTGGACGAGGTTTTCTATTTTCAGGTGAATAAAGGAACGAATCTCTTTGGTCTTGTTTAATTTGCTGAATCAATAAAAGTGTCATAGATATCAGCAGTATTGTCAGCCAGTGTTGTGTACAGGTTCTTCACAGGCATTCAAACCAGGGTGGAGTCGCTCCAGATGGACTAAACCAGTGATGTTTCTCCATGTTGTCGGTTTTGAATGCCAAATACTGCTCGCCATTTGAAAGTTTAAGTCTGGACTTTCTCTTTTAAAATGCGTAGGATTTGAACAAACCCCTAACATACATATTAAACTGCACGCGTTCCATGATTATGCTACGGACATGAATTATGGCTTATTTTTATAGGCCTTAAACTTAAACCTGGCTCACAATGATTGGTAATACTGTAATAGTACCATTGTACTGATGGAAATGTATCCTTATGATTATCAAACTCAAATGTTATGGTAATCCTGATTGTTTCTCCAAAATATGGTACGTGATAAGTAAATGTCAAATACTATAATTGTATAATTACTGTATTGTGTTTTGCATATATTTCAGATATGGATTCAATAGTTGTGGCCTTTCTGCGGTGCAAGAAAGGTTGAAAGCCAGAAAGCATGTGCAGTCAGAACTAACAAAAGGTAAATAACAGACACAAAACTACTTAATTTCACTTTTATTTATTGTGAAGGCAGCAGGGAAATAGTTTTAATCTTTAACTCGGTGAACATATCTTTACATAATATAATTTCCCTTAATGCCTTGTAAATAAAGACATTCACTGCTTTTTCCTACTTATTTGAATACATCTGAGCCGCTTTGCCAGGGAAGTCATGCTTCTCTGTCTCCATATAAATGTCTAATCTCAGCGGGTAAACCTCTTGGCGTGAATCTGGGGAAGAACAAGCTTTCTGCAGATGCGGTGTCAGATTATGTGGAGGGTGTGCGGACACTGGGTCCTCTCGCTGACTACCTGGTAGTGAATGTGAGCAGTCCCAACACGCCCGGCCTGAGAGACCTACAGGGCAAGGAAGAACTGCGCCACCTTCTGGACAAGGTAATACTTCATTCCAGTCCTGAAAACTGCATTAAAGGAGAATATTTAGCACTTTGAGTCTGTTTTCTAGTTTGTTTTGGATGAACTAGAGTGGTGGACACAGAAATGTTGACCTTGTCTCGACTTTTTGACTCTTTTAGATTCGCCTTTGAGCACTTCAGTGTCTGTTTACCGGCACGCACAAACATGTCCTTAAAACAACCCTTAACGTTCGTTTTCAAAACTGTGCAACTCACCGAGTGGTTAGTGGTGTTCGTTGATGATTAAAAACAAATATATCGGCGCAATGTATGATTTCAATCGGTGTTATTTGCTATAGAGGGAACTATTTTTTTTAGATACCTCACAACCGCGTATAAACGTCCGCTCTATATTTGAGTCTGAAGCGTTAGCACACTCACGACCACTTGATGACGCTACTTGTTTTGGAACATCAACAAACACCACTAACCACTCGGTGAGTTGCACAGTTTTGAAAACGAATGTTAAGGGTTGTTTTAAGCACATGTTTGTGTGTGCCCATAGACAGACACTCTGAAGCGCTCAAAGGCAAATCTAAAAGAGTCAAAAAGTCGAGACCGGACCCATCTTCAACATTTCTGTGTTCATCCAAAACAAACTAGAAAATAGACTTAAAGTGCTATACCGTAATTCTCCTTTAAAGGTGTGGTATAATGCCCTTTTCACAAGATGTCCCTAGAGTGTTGTATGTGAAGTTTTAGCTCAAAATATCCCACAGATGTTTCTATATAGCATGTTAAAGTTTTTGACGGTGAGCAAAAACGCACCGTTTTGTGTCTGTTCCTTTAAATGCAAATGAGCTGCTGCTCCCGGCACAGGGGGCGGAGCTACAACAGGCTTGTGTCATATTACCTCACACAGACATGCACTAATAATTTCAAAAACTTTTAGCCTCTTATGTTCAAACCGGAGTCATGCTAGCTATTCAAACACTAGCTATGTTTCCATCCAGCTACTTTTACATTTCGGGGAGATCACATAAACATCTGATCGCTCTGATCAGCATGTCATTTATGATGGAGGAAAAAAAGAGCCAGATTTGAGCAACTTCCATTTTTATTGCTGATATTTTGAGCCAGTTTCCCAGGAAGTGCTGATTTTGTTCTCTTGACTTGAACACATGAACTCGCTTTTTTCCGCGAGTGTTTTATGCGATTTGATATTCCAATTTTGCGCACAAATTAAATTTGCCACTTTGGATGGAAATATTGCTGCTGTCTCAAAGCACATGAAACATTAAATCATTTGCAATAAAAAATAAGTTAAATGAAATTGCTGATAAATCTGTTTAATATATGTATTAGTCGGTATATTCACACCATCATGATATCCTGCACTACAGTTAGTAAGATGTTTGTTTTTAATGAGCGAGCTGATGCGTCTGCTAATGAAGCTCTTAATCAGGACGTTAATGAATGTCAAATTCCTCCTTTGGATATTAGACCGATTATTAATCGGTACATATTAAATAAGTGGCAAGAAGAGTGGAATATGTGCAAGAATACTTCAAACTAGACTTGATCCAGTGGTGTTCACCAGATGTCGTATAGGTCACGCAAGTTTGAGCCATGCTTTTCTGCTTAAAGGTGAAGAAACAACTATATGCATGTTTTGTAACTGTTAAACATATTTTATTCGTTTCCTGGACTTAATACAAGTAGAATGCTTTTTTTTTTTACGAAGTTACCTCACTTACGGACTTATTTAGTAAAATTATGCCTGAAAAGGTTTTGGATTTTTTTTTTATCATATGTTAATTTAAATTTAAATGAATTTTAATTGTATTTGTATGATATTTGTATTTTTGTAATTGCATTTTTGCCATGAAAATAGCCTTGGATGCTGACATGCCACTAAATTAAACAATCTGAATCTTGTTTTTGTATAAAAGTGAGTGAAATATTTTATTTTCTGGTGAAAATAAACTTCAAACAAGTGAAATCTGTATTGTCAGATACAGGTTGTATCTTGCATTAAGTCAAATGAATGAACTTGTTTCGTCCTTTTTTGTGTGTGTGTGATCTTGGTGTCATTCAGGTGCTTAAAGAGCGTGATTCTCTGCGGACGGAGAAGCGACTTCCTGTAGTCGTGAAAATCGCCCCAGATCTTTCTACACAGGACAAGCAAGACATTGCTGAGGTCATCATGGAGGTCAGTCTGCCATACAAGTCACAGCTCAAAAAAATAGGTGGAAAAATATTATGGCGGAGTCATTTACAAGATGGGCAAGTTGCATAATTACACATAATTACAGGATTTTGTTGTTTTGTGCGGTTTTTAGGTTGGCATTGACGGTTTAATGGTTTCCAACACCACTATTTCCAGACCAGACACTCTTAAAGACCCTAAAAAGCATGAAATCGGAGGACTCAGCGGCCCGCCTCTGAGGGAGCTGTCCACTCAAACTGTCCGAGAGATGTACACATTGACTCAAGGTACCCTCAAATCCTGAAAGGTCAAAGCCTTATTTATATCTTTACACATTTCGTTTGCATTTAGACTGATCGCTTGAAAATCAATAATTGTGATTAAGGCTGTCTCTAAGGATCATTTTGGCAATCGAGTAATCAGTCGATTATTTTGATGATTAATCAAGTAATCAGATTTTCTTTTCTTTTTTTTTATGTGGTAGTAAAAATTGACAGGGGCAAAATCTTTAAATCAAGCATTTCGTGACAGTCTTAATCGTGCTATTTGAAATGCAATGAAAAAACATTATCGTGTTAATTAGGGGTGTTGCAATATAACAGTATTGATATTTAAAAATGAATACACATGAAAATATGGCACATAAAGAGAACAATAAATAGGGCGTGTGCAGCGCTCCATAATGCCGAGGTTTCATTCATACTTTTATCAGTTTTGTTTTTTAGTCTCAGGTAGAAAATAAGTGGAATTGTTTCTTTTGTATGTAATAGTGCGATTGATTAGCCAAAGAACAGAAAAAACACAAATCATCGATTGATAGCATTATTTTTTTCAAGACAACCGTGTAGTGAAAAACTCAGATATCGGGTCAGATTAATCATTATTAAACCTCATATTTATCATTTTATTGTTGAGAAGGTCAGGTCTAGGCAAAAATGTACCGGTCACAGTGTAGACGTGATAAACCGCATGTCGTTGCCGTCACCATCTCAGACAACAAGATAGAGGATCAGCATTGTTCATGCACTTCAAATTTATTCATGTGTTATTATTACTTTCAATTTATTAATCTAACTTGATGCGACTTGTAATATATGCTATGGTAATTGCTACTAGCTTATTATTTATCTAAAGCTAGCTCAAAGCTCCGTATTAGCATTGCTAGAAGTTTCAGCGTTTTGTAATATACTAGGCTTTGCTAAACATCTGTTAACAGTAAAAAGTTTCATTTATCCACGTTTAGTTAGTGTGTCAGGTGTGGTCTACCGCATAACTTAATCCACAGCAGACACTTATCTCGGTTGAGATGTGGCTTGGGAAAAGGTAAAAAATACACACCGTCGCCCAGCCTCTCGGGATACCTAGTGTCGGATGTACCCCATGCACACCGTTTGACTATTTTAAACTTAAAATGACAAGAAAAAAATACATTAAAACGCATAAAGACTAGGGCTGCACGATATATCGGATGACATTGTTATGCGCATCTCGTCAGTAAAGCCGGTTCCTTTAGTGGTAAATCGTCATCATCTGCTATCAGACGGAGTGGCATTTACTACACAGAGCCGTAGTTCACTGACAAGCTGACCCATATCGCATTAATTACGGACATATCGCCTGCGATATGGGTCAGCTTGTCAGTGAACTACGGCTCTGTGTAGTAAATGCCACTCCGTCTGATAGCAGGTGATGACGATTTACCACTAAAGGAACCGGCTTTACTGACGAGATGCGCATAACAATGTGCAGCCCTAATAAAGACAAACTGCGATGCATTTCAATAGACGTGGAAGCAGAGAATGTCCGAGTGTATTGGGTTAGCTATGCGCACTGTGATTGGCTCATTGTGTTTGGGGGCGTGGCTTAGCCATAGGTCAATTGAAATGTATGTGAGTTTGATTAATAAGGAAATAAGCTTTTGTGTGAGTTTGCAGGGAAGGTGGCGATTGTCGGCGTGGGGGGAGTGGCCAGCGGCCGGGACGCTCTGGATAAGATCCTCGCGGGAGCGTCTCTCGTGCAGCTCTACACGGCTCTCGTGTACCAGGGCCCGCCTGTGGTCACCCGGATCAAGAGGGAACTGGACGATCTGTTGAAGTGAGCAAACCGATGGTTTTTACATTTCTCTAGATATCAGGGGTGTAACGGGACAGGTGTTCGTCTCAAACCGCCACGGTTCGGTGCATGCAGTCACAGGCCGCGCTTCCATTACAGATTTGCACAAAACTTTTGCGATACTTTTCTAAATGTCGATAAAAAACGATTGCGAAATGACAGCGTTTCCATTAATTGTTGTTGTGACTAAAACGCCTTTTTTTCTTTTTCTCTTGTGAGAAGTCATTCCAAAAATCACGTGTTCACGTGCATCTCAGCCAACACACTAGCTATTATTATTAGGGCTGTCACTTTGCATTCGAAAATCGATTGCACAATCGATCGGACCAACCAACACGAACGAAACGAAAATAGGGAATTGATTTTAACATCCTTTTTTCTTCTTTTCTTTTTACCAAAAATGTGTTTTAGGTGGACAGATCAATACAGTACACAGAACAAGTAGGATGTTGGAAAATAACAATTTTGGGGAGCTTTTTAATATTCGCTATTACTTCAATGCAAGTGAACAAGCGCGCCGTTATTTGTTGCTTAGTGACGTGTGTGTTCAAGCAAGCCAGAAATGCGCAGATTCTGTGCAATAGTTATACACTGTATTTAATATATCAAGAGGACTCACGAGTTGCGTATTTGCGCTAAATCCGCGCAGCTTTGGCCACACGAACTTCCCCAGCAAAGTGAGTAAACATAGAAACACACCAAATTGGCTCGTGATTTGACAGCGTCAAATGTTGATTTTAATGTTGATTTTGATGTTAATTTCAATTCCTGAATGTTGCACTCCTGTTTGTCATTATGCATGAAACTTCACGCCAATAAATCATCAGTGAGCGTCTCAAGCGCCCTCTTTACGCTCGTCCTAATGTCTCTTAGTTGGCCGTGGATTTTTCTATATTTGGTGTTGAAAATGTAAACGTCTTTAGAAATGGAAAATCGATTTTACAATCGATTCAATGAACACTTATGTCTCTCATCGAACAGGATTTTTTCACAAAAGTGACAGCCCTACTGTTAATAATGAGACCAAATCATTTGGCATTGTGGCGATGAGTGTCGTGTAAATCTCACTACAGTGCTGAAATATGAGTGTCCTGTAAATATGAATCCTCAGGTGCCGCTTCTCCTCGTGGAGAGATGAAGTCGACTCTTTTTCTCCTCGCTCATCTTTACATGATTTCTTGAAAAAGTGTAATATTGAACTTTTTGCGTCCGCCATTGTCACCGCATGTTAATGAACTCTCACGCGCAACGAAAACCACTCTCTGCACAAGTTTTATTTTGCATTATTCTATTTAATTAGTGCTTTTATTACACAAGATGCTTTTCAGATTTAAAATACACTAAAAGAGGCTTTACTGGACCAACTCGGGGACTAAATGCCACTAGGTGGAACAAACTGTAATTTGCACGACTGTCTGTTCAAAATAAATAAGAAACCTAGCATTGTTGCTTTTTCCTATTGTGCCAAACTTGTATCGAACCGTGACCCTAAAACCGTGAGCCAACTTCTGTGTATTGTTACACTCAATGGTATTAAACACATTTTTATTGTTTTTTTGTTGTTTTTTTAATAGGGCACAAGGTTTTACGTGTGTAGCGGAGGCAGTGGGTGCTGATCATAGAGCCACAGAGAACACTGAAAAACCACAGACACAACACTGAAGGATCACACACACGAGAGTTCAGGCTCATAATGCATAACTTTCACTTCCCACTGGACATTAATGGTCTAATGGCAGATTCTCCTGTGCATTTCATTCATTTACAAAACTGGAACCACTCTGGATTGTGTGTTAGAAATGACGTGCCTTGTTGGTGTTAGAAATGTAAAAATGTAGACATTATGCCATTGAGTTAAAGGAATATATGAATTTGAATAAATGCTCAAGATTTGTAACCGTGAAGGTAATGTTCACTGTGGTAATGCATTGGATTTCATTACATTTCTGAACACTGTTGTGTTGATGTACATCATTCCCAAAGGATGTGGCGTGATGCTGTTTGTTATTGTTGTTTTTATTATTATTATCCGATGTCTGACTTCAATAACTCACAAACTTCCAAAACTCACTCAGTGTCTGTGACTTAACATTATTTTTTTTTATCTGAAACATTTTTCATAATATTTCTATATTTAACTGTAAATTGAAAAACCCATTCAGACTTTAAAGGTGCAGTAATTTATTCCTTGTGATGGAGATTCGGGTCACATCACTATTCTCAAAAATGTCAACAATGGCAATGGAAATTCTGCTTTTAATTCTAATTAAAGCAAATGTTATTTTTGATAATTGTGTGTTTGTCTGTCAGGCAGACCAACCTGGAACTAATGCTCTTCATAGCCAATTGGCAAAGCAATACAATTTGCGTTAAGCAAAGTTAAACCAGTGACTTCTGTCTTCTGCCAAACCAAGTGACATTGCAATAAAAATGGGCTGTTTTTATTGGCAGTTTTTTCTCTGTAAATATTGTGTGCATGCTACAAATATATTCTAAATGCATTGAATAACTGGATGATGTGCGTTATTATACGAGTCAACAAGTATCATGTTATTACATACAGTTTGAAGTCCCTATATATATATATATATATATGGAAAGAGAAAACGTAAATATTATTTGTTTTTGATTGTCAAGGTGATTCTTGTGAATTCAAAATCGTAAGTTTTCAAAGCATAATAGATGAAAGCAAAAGAAACGTCAAAATGTATATCCGTAGACTTAAGTCTGTGTTGGTAAAGGCACTGGATGTTATATAACTTTCTTAAATAAATACATCAAATAAAATCACCAGAGTGCAATGAAATGAAACTACAGAATTTTAATTGTAATGTACTAAATCAAAAAAAATTGGGCACAACACCATAAAATTGATTGTTTAAATGTTACACCTTTCAAATACACACTGCTACTACTGTACGTGTTCAACTAAACAAATCAGCATTAGCTTTGGGTTTCCTCATGGAAACAATGTCTTTGTTTCCATTATGCAAACCACAGCTTTAATCCTGCAGAGGTGTGTTCCTTGTGTTGTGATAACATTTCCAAATCAACCTGGAAAATACATGTTTGTAACAAAATCTGATTTGATTTAGAAACAAAAACCCAATCTTTAGAAAATGACTTTCTGCTCAAACCACACAAGCTTTGACTTGATTTAATTCAGCACCGGTGAGGTACTGTACTATACTGTACTGCACTATACTATACTGTACTGCACTGTACTGTACTATTAGCAGACCTGCCAACCCGTACGCATTGCGTTAAGCAAACAAAGTTAAACCAGTGACTTCTGTCTTCTGCCAAACCAAGTGACATTGCAATAAAAATGGGCTGTTTTTTATTGGCAGTTTTTTCTCGGTAAATATTGTGTGCATGCTACAAATATATTCTAAATGCATTGAATAACTGGATGATGTGCGTTATTATACGAGTCAACAAGTATCATGTTATTACATACAGTTTGAAGTCCCAAGCGGGCACGCATTTTGACCTCTAAGTACGCTGGTACAGGTTCGCAAAAACCTGGTGACGCGCCTCTGTTCGCGCGCATTCCTCAAATCAAGCAACCGTAAAAGAAGAAGAGTTCGACCAATCATAGCGCTGGGTTCATTCCCCACATAGCATGCGCGGATGATTGACAGATGCTCCCTTGGAAAAACGTTTGGTCTTTGCCTTTCAAATATATGCTTACTAATAAAGTGAGAGAAGTTACGTTTAAATTAATTCACAGATTCTACCCAGTAAAGTGTGTGCTTAAGCGGTATAAACCAGATATTGATTCTGAATGCTCTTTCTGTAAAAGGTCAGATGAAGATATTTGCCATTTATTTTGGAAATGTTCATACACAGAGAAATTCTGGTCAGATATACTTGAATTTATCCAAACCTCTTTTGTTACGGATTTCTCATTTTGCTTTAAAGATGTCTTCTTTGGTGTGGTCGACCTTAAGACGGACAAGGAAGGAAAGTATTTCATTATTAATCTTTTATTTCTACTTGCTAAATATCACATCCATAAATGTAAGTTCAGGGGCTCTAAACCCTTCTTTCCTGTTTTTGAGTGTGAAGTCAATGAATACTTGGAGTCCATAAGATATTCAAAGAACTGTAAAGCTCTGAAGACTGTGCAGATATACTCAACACTTGTGACATCACGTGACTGAATGAAATTGGAAGTGTAAGTGATGCTATGAATTGGACTGCTTGTGGATTAGCCTTGCTGAATTTTGCAGACCCCACTGGATATTATTTATTTATGTATGTACTTTATTTATTTATGTATAGTTTGTTTATGTATGTATTTGTATGTGTTGTTTGTAACTGCAAATGCTGCCAATAAAAAAAAAAAAAAAAGATTGACAGATGCGTAAAGCCTATCATGATAAAGGATCCCGCTCGATCCCCCTTCAGCTCCCGCGGCCCGCCGTCTGAGTTCATAAGCGAGGACAGTAGGCTGTTATGGCAAGCCGTTTTAGCTTAAATTGACCCAGCCTTACTCGTCGTAATTGCATTTTTACTAGTAAGAATTGAATTAGAGAGCTCTACAATTCAATTCTTACTAGTAGCAATTATAATTAGAGAGCTCTCTAATTTAATTCTTACTAGTAACAATTATTATTAGAGAGCTCTCTAATTCAATTCTTACTAGTAACAATTATTATTAATGAGCTCTCTAATCCAATTATTACTAGTAAGAATTACAATTGCAGAGCTCTCTAATTCAATTCTTACTAGTAACAATTGCAATTAGAGAGCTCTACAAATGAATTTTTACTAGCCATATGTCTCCATTGACTTCCATTCATTTTTAATTAGAGAGCTCTACAATTGAATTGTTACTAGTAAGAATGCAATTGCAGAGCTCTCTAATTGAATTTTTACTAGTAAAAAAACGAATTAAAGATATGTATAATTGGAGAGCTCTGTAATTGAATTAGAGAGCTCTGCAATTGCATTCTTACTAGTAACAACTGAATTAGAGAGCTCTCTAATTGTAATTGTTACTAGTAAGAATTGGATTAGAGAGCTCTCTAATTGTAATTCTTACTAGTAACAATTCGATTGTAGAGCTCTCTAATTAAAAATGAATGTAAGTCAATGGAGACATATGACTAGTAAAAATTCATTTGTAGAGCTCTCTAATTGCAATTGTTACTAGTAAGAATTTAATTAGAGAGCTCTGTAATTGTAATTCTTACTAGTAATAATTGAATTAGAGAGCTCTCTAATAATAATTGTTACTAGTAAAAATTGAATTAGAGAGCTCTCTAATTGTAATTGTTACTAGTAAGAATGAACTTGTAGAGCTTTCTAATTGAATTCTTACTAGTAAAAATGAAATTACGACGAGTAAGGCTGGGAACAATTTAAGCTAAAACGGCTTGCCATAGGCTGTAGTCACAGTACTTCTAACTACTGAAGGTGAACGCGCTGGGGTGGATGTGGAAAGTTTAAATATTGTATTGAGTTAATTATCTGGATTTGATAATCACACGGGACAGCAGTAATGGCAATCGCATGCATGGATTATCTTAAAATACTTCGTCATGGTCACGAGATGGTCCTCACTGCAGAACATGAAATCCACGGGGAGGAGTCGGATCCAGATCCAACTCCTCCCACCTTACATATACCTAAACCTACCCAGCTCCACCCCCTGATCCCTAAACCTACCCAACCCCACCCCTTAATCTGGATCCGACTCCGCCCCCTGGATCTCGTGTACTGCAATGAGGTGCTACTGATGGTCACTACTGATGGTCACTCAGATAAGAGGAACACATCATTCTGCCATACAAATTATAAAATGCTTAAGTAATGCTGAACAATAAATCAAAATAAAATTAAAATCGCTATGGCAGGCTTAGTTAGTGATTATGAAAGTTCTGTGATTTGTGGATTAACGTTAATTTAACAGTTAACGTTAACGTTACTGATAAGCGCGTGTCTGGAGAAACAGTTGTTTATCATTCTCAGTGTTGCGAAACGTAGCCTGCATGTGTTACGTTATTGTGTTAATAATAATAACTAAAGTACCTAATTATGTTACTGTAATGTATCAGTATTACTGGCGTTGTTTCAAGCGGTTGTCACTAGAAGGCGTTGTGCCTGAAAAGAAAGGTGTGTAAAACATTGAGTAAAGAAGGGAGAAAAAGAAGGTGGAGAATCAAAATAGTGTGTCCGTGTGTTTATTCGATTAAGACAGAGATGTAACACTGGCGACGAGGATAAACTATAAAAATTAATACATCTAAAACTGTGAACCGGAAAAATGACGGAGAGAAGTGGGATCCAGAACTTTGACTGTTTTTCGGACCCAGCCACGCTAGGACCGAGATGGACGCGATGGCTAAAGTCTTTCGAATTGTTTGCTGATGGGAAAGGACTCATCATCACAGGGGATGTGTCGGACGCGACTAAACAACGGAGGAGAGCTTTAATGCTGCACCTCGCGGGACCAGATGTACAAGATGTCTTTTCAACTCTGGAAAACACGGGGGAGGTTACTGACTATGACGCTGCAGTGACCGCTTTGAATTCGTATTTCGTGCCTCAAGTCAACGCAGCATTTGCCCGACAAGCTTTTCACATGTTGACTCAGAAAACAGGTGAGACGATACAACAATTTGCTACTCGCCTGCGACAAGCTGCAAAAGACTGTGGGTTTCAAACAGACACAGACAATCAGATAAGAGATGCTATTCTCAGCAAATGCATGTCAGATTATGTTCGTCGGAAATTATTAGAGGAAGGTCCGAATCTAACACTCGCTCGTTCAGTGGAATTAGCGTCACAGTGTGAGAGAATTGAAGAGCAGATGTCAGTGATGTCAATGAAACCTGAAACAGGTGCAGTTAATCGAATTGTGCAAAAAAGAGAAAGGATACACCAGAAACAGACCTACAGAGAGAACAGACGAAAAAGTAGATAGGAAATGTTACAGATGTGGAAACAAGGACCATTTAGCCAGAGACCAAATATGTCCTGCTCGGGGTCAAGTATGTCATAAATGCAACGGAAGAGACCATTTTTCCAAGATGTGTCGCACAAAACACCAAAAAAAGAATCGTGTAAATAATGTGGAGGAAGCTGATTATGCATTTGTTGTCCAAGAGAATACAATGTCAGAGAGGTTGACTTTCCTTGTGGGCGGAGTAAAACTAACACTGTTAATCGACTCAGGTGCCACAAATAATGTAATTGATGAAGATACCTGGGAGGATCTCAAACAGAGTAAAATTAATTGCAAGTCATATGTACCTGAAGCTGAAAGAAAACTCTACACATACTCTTCCAACCAACCTCTAACAGTCAAGGGTGCCTTCAAATGTGAGGTGAATATATCCGATAAAACGGAGCAGGCTGAGTTCATTGTGATAAGAGGGAAAGGAGAACCACTTTTGGGAAGAGAGACTGCTATTAAGCTGGGAGTGTTGAAAATAGGTGCTGACATCTCTGCTGTGATGGAAATAAAGCAAGCACTGCAACAAAAATATCCAGAAGTGTTCAGTGGGGTTGGTAAGTTAAACACCAACCAAGTTACCTTACACATAGACCAGAGTGTAAAACCAGTAGCACAGCCACTCAGGCCATGTTTACACGGAAACGATCTGAAGAGAAAACGCAAAAGTGGCGTTGCGTTTTCACTTTTTATTCTGCGTTTAGACGAGCGTTATGAAGGGGAAATCTGCGTGCATATGGTGACGCAAAAGTGTGTGAAATTCGAAGTAGTATGCACTCCAGGCAGCTAGGTGGCAACGAAGCACTGCCACACAACAACACCAATATCTGAGAATATTTTGGACAACTGCTGAAAAGACTCTTGTATGTTTATCAGAGCTGCTGTGGCAACTTGAAGGTCCGACGTATGGAAATAATCCGACATGTTAGTTATTATTTTCCTGTACTGGCGAATGCCTGTGACGTAAACGCGCACGTGATCGAGGGCAGTTTTGCGTTTTTACCGGTTTTTACCCTTTACACGGGAACGCGACGGTGGAGCGTTTTTAAGTTTTCCACTCTGGAGGGTGGTTTCACTTTTTTGCGTTTTTAAGCCATAAAAACGGCGGCACCGTGTAAACGAAAGGCACATCCGATAAAATATTTTTGCGTTTTTACTCGGAATCGTTCTCGTGTAAACAGGGCCTCAGACGCATTCCATTTAAATCGCAGAAGAGCAGTAGAGCAGAAAATAAAGGAGCTAATGGACATGGACATCATTGAACCCGTCAGCGGTCCCACACCATGGGTGAATCCTGTAGTCATTGTGCCAAAGGCCAACTCAGAGATAAGATTGTGTCTGGACATGAGGCAGGCTAACCGTGCTATAGTGAGGGAGCGTTACCCCATCCCGACAGTGGATGAAATTCTCCAAGGCGTTAATGGCTCAACTATATTCAGCAAGCTGGATTTAAAGTGGGGTTACCACCAGCTGGAGCTCAGCCCTGAATGAAGAGAGATCACTATATTTGCGGTGCATAATGGCGTATATCGTTATAAAAGGTTGATCTTTGGTGTATCCTCCGCCAGTGAACAGTATCAACACGAGATTGCCAAAGCCTTAGCAGGAATCGAGGGTGTAGAAAACATCTCAGATGATGTCATTGTTCATGCTTGTGACCAAGAAACGCACGATCAACGTTTACATGCGGCCATTAAGAGGCTGAGTGAACGAGGATTGACATTAAACTCTGAGAAGTGCCAGTTCAACATGGGCAAACTGATATTCATGGGAATTCTTTTGTCTGAGAAAGGAATCGGTCCGACAGAGGAGAGAGTGTGCGAGCTGTAAGGGAGGCAAGAGAACCAAAGACGTCTTCAGAGGTTAGGAGTTTCCTAGGTCTGGTGGGCTACAGCAGCAGATTCATCCCGCAGTTTGCAACCTTGTCAGAGCCACTAAGACGCTTGACCAAAAAAGGGACATACTTTGAGTTTGGGCCAGATCAAAGACAATCGTTCAAGGCGTTAAAAGAAGAACTGGCCAGAGCAAGCACGCTAGCCTATTTTGATAAATGTGCACCAACCAAAGTGATCGCGGATGCGAGCCCAGTGGGGCTGGGAGCTGTCTTAGTTTAGATCCAAAAAGGGGAGACGGTGCCAATATGCTATGTGAGTCGCTGCTTAACGGACTGTGAACGTAGATATTCACAGACAGAAAAGGAGGCACTGGCTCTCGTGTGGGCATGTGAGAGACTACATGCTTACATTTATGGCCGAGAATTTGAGCTGGTCACTGACCACAAACCGCTAGAGGCCATATACAGCCCCCGCTCTAAACCCTGTGCACGTATAGAACGATGGGTACTCCGACTACAGCCATACAACTTCAGGGTCACGTACTTACCGGGCAGCCAGAACATTGCAGATCCGCTGTCAAGACTGCTGGGGGAAACAGCAACAACTGAGAGACACATCCACAATTCAGAGGAATATGTCAGATTCATTGCAGTGAGTGCAACTCCTAATGCTTTAACCACCAGAGAAGTCGAGAGGGCCTCTGAGAGCGACATGGAGTTGAAAGAGGTGCGTTTAGCAGTTAACAGTGGACATTTTGAGAACTGTAAAGCATATGCTCCAATAGCCAACGAGTTGTCCTGTATTGGCCATTTGGTCCTCCGTGGAACACGGATAGTGATACCCAAAGCGTTACAACCCAGGGCATTAGCACTAGCGCACGAAGGACATTTAGGAATTGTGGGCACTAAACAGCATCTCCGGTCTAAAGTGTGGTGGCCGGGTATGGATAAAGCCGCAGAAAAGTACTGCAAATCATGTCACGGGTGCCAGGTGGTATCCAGGCCGGATGCACCTGAACCACTGAGACCAACGCCACTACCAGATGGACCCTGGCAGGATGTGGCCATAGATCTGTTAGGACCACTCCCAACTGGTCACTCCATACTTGTCGTGGTGGATTATTATAGTCGCTACTACGAGTATGATGTGTTGAGGTCAACAATATCGGAAAAAATTATAGACAGCCTGGAGTCTATATTTAGTAGACACGGCCTACCTGTGACATGTAGGTCGGATCAAGGACCTCAGTTCAAATCCGAACAGTTTGGTGCGTTTTGTGAGAACAATGGCATTGAACATGTGAAAACTACTCCCAAATGGGCTCAGGCTAATGGGGAGGTGGAACGCCAAAACTCCTCTTTAATGAAAAGAATTCGAATTGCACAGGCTGAGGGACTTGATTGGAAAAAAGAGCTGAGGAAATATGTCACTGTGTATAGGAGTATAGAACATACCACAACAGGAAAAAGCCCAGCCGAATTGCTTTTTAACAGAAAGATTAGAGGAAAGTTGCCCAACCTTTCAGAGGCATGCAAAGATCAGCAAGTATGCGATAGGGATGCAGAACAAAAAGCAAAAGCAAAGAAGTATGCAGATGATCGTCGAGGGGCACAGTACTCAAAAGTAAATGTCGGTGACACAGTGCTTGTGCAACAAGAAAAGGTGGATAAATTCACAACTCCATTCAACCCAATTCCACACCAGGTCGTGAGCAAAACTGGAAATCAGGTGACTGTGGAATCGCCCACTGGGGCGAGATACACGCGAAACACCACTCATGTTAAAAGATTCAACACCAACAAAACAGGCGAGGTGGGAACTGAACGTGAACAGACAGATCAGAACACAAACAGCTATTGTCCTGATTCTAATTCTCATGATCAAAATCCCAAGGCTGATTTTTCAGTTACACCAAAACCAGATAGACCCCAAAGGACCAGACGATTGCCTGAGAGGTTGTCTGATTATGTCATAGACTGAAAGGAGTAAATGCCATAGATGTTAGGGTGTTTGTTCGAATCCCAGACACTTGGGGAAAATGGCAAGTGAAGTATATAAATTTGTTGAGAATTGTTTTGAAAAAAAAAGGGGTTCAAGATATGTTCAGTGAGTTAATATAGAATTGGTCTTAAACATGTTCAGTTAAGTGATGTGGTTTTATATCCAAGAAAAGGGGGAATGTAATGTATCAGTATTACTGGCGTTGTTTCAAGCGGTTGTCACTAGAAGGCGCTGTGCCTGAAAAGAAAGGTGTGTAAAACATTGAGTAAAGAAGGGAGAAAAAGAAGGTGGAGAATCAAAATAGTGTGTCCGTGTGTTTATTCGATTAAGACAGAGATGTAACAGTTACATATTTATTCTGTATGAAAACTAGCGCGTTAATTGACCGTTCGCAAAAGACCCGAGTCCGTATAGTCCGAAGCGTCAGTATATTCCGTTTTTCAAGTTAATATCCTCCCATGTGGAAGTATGATTGGTCAGATCACCTGTCAATCAAACAAAGCAGTCAGGAGAGTTAGTAGATTAACATGGGAGGAATTGAACTTGAAAAACTGAATATACTGACGCCTTTCCGCGGTTAAACACCATTCCTTCTTATGTTCATTCATGTTTATTTGATGCTATAAATGAACTAGAAGGAAGAGATGATCGGTTCACGAGCAGCTTTAACTGAGGCTCTACAGCGATCTGCCACGACACATTAAAGAGCCACAAAACGGTATTTATTCTTTACATAAATACAAGAAAATGGCCAAATTTGAAAGGTGAGACTTTGTTTAATATGTTTAATATCAAAAGTAACCTGGCCTGTCCTGTCTGCCAGCGTGTTGTCAGACTCCTCTCTGCTCCCCGATGTATTTTTCACTGCGTGAGAACATAGTGTGTGTGTGAGAGCGACGTAGCTTGACGGATATAGAGTGCCGAAGTTGCGACGTCACTTTGTAGGCCAAAAAGCGGAAGTGAGTTAGCATGTTAGCACTGCGGGTTCCCTCGCTCTAAAGTCTATGGGATTTTTGAATGGGTTTTTGCTAAATCGCCTGAAATAAGGTCTGTGGTGAACAAATCCTCTAAATATTTTCACGTTTTGATCTATGACATAGAACACACAGTTATAACCTGTTTGTGGTTTTTTAAAGGCACACTGCGGAACTTTTCAACCTTTATAATATATTACTAAAACCCTTGAGATGGTATATCGACTTACAATAGGTTGAATGACACGTCTGCCATAGCCTGACAGTGTCTGTGTCACTTTTACTGGCTATATGTAACTTCGGGTTGCTGGTAGGAACCCGAGCACAAAAAGAACTACAAAATTTGACCGCTTTACGGCATACGTCACTTCCCCCACCACCCCCAGATTCTGACATGAGAGCTCAACTCGCGTTTGATTGCCGTCTGTATGTTTTCGTCATTGCCGAACCAACAGCTACAAGGAAGAAGGCAAAGGTTTTGTCAGAAGACACTAAAAAAAGAAAAAGGGAGAGTGACACATTCAAAGCCAGGACGAGCCAGGCGCTCTCTGTACACGCAAGGTCTCTCGCTCACTCTCCCTCTCTGCCATGTGCGCGCGACGCGGTTCGGAGCAGTCTCTGTCTCCGTGTCTCGCATGCACGCTCGCTGTAGATTCCGGGAGATTTGAACTAATTTGCGGTATAACTAGTCGATCACGAGTGGTTCAACAGGGTATGGCAAGCCATTTTAGCTTAAATTGTACCCAGCCTTACTCGTCGTAATTGCATTTTTACTAGTAAGAATTCAATTAGAAAGCTCTACAAGTTCATTCTTACTAGTAGCAATTATTATTAGAGAGCTCTCTAATTCAATTATTACTAGTAAGAATTACAATTAGAGAGCTCTACAATTGAATTGTTACTAGTAAGAATTACAATTAGAGAGCTCTCTAATTCAATTCTTACTAGTAACAATTATTATTAGAGAGCTCTCTAATTCAATTATTACTAGTAAGAATTACAATTACAGAGCTCTCTAATTCAATTCTTACTAGTAACAATTGCAATTAGAGAGCTCTACAAATGAATTTTTACTAGTCATATGTCTCCATTGACTTCCATTCATTTTTAATTAGAGAGCTCTACAATTGAATTGTTACTAGTAAGAATTACAATTAGAGAGCTCTCTAATTGAATTATTACTAGTAAGAATTACAATTAGAGAGCTCTCTAATCCAATTCTTACTAGTAACAATTACAATTAGAGAGCTCTCTAATCCAATTCTTACTAGTAACAATTACAATTAGAGAGCTCTCTAATTCAATTGATACTAGTAAGAATTACAATTAGAGAGCTCTCTAATTCAGTTGTTACTTATGGCAAGCCGTTTTAGCTTAAATTGTACCCAGCCTTACTCGTCGTAATTGCATTTTTACTAGTAAGAATTCAATTAGAGAGCTCTACAAGTGAATTCTTACTAGTAACAATTACAATTAGAGAGCTCTCTAATCCAATTCTTACTAGTAACAATTGCAATTAGAGAGCTCTACAAATGAATTTTTACTAGTCATATGTCTCCATTGACTTCCATTCATTTTTAATTAGAGAGCTCTACAATTGAATTGTTACTAGTAAGAATTACAATTAGAGAGCTCTGTAATTGAATTGTTACTAGTAAGAATTACAATTAGAGAGCTCTCTAATTGAATTATTACTAGTAAGAATTCCAATTAGAGAGCTCTCTAATCCAATTATTACTAGTAACAATTACAATTAGAGAGCTCTCTAATTCAATTCTTACTAGTAAGAATGCAATTACAGAGCTCTCTAATTGAATTATTACTAGTAAGAATTCCAATTAGAGAGCTCTCTAATCCAATTATTACTAGTAACAATTACAATTAGAGAGCTCTCTAATTCAATTCTTACTAGTAAGAATGCAATTACAGAGCTCTCTAATTTAATTTTTACTAGTAAAAAAACGAATTCATATGGCAAGCCGTTTTAGCTTAAATTGTTCCCAGCCTTACTCGTCGTAATTTCATTTTTACTAGTAAGAATTCAATTAGAAAGCTCTACAAGTTCATTCTTACTAGTAACAATTACAATTAGAGAGCTCTCTAATTCAATTTTTACTAGTAACAATTATTATTAGAGAGCTCTCTAATTCAATTTTTACTAGTAACAATTACAATTAGAGAGCTCTACAATTGAATTGTTACTAGTAAGAATTACAATTAGAGAGCTCTCTAATTCAATTCTTACTAGTAACAATTATTATTAGAGAGCTCTCTAATTCAATTATTACTAGTAAGAATTACAATTACAGAGCTCTCTAATTCAATTCTTACTAGTAACAATTGCAATTAGAGAGCTCTACAAATGAATTTTTACTAGTCATATGTCTCCATTGACTTCCATTCATTTTTAATTAGAGAGCTCTACAATCGAATTGTTACTAGTAAGAATTACAATTAGAGAGCTCTCTAATCCAATTCTTACTAGTAACAATTGCAATTAGAGAGCTCTCTAATTAAATTCTTACTAGTAAGAATGCAATTGCAGAGCTCTCTAATTGAATTATTACTAGTAAGAATGCAATTGCAGAGCTCTCTAATTGAATTATTACTAGTAAGAATTACAATTAGAGAGCTCTCTAATTCAATTGATACTAGTAAGAATTACAATTAGAGAGCTCTCTAATCCAATTATTACTAGTAACAATTATAATTAGAGAGCTCTCTAATTCAGTTGTTACTAGTAAGAATGCAATTGCAGAGCTCTCTAATTCAATTACAGAGCTCTCCAATTATACATATCTTGAATTCGTTTTTTTACTAGTAAAAATTAAATTAGAGAGCTCTGTAATTGCATTCTTACTAGTAAGAATTGAATTAGAGAGCTCTCTAAGTGTAATTGTTACTAGTAATAATTGGATTAGAGAGCTCTCTAATTGGAATTCTTACTAGTAATAATTCAATTAGAGAGCTCTGTAATTGCATTCTTACTAGTAAGAATTGAATTAGAGAGCTCTCTAATTGTAATTGTTACTAGTAATAATTGGATTAGAGAGCTCTCTAATTGGAATTCTTACTAGTAATAATTCAATTAGAGAGCTCTCTAATTGTAATTCTTACTAGTAACAATTCAATTACAGAGCTCTCTAATTGTAATTCTTACTAGTAACAATTCAATTGTAGAGCTCTCTAATTAAAAATGAATGGAAGTCAATGGAGACATATGACTAGTAAAAATTCATTTGTAGAGCTCTCTAATTGCAATTGTTACTAGTAAGAATTGAATTAGAGAGCTCTGTAATTGTAATTCTTACTAGTAATAATTGTATTAGAGAGCTCTCTAATAATAATTGTTACTAGTAAGAATTGAATTAGAGAGCTCTCTAATTGGAATTCTTACTAGTAATAATTCAATTAGAGAGCTCTGCAATTGCATTCTTACTAGTAAGAATTAAATTAGAGAGCTCTCTAATTGTAATTCTTACTAGCAATAATTGGATTAGAGAGCTCTCTAGTTGTAATTGTTACTAGTAAGAATTCACTTTTAGAGCTCTCTAATTGAATTCTTACTAGTAAAAATGCAATTACAACGAGTAAGGCTGAGTACAATTTAAGCTAAAACGGCTTGCCATAAATTCAAGATATGTATAATTGGAGAGCTCTGTAATTGAATTAGAGAGCTCTGCAATTGCATTCTTACTAGTAACAACTGAATTAGAGAGCTCTCTAATTATAATTGTTACTAGTAATAATTGGATTAGAGAGCTCTCTAATTGTAATTCTTACTAGTATCAATTGAATTAGAGAGCTCTCTAATTGTAATTCTTACTAGTAATAATTCAATTAGAGAGCTCTCTAATAATAATTGTTACTAGTAAGAATTGAATTAGAGAGCTCTCTAATTGTAATTCTTACTAGTAACAATTCAATTGTAGAGCTCTCTAATTGTAATTGTTACTAGTAAAAATTGAATTAGAGAGCTCTCTAATAATAATTGTTACTAGTAAAAATTGAATTAGAGAGCTCTCTAATTGTAATTGTTACTAGTAAGAATGAACTTGTAGAGCTTTCTAATTGAATTCTTACTAGTAAAAATGAAATTACGACGAGTAAGGCTGGGAACAATTTAAGCTAAAACGGCTTGCCATAGTTACTAGTAAGAATGCAATTGCAGAGCTCTCTAATTCAATTACAGAGCTCTCCAATTATACATATCTTTAATTTGTTTTTGTACTAGTAAAAATTCAATTAGAGAGCTCTGTAATTGCATTCTTACTAGTAAGAATTGAATTAGAGAGCTCTCTAATTGTAATTGTTACTAGTAATAATTGGATTAGAGAGCTCTCTAATTGTAATTCTTACTAGTAACAATTCAATTGTAGAGCTCTCTAATTAAAAATGAATGGAAGTCAATGGAGACATATGTATGGCAAGCCGTTTTAGCTTAAATTGTACCCAGCCTTACTCGTCGTAATTGCATTTTTACTAGTAAGAATTCAATTAGAGAGCTCTACAAGTGAATTCTTACTAGTAACAATTACAATTAGAGAGCTCTCTAATCCAATTATTGCTAGTAAGAATTACAATTAGAGAGCTCTCTAATTTAATTCTTACTAGTAAGAATGCAATTGCAGAGCTCTCTAATTGAATTATTACTAGTAAGAATTCCAATTAGAGAGCTCTCTAATTCAATTCTTACTAGTAACAATTATTATTAGAGAGCTCTCTAATTCAATTATTACTAGTAAGAATTACAATTACAGAGCTCTCTAATTCAATTCTTACTAGTAACAATTGCAATTAGAGAGCTCTACAAATGAATTTTTACTAGTCATATGTCTCCATTGACTTCCATTCATTTTTAATTAGAGAGCTCTACAATTGCATTGTTACTAGTAAGAATTACAATTAGAGAGCTCTCTAATTGAATTGTTACTAGTAAGAATTACAATTAGAGAGCTCTCTAATTGAATTATTACTAGTAAGAATTACAATTAGAGAGCTCTCTAATCCAATTCTTACTAGTAACAATTACAATTAGAGAGCTCTCTAATTCAATTCTTACTAGTAAGAATGCAATTGCAGAGCTCTCTAATTGAATTATTACTAGTAAGAATTCCAATTAGAGAGCTCTCTAATCCAATTATTACTAGTAACAATTACAATTAGAGAGCTCTCTAATTCAATTCTTACTAGTAAGAATGCAATTACAGAGCTCTCTAATTGAATTTTTACTAGTAAAAAAACAAATTAAAGATATGTATAATTGGAGAGCTCTGTAATTGAATTAGAGAGCTCTGCAATTGCATTCTTACTAGTAACAACTGAATTAGAGAGCTCTCTAATTATAATTGTTACTAGTAATAATTGGATTAGAGAGCTCTCTAATTGTAATTCTTACTAGTATCAATTGAATTAGAGAGCTCTCTAATTGTAATTCTTACTAGTAATAATTCAATTAGAGAGCTCTGCAATTGCATTCTTACTAGTAAGAATTGAATTAGAGAGCTCTCTAATTGTAATTCTTACTAGTAACAATTCAATTGTAGAGCTCTCTAATTAAAAATGAATGGAAGTCAATGGAGACATATGACTAGTAAAAATTCATTTGTAGAGCTCTCTAATTGCAATTGTTACTAGTAAGAATTGAATTAGAGAGCTCTGTAATTGTAATTCTTACTAGTAATAATTGAATTAGAGAGCTCTCTAATAATAATTGTTACTAGTAAGAATTGAATTAGAGAGCTCTCTAATTGTAATTCTTACTAGTAACAATTCAATTGTAGAGCTCTCTAATTGTAATTCTTACTAGTAATAATTGAATTAGAGAGCTCTCTAATAATAATTGTTACTAGTAAGAATTGAATTAGAGAGCTCTCTAATTATAATTGCTACTAGTAAGAATGAACTTGTAGAGCTTTCTAATATGGCAAGCCGTTTTAGCTTAAATTGACTCAGCCTTACTCGTCGTAATTGCATTTTTACTAGTAAGAATTGAATTAGAGAGCTCTACAATTCAATTCTTACTAGTAGCAATTATAATTAGAGAGCTCTCTAATTCAATTCTTACTGGTAACAATTATTATTAGAGAGCTCTCTAATTCAATTATTACTAGTAAGAATTACAATTAGAGAGCTCTGCAATTGCATTCTTACTAGTAACAACTGAATTAGAGAGCTCTCTAATTCAATTCTTACTAGTAACAATTATTATTAGAGAGCTCTCTAATTCAATTATTACTAGTAAGAATTACAATTACAGAGCTCTCTAATTCAATTCTTACTAGTAACAATTGCAATTAGAGAGCTCTACAAATGAATTTTTACTAGTCATATGTCTCCATTGACTTCCATTCATTTTTAATTAGAGAGCTCTACAATTGAATTGTTACTAGTAAGAATTACAATTAGAGAGCTCTCTAATTGAATTACTACTAGTAAGAATTACAATTAGAGAGCTCTCTAATCCAATTATTACTAGTAACAATTACAATTAGAGAGCTCTCTAATTCAATTCTTACTAGTAAGAATGCAATTGCAGAGCTCTCTAATTGAATTATTACTAGTAAGAATTACAATTAGAGAGCTCTCTAATTCAATTGATACTAGTAAGAATTACAATTAGAGAGCTCTCTAATCCAATTATTACTAGTAACAATTATAATTAGAGAGCTCTCTAATTCAGTTGTTACTAGTAAGAATGCAATTGCAGAGCTCTCTAATTCAATTACAGAGCTCTCCAATTATACATATCTTTAATTCATTTTTTTACTAGTAAAAATTCAATTAGAGAGCTCTGTAATTGCATTCTTACTAGTAAGAATTGAATTAGAGAGCTCTCTAATTGTAATTGTTACTAGTAATAATTGGATTAGAGAGCTCTCTAATTGGAATTCTTACTAGTAATAATTCAATTAGAGAGCTCTGCAATTGCATTCTTACTAGTAAGAATTGAATTAGAGAGCTCTCTAATTGTAATTCTTACTAGTAATAATTGGATTAGAGAGCTCTCTAATTGTAATTGTTACTAGTAAGAATTGGATTAGAGAGCTCTCTAATTGTAATTCTTACTAGTAATAATTCAATTGTAGAGCTCTCTAATTGTAATTCTTACTAGTAACAATTCAATTGTAGAGCTCTCTAATTAAAAATGAATGGAAGTCAATGGAGACATATGACTAGTAAAAAATCATTTGTAGAGCTCTCTAATTGCAATTGTTACTAGTAAGAATTGAATTAGAGAGCTCTGTAATTGTGATTCTTACTAGTAATAATTGAATTAGAGAGCTCTCTAATAATAATTGTTACTAGTAAGAATTGAATTAGAGAGCTCTCTAATTGTAATTCTTACTAGTAACAATTCAATTGTAGAGCTCTCTAATTGTAATTCTTACTAGTATCAATTGAATTAGAGAGCTCTCTAATTGTAATTCTTACTAGTAATAATTCAATTAGAGAGCTCTGCAATTGCATTCTTACTAGTAAGAATTGAATTAGAGAGCTCTCTAATTGTAATTCTTACTAGTAACAATTCAATTGTAGAGCTCTCTAATTAAAAATGAATGGAAGTCAATGGAGACATATGACTAGTAAAAATTCATTTGTAGAGCTCTCTAATTGCAATTGTTACTAGTAAGAATTGAATTAGAGAGCTCTGTAATTGTAATTCTTACTAGTAATAATTGAATTAGAGAGCTCTCTAATAATAATTGTTACTAGTAAGAATTGAATTAGAGAGCTCTCTAATTGTAATTCTTACTAGTAACAATTCAATTGTAGAGCTCTCTAATTGTAATTCTTACTAGTAATAATTGAATTAGAGAGCTCTCTAATAATAATTGTTACTAGTAAGAATTGAATTAGAGAGCTCTCTAATTATAATTGCTACTAGTAAGAATGAACTTGTAGAGCTTTCTAATATGGCAAGCCGTTTTAGCTTAAATTGACTCAGCCTTACTCGTCGTAATTGCATTTTTACTAGTAAGAATTGAATTAGAGAGCTCTACAATTCAATTCTTACTAGTAGCAATTATAATTAGAGAGCTCTCTAATTCAATTCTTACTGGTAACAATTATTATTAGAGAGCTCTCTAATTCAATTATTACTAGTAAGAATTACAATTAGAGAGCTCTGCAATTGCATTCTTACTAGTAACAACTGAATTAGAGAGCTCTCTAATTCAATTCTTACTAGTAACAATTATTATTAGAGAGCTCTCTAATTCAATTATTACTAGTAAGAATTACAATTACAGAGCTCTCTAATTCAATTCTTACTAGTAACAATTGCAATTAGAGAGCTCTACAAATGAATTTTTACTAGTCATATGTCTCCATTGACTTCCATTCATTTTTAATTAGAGAGCTCTACAATTGAATTGTTACTAGTAAGAATTACAATTAGAGAGCTCTCTAATTGAATTACTACTAGTAAGAATTACAATTAGAGAGCTCTCTAATCCAATTATTACTAGTAACAATTACAATTAGAGAGCTCTCTAATTCAATTCTTACTAGTAAGAATGCAATTGCAGAGCTCTCTAATTGAATTATTACTAGTAAGAATTACAATTAGAGAGCTCTCTAATTCAATTGATACTAGTAAGAATTACAATTAGAGAGCTCTCTAATCCAATTATTACTAGTAACAATTATAATTAGAGAGCTCTCTAATTCAGTTGTTACTAGTAAGAATGCAATTGCAGAGCTCTCTAATTCAATTACAGAGCTCTCCAATTATACATATCTTTAATTCATTTTTTTACTAGTAAAAATTCAATTAGAGAGCTCTGTAATTGCATTCTTACTAGTAAGAATTGAATTAGAGAGCTCTCTAATTGTAATTGTTACTAGTAATAATTGGATTAGAGAGCTCTCTAATTGGAATTCTTACTAGTAATAATTCAATTAGAGAGCTCTGCAATTGCATTCTTACTAGTAAGAATTGAATTAGAGAGCTCTCTAATTGTAATTCTTACTAGTAATAATTGGATTAGAGAGCTCTCTAATTGTAATTGTTACTAGTAAGAATTGGATTAGAGAGCTCTCTAATTGTAATTCTTACTAGTAATAATTCAATTGTAGAGCTCTCTAATTGTAATTCTTACTAGTAACAATTCAATTGTAGAGCTCTCTAATTAAAAATGAATGGAAGTCAATGGAGACATATGACTAGTAAAAAATCATTTGTAGAGCTCTCTAATTGCAATTGTTACTAGTAAGAATTGAATTAGAGAGCTCTGTAATTGTGATTCTTACTAGTAATAATTGAATTAGAGAGCTCTCTAATAATAATTGTTACTAGTAAGAATTGAATTAGAGAGCTCTCTAATTGTAATTCTTACTAGTAACAATTCAATTGTAGAGCTCTCTAATTGTAATTCTTACTAGTAAAAATTGAATTAGAGAGCTCTCTAATAATAATTGTTACTAGTAAGAATTGAATTAGAGAGCTCTCTAATTGTAATTGTTACTAGTAAGAATGAACTTGTAGAGCTTTCTAATTGAATTCTTACTAGTAAAAATGAAATTACGACGAGTAAGGCTGGGAACAATTTAAGCTAAAACGGCTTGCCATATTCTAATTGAATTCTTACTAGTAAAAATGAAATTACGACGAGTAAGGCTGGGAACAATTTAAGCTAAAACGGCTTGCCATACATATGACTAGTAAAAATTCATTTGTAGAGCTCTCTAATTGCAATTGTTACTAGTAAGAATTGAATTAGAGAGCTCTGTAATTGTAATTCTTACTAGTAATAATTGAATTAGAGAGCTCTCTAATAATAATTGTTACTAGTAAGAATTGAATTAGAGAGCTCTCTAATTGTAATTCTTACTAGTAATAATTCAATTAGAGAGCTCTGCAATTGCATTCTTACTAGTAAGAATTAAATTAGAGAGCTCTATAATTGTAATTCTTACTAGCAATAATTGGATTAGAGAGCTCTCTAATTGTAATTGTTACTAGTAAGAATTCACTTGTAGAGCTCTCTAATTGAATTCTTACTAGTAAAAATGCAATTACGACGAGTAAGGCTGGGTACAATTTAAGCTAAAATGGCTTGCCATAAACAGGGAGATCTATAGATAAACTCATCTTTCAGGCATTTGACCGACCGGGTTGACACTTCATCAAATCCGTGAGAAATCAAATCCGTGTGTCTCACGGCCAATGCGTGATGGCAGCTCTGCCGATTTCATTTCCAACCCTAATCAAACACACCTGTCTCTAATTTTCAAGAGATCCTGAAGAGGTTAATTGTTTGCTTCAGGTGTGTTTGATTAGGGTTGGAGATGAACTGTGCAGGACTGACGATCGGCAGGAGCAGGATTGGGCACCCCTTGTCTATGCGACTTACATCAGACATTGTTTTCTGTTTACTTTTGTTCAATTTATTTTCTTTATAGAATTTATATTATTCATCTTATATTTAAATTATTATTTTGTTCAATAGTGAGTCGATTATCTCTCTCCAACCAACAAGTCAACTACTGTCTGCACACACACAATCTAAAGACACGGGAGGCTGACCGGTTGACTGTTGGTTGACTATTGCGACAGTGCTGTGGCGCTTGTGGCCTCTAGGGGCGCTAGACGTGAAAATTACAGGTCGAGCGCCACCAGTGGCCAAAAGTTCCGCAGTGTGCCTTTAAACTTTATTGTGTCTGCTTGTGTTTTTTAAAAACTTTATATAGGCTTCAAAATGTATAAATTTTGGATTAACTTGTAAAGATTATCTTGATAGACAAAACGTGTAAGGGTCACAACTCTTTGTTAAATACAGATCTTATTTTTTGCGATTTTCCAAAAGTCTATGGGGAAAATGCATAGCTTTTCGATCGAGGGAACCCATGCGCCGCTAGCAGCCGAGTTGTCCTACAAAGTGACGTCATCACTTCGGCACTCTATAGCGACAGTAACTAAGGGGGGCGGGTCTTTTGCGAACGGTCAATTACGTCGTTACGGTTCAAAAAGTGCCGTTGTGTATCAGTTGCTGCGCGAGCTCTCTCTCACAAACACAGACCGCGCACGCACAGAGAGAAGATTATTGTAAAAATGAAAATTGACGGGCTAAGTTAATTTTGTTCTTGGTTGTGTCAGAAAGAATTTTGTATTATCCATCCGTTTTTTAAAATTCGTTAAACGACTGACTTTTTACTGTTATCGTGCAATGTTAAAAATTGCAAAGAAAGCCCTTTTTCCTGTGAGATATAGTATCATATTTAGATATTTGAATAATAAAATAAGTAGCCTATCTTAAATGTTCAAACAAGTATTGTTCTTCACTCGTTTCCTCATTAGTGTGTTGTATCAACACTTATAAGTGATCCTATGTGTCAAACAGTATTTTAAAGAATAAATGTGCATGTCTGGTCCAGCTTGGAAACCTGCGCCTGATAAGTGCTTCGTCTCAGAGTCCAGCAGGGACACAAGTGCCATTTACAGCTGGAACTTTATTTATTTTATTGCCACAAATCACATTTACTGTATACGATATCGCATAATGGCTTTTTACACATTGCTTAAATGCAGGGTTGGTGATTTAAAAAAAAAAAAAAGATGTATTTTTATTTTAATGCTTGTTGAAAGTCTCTTCACATCCTGATAGCAATCACTAAATTAGTTTGTGTAAATGTTTATATATAATCTGTCTCACCATAAAATGTTCGTCCAATCATTGCATTCGGTCCGACAGTGTCGTTTCCTGGAGATTACCCCATTATACTCAAACATGCTGATCCTGCACAACCAACACATGCTATTCTCTGCGCTCTCCATGTTATCAGACATACATAGCTTATAGATCCATTTCCGTGATGAAAAATATAACACATGACCCAGTCATTCTTCCGTGGCTTATGCTCTCAGGTTCTGTCATAAGTGCAACTGAACTTGAGAGAATAAGCGCGAGTGACGGGACCCGTTACCCTGACCGGAGGTGTTCGCTGGGCCGGTACTTTGCCTGAGGCGTTGGACAGACCTGTTCTCTCATGGGTGAATTGTGTGATGCTCAGGAACCGTGACCTGCTAGACTTCATGACATCTGAGGAGAAGATGGACCTGTGGTTTCAGACAACTGACAACTGTTACGCCATCATATCATTTATTGAGACTTTTTAACAAAGTCCACTGCACCTGTGCCAAATTCATTCTTTCTGTGAAAATAGATGCATGAACTGAATGAGGTGAAATCCAGCAGGGCTCTCGAGTGTGACGTATTGAGCGTGACAGTCACTCATTTCGGTATTTTGTCACGCACTCCCGCCACACATTGTATTTCTCACGCGGAAAAAAATATTTATAATATATTTAATATGCAAAATTTCTCTGGCCGCGCCGCTCTGGAGTTCTTAGTCGAGCCTGCCACTTATCAGCCAATCAAAAAAAGAAAGGGGCTACACAATAGCCAATCAGAAAATAGCACTATTGTATCTGGGTAAGATTTAACAACAACCAATGAAAAAAAAAAAAAAGAAGCATATCCTGGAATTGTTCACGTGATTCTTCTACAACATCTTCTGAAAGTTTTGCTTTTCACTTTTTTGAATGCCAACACATCTAATGTGAATGAGCGTATTCCTTTGGTGCTTTCTTCCCTCATAAGTTGCCTGTAGTTGAAACTGGGACTAAATTCACAAAAAAATATGCGATGTATTTAGGTGGAACATTTCAGCTTTGACAGCGAGCAGAAATAGGACAATTCATAGTAGGACAATTTCATATTACAGAATTTATGTACAGGTCAAGGGGGATTTAAAGGCAGCCTGTAGCGATAGTTTTGCCATGGGATTATTGTGATTTATTTCAGCACAGATACGTGTATGCGCAGTAGTCTCTTTTTATTAAAGAAATACAAGAAAAGAATACAAACACATCACATTAAATAGCATTAGAAAATCTTAGAAAATTAGAAAAACTTAAAATGTGACTGAAGCATGTTGCATGAGTTCTCAGTCGTGGCTTGTTGCTTGAACTGTCAAAAACACAAAGGCTACACAAACACAGTCTGTGAATGTAAACACCTTGGAAAGAAATCGTATATTAGATGTGTGTGTTAAAGTGACGGGCTGCTGCTGTCTATTCTGTTTAAGTGAATCAAACAACGCAAATCTCTCACTGCTCCTGATGGAATAACTTCAATAAATCAGTTTCTTACCCTTGACTTTATCGAACTTTATGCCTCCTCGTCCCCCCAATTGCCTCATAGACAGTAAAAGATTGCCCGTGAGCTTCTCCTCGTGTCTATATGGTAATTTCTCGACTGTGCGACAGAGAGTCGCGTGTTATGATGCAATCGTTAGCCTATTTTTACAAAAACTGCTTCTACGAGGCCATAGCATAACATACAAGGTAATGGAGCCTTTTATACATTGTTGTGTTTTTTTTTTTAAATAAACAATGGACAAATGGAGTCTTTAAACGCCTCAAATGTAAAGTTATTCGCTGTCAAAGTGACGCTAAAAAGAATGGGAGTCAATGGGATGCTAACAGCAGGTGAAGGCTTGTTAGCCAATGGCGGCCCCCGGGGAGCGATATTTTTTTTCCACAGGATGGTAGGAGAAGACTCATGAATATTCATTAGGGAACTCCTCCCTGATTGGTCTTAACCCCAGTGACTGGTAGGTTTAGGGGCGGGGTTAGGGGTAGGTCATCAGACCCCCAGTGATGGGTAGGTTTAGGGGGGTAGGTCATCAGACCAATCAGGCATGAGTTCTCTAATGAATATTCATGAGTCTTCCCCTACCATCCTGTGAAAAAAAATATCGCCCCCCGGGGAGACTTCAGTTTCCGGCTGGTGGATTACCCCCTTGACTCTGACAGGAGAAAAACATGGCGGACGGTGAACGCTCACTCAGGGGAGGAGCTACGCCACTCATGGGCGGGGCCTGTTCCACTGACGTCACATTGGAGTGCATCATTAACGGACACTCTTTCAGATTTATTGGGACAATAACAAACGGAGTATAAGTGAATTTTGCATAATAGGTCCCGTTTTTAAAATCTTAATTATTTAAGTCTTAAGGAGTCTTGGTTCAACAGTTAACCCTTTCCCTGCCATTGACGGAATTTTATGGCTTTCCTTGTTTCCACTGTTATGCGGTAGGGGGCGCTATTACATCTTCTGAAGAGTACAGAATCTCCTAATCAAAACGACCACACATCAAATCCATAGGTAAAATAACGCGATCATCAAAATTAAACAGCATAAAAATCAAAACCACCTAATGTTACTGAATGAAATGTCGACCCAGGACGAGCTACAGGACTGAAGCTTTGAGGTGTTGATGGACTCCATCTGTAGTTTACATAAACATCGATCCAGACAGTCTTTGACCAAAAAAAAGGGATTTTCTCTGCTTTTTTCAATGAAACTTAACCACATACAAGTGTTGCTAAAAAAGAATGCATGAAGCTAGAATGAAACAGATTTTTTTATAGAAAGCATAGTTCTTTCTTTTGATGTAGCCTATTCCTATCGCATGTTCAGATATTCTGGGGGCCATGAAACTTTTATGAAAATGGTCAAAAACGCTGGCGGTGGCTGGCAGAACTGAGGGAGAAACACACAGAAACACTCATATGTGCCGCTCACGCTATAGGAGTTCCTTACCATTAATGCTTGGATAACACACACACACACACACACACACGTCTCCTTCCATTATTAATAATAGCTAGTGCGTTGGCTGAGATAGGCTACACGTAAACAACCTGCTAACATCCATCCATGAATTTTGGAATGACTTTTAGTCGCATAACATCAGTTAATGGAAACGCCGTCATTTCGCAATAGTTTTTTATTATTATCGACATTTAGAAAAAAATGGCAAAAGTTTCACGCAAATCAGTAATGGAAACGCGAGTGTCTCTGTTCTCCCCTCCAAACCAGAGAAGGGGAGATGAAGCTGTCTAACCCGCTCACTATCTAGTGTACGAATGTCTCGGCTGATCTCTGGCTTTGTCACACATGGAGATGATAACACACACCCTGACCTTCACATAACACTGTTTCGATGATAGAAATAATGCGGTAATACTTTACAATAAGGTTCATTAATTAACTACCTTAGTTAACATGAACTAAGAATGAACAATACTTCTACAGCAGTTAATAATCGTAGATAATATTAATTTAAACATTTACTAATACGTTATTACAATCAAAGGTTGTATGTTAATACTGTGAACTAACATGAACAAACAATGAACAGCTGTATTTTTATTAACTAACATTACCAAAGATTAATAAATACTGTAACAAATGTATTGCTCAGTTCATGTTAGTTAGTAAATAATGTAAACTAATGAACCTTATTGTAAAGTGTTACCAACAATGCTATACTCACAGTATAATTCACATAATTACCTTGCAATGTAATAGGCCTATCTAAAAGTTATTTTAATTGATTATATAACCAATTTGTCCAAACAAACCAAGGTTTCACAAGAGGGCATGAAAGGTTATTTGCAGTCAACAAATCAACATAAAGAGCATGCATTTGTCAAAATGTTGAACATTTGTACATTACACAAGCATTTTAAGAGGTCTTTATGCAAATGGTTCACGTGTAGGCCTATTTGTAAGAGCTTTTCATAATTTTGTGCTAAATTTGTAGGTTATCTGTTTTTCTCTAAACTCTGGGTCTCATTCATAAAATATTGCATATAACCCATCCTACATTTGATCTAAGATCATATCTATGCGTACGCGCGGTTTATATACGAGACCTTACAACTCAAAAACACAATAACTCACCCAAAACATTTAATTCGTGTTGCAAAACCCGTTTTTGTGTAAATAAATTGGCAAATGCCACCAAAACTAATATAGAATAGAATATGTACATTTGCATTTATTATTGTAGCAATGTTACATGTAAATAGAAATAGGTATTTGTGTAATAAACATTCATGTCGGCCAGATTTTGAAAATTAAATGGATAATTTTGCATGCAATGGATTACACAATAAAGTGTTTTGATCAGCAAGCCTCGAGTATTTAGTTAGTTACACATGCAATTAGCTTAAATGAATAAGAATTGATGTAAACAAGAAAATAAGTTTTAAAATAAAAACATGTCAATTGAACCAAAGCAATTGAGGAAAAACTAGTATTAAGTTGTATTACTTCACCCTCTAGTGGTGATGAAGAGTATAAAAACAACATCTTCACATCATACAAACCTGTATATGGTATTCATAAATGGGAAAACTTGTTACAGCAGTTTAGTAAAGCTCGTTGTGATTTTTTGTTGTTGCTGTACTCATTCAGTGAATCTAGGTGAGAAGTCGTAAGGTTATGAGCAAATATACTTTATTACACGGCATGTTTTCAATGCAAGTTAAAATCAGCAAACCTAAACATTGGCAGATTTGTATTTAGATGATTTGAATGGGGGGGGGGTACAAATTAGTGTTATAAAGTTAAGGGAAAAAACACCAATATACAATCCAAACCTAACACACTGACACAGATATGGCCGATAACATATGATGAAACCATGTGAATGAGTTATTGAATGCGGTGTTCGTTGTACAAGCTGTCAGATAGTCACGTGTCCCAGAGGACGGTGTGGAACGGCAAGGCCACGGTTTAAGAGACGGAAACTAAGGCAAACTCAGTCCAGAAAACACAGACAAGACATGCAACAGGAGCGTTATCCACTGCAGACCAAATAAAAAGCATTTGCTTTCGAGTCAAATAAAGAAGTCTTCTCAAATCAGCCACAAATAAACTACATCACCAGAAACTTTAGATGATTCATTAAACGAAACGCCAGGGTCAGATCCTGCCTCGAACATCACGGCTTCCTGACAGTAACAAGAACGCAGAGTCACTTCGCAAAACTATTGATATGCACTAACAACCCATGACATCACAGGCGTATGCAGGTTCACAGACATTCAAAAGACTTACACAACTCTGGGCGTAAATAATGGCAACAGGTTATTCCTGCTTTTACCAGGAGTCGTCATCGTGATTTACTGGGGAGAAAAGTTAAGACGTCGTCTGCTAAACAGTGGGAAGCTAACAGACTATAATCTAAATGATGTTGTGATTTACACGATAGATGATTAAGTTTAGCTGTCTCATAAAAAGGTAGGCGTTCTTTAAGTAGTCCGTTTGTACACCACATCCCATCCTTCATCGTGTTAGGTAAGAAATATTACATTACACCTCCACCAGAAGATCTGAGAGTGAGATCTGAGTATAGTATTGGCGTGAGGAAGATCTTCAGACTCCCAGATGTGCTGTGAGTGTTTAGGTCTTCTTCTTGAGCTCCTCGAAGCGCCGTGACAGGTCGTCGAAGTCGATGTCCTCCGACGTGTTGGCGTTCGCTCCGAAGGACGAGGCCGGGAGTGTGTCGGGGACCGACGGGAGATCGGGAAGGTTCGAGTTGTCGTAGACCTGACCAGACGGGGACGGGCCTAGACACAAAACAGCTTTTAGAAACATCAATATCAGAATGAATAAATAATACAGAACGAAAATAATATTAGGATAGAGCGCATACCTGGGATGACCTGGGAAGAACCAAAGGGTTTGATTGACAAATCATCAATCTTAGAAAACACATGAAACAGGTTAACAACAAATATGGCAAATAATCAATAGTGGTATACTGATACTGTGAGGAGTTACCGTAGTATTAAAGGATTAGTTCACTTTAAAGGTCCAAATGACAGTTTCAGTGCAGCTTTAAACGACACCAGACGATGAATAAGGGTCTTATCTAGCGAAACCATCATTTCACAAATAAAGAAAAAAGTTTTATAAGCACAAATGCTGGCCTTGCTCTGTTCTGGGATGCGCGTTCGTGACTCATGTAATACACAATTACGTTGAAAAGGTCACGCGTCGGCGGAAGTACCGAGTCAGTGTTTACGAATGTGAGGAAGGAGGACCATATACACATATTCAAATGTCTTTGTGTCAGTTTATCGTTTAAAATGCCCATTTCGTGTGCGTATCCTGGGTGTTTTAATATTAAAAAGGCTAAAAGAACATTTTCGTCAGGACAGAAGCGTGACCTTTTCAACGTAGTTGCGTATTACGTGAGTCACGAACGCGCATCACAGAACAGAGCAAGGCCAGCATTTGTGCTTATAAAACTTAAACTGTTTTATTTATTTGTGAAATGCCGATGGTTTGTCTAGATAAGACCCTTATTCATCGTCTGGTGTCGTTTAAAGCCCTTTGAAGCTGCACTGAAACTGTCATTTGGACCTTGAACCGTTTGGGTCCTGTTGAAGTCCATTATATGGAGAAAAATCCTGGAATGTTTTCATCAAAAACCTTCATTTCTTTTCGACTGAAGAAAGAAAGACATGGACATCTTGGATGACATGGGGGTGAGGAAATTATCAGCAAAAGTTTTTTTTTAAAGTGAACTAATCCTTTAATGTGGCAGTATTAGTGACCCGTAGTGACCTGAGCCCTGGACTGAACATGGACACCTCATTTACAAACGCAAGTACAACGATCCTGAATATCAACATGCTGCAATTTACAAGATGTTATGTTAACTTATTTGTAAAAACATTCATATGCACAATAAAAATGTCCTAAATGCATGCTTTTAATGATGAGACTTTAGTTTTTGTAATCAGGTTCTCAAAAATTATATAAAAACTTGGATTTAGATTTATCAACCAATATATGGGTTATTTATGGAAGCTTGTTTTCCGCCACAGAATAAAACATTTTAAAAGATAATTGCGACTATCTCAGAATTGTGTGATATAAAGTCCCAATTGTGAGTAAAACACAATTGAGACTTTAATCACACAATTCTGAGATAAAAAGTCGCAATTACCTTTTTTATTTTTTATTCTGTGGCGGAAACAAGCTTCCATAGTTATCGGCTTTCAAATATAAAGAATTATCAGTATCAGCCAAAATGTTCATATCGGTTCATCCCTAGTATATATGAGAGCAAAAAATGTGTACAGGCTCTTCAGTTATATTTATAAGCACATTTTTGCCTTTATAATTCCCGATGTTGCTCACTTTTGACGTAGGATTAAATCCAAGTTACGATCAAATGCACTGTATAAATGAGGCCTCTGTTTGTTAGTACGGTTGTTAATAGAAAGGGTTCCTGTAAACATCAGAGTTTCTGGGGTAAATGCTTCAAGGTCAATGTCTCAAACAGCAAAATCAGAAGAAAAAAAATCATTGTCGTTTTGTATAAAGGCAATAAAACATGACATTTTCATGACAAATTTCCCCTCAATTATAACAACAATACGCTTCATTTTCTTTATGCAAAACAATTGTTTTTTTCTTTTCATTTTGAGTTGACGAGCTGTTCTTGTGAGAATGAGATTCAGCTTTTTAGTATATTTTTGGTGTTTCTGACTCGCACACAGCATATGTGTATAGCTACTTAAACACTTAAAAAGCATTTCCCCAGAAAAATACCGAAACAAGCCCAACACTTGCGCTGGAGAGATCAGAGGTCAGTGTTTCTGTAGGATCTGTAGCACATGCCTGTGTGAGACCAGAGGCCGGCTGATCCAGCTGGACATACCGACCGGTTGTAAGACTCGGCTGGACGGACAATTCGTAGAATCAATACCATCTAACACGTGTCCTAACTACACGCGACGCCGTGACGCGCGATAAAATGCCTCTTCTCAGTGTTAATCAGAGTGTTTGTCGTAACCAGCCGCGACGGAGACACGCGATGGTTCTTTTTTAGAAACGGTTTCTATTTTTCTGTGATGTCGCGCTGGAACAACAAACACAAAGTGTGACAATGATAACCTCAGGTACTGTTTATGTGCTTTATTTAATATTAAAAGCGTGCAATGTGACTTTGAAAATCATGTAGTGCTCCAGCTTTGAGGCTGTAAAAGCACCAATGGATAATTCACCTCAGATCTTGAAATTAAACAAATGGAAACAAGAACGTTCAAACTGTGAACAAACAAGTCTCTTTCTTTCTCTCTTTCTTTTCTTTCTTACTCTCTTTCTTGAGTAGGTACTCATTTTGAATAAGTAATTACTTAATTACTGCTAAAAACAGGGTTCGTACAAATACTGTAAAAATAAATTCCAGGACTTTTCAAGCACTACTTTTTTGGCTTTTAAGGACCACAACCAGAGGTCGCACTTAAACAACATAGAGTATTTTTTAAACTCAAATTCAGATATATGGTATCCAAAATACAACTTACAACGCATTTAATAATATATATTAAATACAAAGGTTATAATGCCTATTATTGCTCAATAAATAATATTTTAAATTATAACGTTAGCGTACTTCGTATTGAGAAAAGGTCTGATGGGGGTTTATCAGACGGACTGCAGTGTTAATTGTGCGTGAAAAGATTGTATTCGTGTTTTTTTGGAAAAATTCAATTTTTAGGTCCAGCTGGTGCAACCGGACTTACAACAGAGCGGGACTTAGACATGATGTGAACTGTAATAAACCGCTCTTCCCTTCCAGGTGAACAGGTCGTCTCCGTCTGTCTGAAGGGGTGCGTTCACTTGAACTTACAGACTCATAGGTGGGGGGGCAGCTGGGCAGTTGTGGAGGCAGCCCTCCTCTCGCCGGAGCCTGGAAGTTGCTAAAGCCATCGTAGGTGCCAACGGGACCATTAAAAGCCTCCTGGAGGGGGGAAATGATGTGAAACTGATTTTTTCAGCTTAACAGACTTAGATTAATCATTAAAAGATCGCGATCTTGATTCAAACACATACGGGATCTTATTCCTAAACGTAAAAAAAAAAAGAAAAAAAGTACGATCACAACATGTTGATTGATTCCTGAACACATTCAAAAGACTCATCTCTAACGTGAGCACTTAACCTCATAAGAAAAAAAATCTTTATTTTTCCTTGAATCCCTCCCTTGTCTGGTTATGCTACTCGAAGCAATGCCTGAAACTTTGTGTTTAGAGCACTTCTTGCATTGTTTGCCTCGCTTGCTGTATTCTTCACTTGTATGTCGCTTTGGATAAAGGCGTCTGCTAAATTATTCATATCTTACAATCATTCATATTATCACAGAAGAACCGGGATAAAACTTTATAGTTTGGATATAAACACGGTGATCAAAATAGAGTAAATTACCTTTTTGAAATGAATTTGACACTTCAAATAAATATGGTATAATTTATAACATTACACCAGTAGGTGGCGCCACGTGACTTAAAACATTTATTTGTCATTGAATTATTAATTCAAGAGATTCGTTCAAAAACGCCAGTTCATCCAGTAATGAAACAAGTGAAGCGTTTATGAGTGAGTCGTTGAATTATTCACTCAACCCGATTGAACATTTTTTTATTAATTAAATGTTTTTGCAGCAATCCACATTTTGTCAGAACCTCTAGTAAATTAAAACATGTTATTTTGTTTAGTTGTCTATTCAGAATGGTGTGAGAATCGTGATATCTACTTTAATCCCGAATCATGCAGCTCTATCACAGGTTCACATTTAAAGTCTGTTTAGAGAGAACGGCGGCGTCTTAGCGGCCCTGATTTAAAGCTGCCGTCGGCAACTCTGGCTGATTGAGTGGACTTAGGCAACATTTTTGAACGTTTACAACTCTCATGCCCCTCCCCCACTATCAACGAATCCCCTCCCACCGAGCTCGTGCTCGTCAGTGCGCCATCACTCTTCGCTACTGCGCGAACTTCAGGCGTGTGCATGTGATTGACGTGTGTGTGCACGACTTGTGATTGACAGTTATATCTCACACCCCCCTGCGCTGATTGGACACAATGAACCGTGGGAGCGGTGGATTTTTGCAAAACAAATAACACGCTCCAGGTGGAGTTAGAAGCTTGGGTTTTTTTCTAAAACCACTTTATTTATGTTGTTCTGTCAGAATATAGTGTCGAATTCGCAGAATATGATAAAAAAAAAGTTGCCGACGGCAGCTTTAATAACAAATGATCATTTCGACGGAAGTGAGTCAATCAAAACTAACTTTAGCTGGAAATAACATTATTCAAGAACCGCTATAAAGCCTAAACAATCTCTGTTACCTTAAATTATATGTTTATCTCTGTGAAGCTGCATTGAAACAATCTATATTATTAAAAGCTCTCTATAAATGACTTGACAGTTAGCCCGTTAGAAGTTTGTCTTACAGCTCCTTTGGGCGTTGGGTAGTTGAAAGCTGTAGGCATGGGCATGGGCATGGGCATGGGCATGGGCATGCCAACAGCAGGAGCAGTAAACCCTCCTCCTCCTCCTCCTCCTCCTCCTCCTCCTCCTCCTCCTCCAGGCTTCCTGAAGTCACTGTTCACGTCGATCAGATCGGCCTCTTCCCCCGGGCACACCTCTGGCTGCCAATGTTACACATGCAAAAGTTTGAAACAAGTGCTGCTTACAGAGATTATCTAGATGGAAAGAAAGAGGAAATTGATTCCTACCCGAACCATGGCATCCGGTTCATAGGGAACGTTGTAGTTTTTGGCGATCTCAATGAGGTAACGCTCCACCAGGATCTTGGGAGGGGCCTCCACGCTCAACTTGTGCATGAGCTACAGAAAGATAGCAATGTGAAAATACAACAGCTTAAAAGCAGATCTGTACAGCCCACCGCTTAAATATCTATGATGTTCGGTGTATGGCTTGGCTTCTCCATCAATTTAAGATTAGGGAATTTTACGTCTACCAAGTAAAAGTCGTTTCTACGACTGCCTAAGACTGGAATTTGAACAAACTTTAAAGTCCTCAAATTTGAAAATCAAATTTTTAATGTTGTTTATATGTCGATGTGGTGTTTTTAATGTGCTTTAAGACAAACCATGTGTAAGTTCATAAGTCGACAGCATTGCTGAGTATTTCCTCCTTAAAACTGCAGTGAACCAAAGACAGTCTCAAAAACACGGTGTGAAATCGCTGGTGTTTCTGACGTCACAAACGATCTTGTAACCAATCAGATCAACGTGTGATCGTCAACCAGTGGATCTCTGAGTGAGTGAGTGAGTGGAGGCGGGGCTAATTTGCATATTCATAGAACCGCGAATACTAAATGAGGCAAGGGTGTCGAGTTACATTCAAGATATTTTAAGGCGTGAAGGCAATTTTTTTTCAAGGAAAATATGTTTAAATATGGCATTTTGGTGATCAAAGATGAGTTTTACGGGATAAAGTGATTGACTACAGGAAAGATGGATTGTCACCACAGGAGGGGCTTTAAATAACTTAAAAGAGCTTCGAAAATGCCCTTATCAAATTATGATCAATGGCAATGTTTGCCCAACTTTAATGCCCACCACCTTTATTCAGACGTGTTTCATCATACCCTGTCATTAACTGTTCCAATCTGGTTTGTCCTACACAGCTTTCCATACTCTTTGCTGTATTTGGCACACAGCTGATCTGAAACCTGTGAAAAAGGGAAAAAAGACACATGAATGATCCATACTCGATCTCCAGAAATAGATTTAAGACCGACACAATTTCTACCCACAGTCTTCAGTTCCGCCACTTCTGACTGCAGTCGAGGAGCCGCCCAGATGAGCGTGGACACGGCCTCTTGTAGACCAGGGTCCAGTTCCCTTAAAGAGACGACGGAGAAGTTAAAGAACATGGAGCGTCCGAAATCACACACTTCCCTTCGAAACAGCCGGCGGACAACAGTGTGTGACAAAAGAGCACGATTAATCTTTAAAAGACCGAAATCTCGATTCAAACACCCACATGATCTTATTCCTAAATGACAGCGATTCTTCGGACTATTAAACCTTTGACAAGAACGATCACAACGAACATTCAGATCTGTGTTCTGATCCAGGATATTAAACAACTTCACAAACAGTCTTTTCAATCACACAGTCTCATTATTTCTGTCTTTCAAATATTCATATTTTCACAGAAGTACTGTCTGGGATAAAAGTTTATAGTTCTGAAATAAACACTGATGTCTAGCGATCAAAATAGAGGAAATCCCCTTTTGAAAGTAACTTAACACTTCAAATAACAATTTGATCAATTACAGCGTAATAACTAGATTCATCTAGTAATGCAGTGGTTCCCAAACTAGGGTACGTGAGGTGACAGCGGGGGTGCGCAACAAAACACTGAGTTTTGCCTTTCATTTAATTATTTTTCGATTGCAAATGTGTCATTGATTATTATACAACAGGTCAACAAGCAAAAGTAATGGAACAAGTTAAGCCTTTATGAATAAGTCATTGAATCATTCATTTAAACTGTTTTTTTAAATAACTCAAATGAATTCATTTTTAATAGACTGCAGAAATTCACATATATTAAATTAAATTCACAAATATGATACATTTATATAATTATACATTTATATTTTAAAAATGTGGATAAAGATTGTATCAATTATATTATTACACCAGTAGGTGGCGACAAGTGGCTGTTTTTATCATGTATTTATCATTAAGAGATTTGTTCAAAAATACTGATTCATCCAGCAATGAAAAAAGTGAGTGATCATTGAATCATTCACTTAACCCAATTTAAAAAAAATAATAATTCAATTTAATTAAATATTTTTAAGTAGACTGCAGCAATAAGCATTTTGTCAGAACCTCTAGTAAATTACATGTTATTTTGTTTAGTTGTCTATTCAGATTCGTGGAAGAATCATGATCTCTCTCTCTCTCTCTCTCTCTCTCTCTCTCTCTCTATATTATATATATATATATTTTTTTTTAAATGGGATTCTCAATTTATCCAGAATCGTGCAGCCCAAGTAATTAGGCCTACTTATTCAAAATATATACCTACTCTAGACAGTATACGATTTTGGACGCAGCACAAGAGCATAAAGTCACATTTAATGAGAACAAGAAAAAAAAGGTCACGCACTTCATGGACTGTATTAGGCCAAATCGGGTGAGCAGCAAATCACAGTATAACTCCAGGATCTCCATGGCCTCCACCAAATAATCCTCCCGGATGATGTGCTCGACCCGGATTCTCGCACGCTCATCTTTGCCTGATGACAAGTAGTCTGCAATTTCCTTGCGAGCCTTCTGGGCTAATTCGGCTAATTCAGAACAAACAGATTCAAAGCAATTAGATGACCTTAGCTCATCCAAAACATCAAAATATGTGCAACTTGTAGACAACCAAACTTACTTTTCTTCTTCTCAAGAAGTTTGAGGCGGTTTATGACAAGCCTGAGATTGACACGGAGTCTCTCGGATTTGAACCCTCCACCCAGCATGATGGGGCTCTGTGGAAGCAAATATCAGGTTAAAAGGACAAGAAAGGACTCAGATTGAAGGTCAAAGAGTGTCCCGCATGTTATTGAAGCTACAGATGTTGGAGATACCTACGCCTCCTGTTTGGCGAGTGACGTCACGGCCACACCATGACGTCACCGTCATAACATGACAAGCATTTTAGATAAAAGTAGTCCCCTATGTTACCTAGGTCAATAAAAGCATTAGCAGTACTATAGTATCCGATCAAAACAACGTGGTTCCGTTTCATATACTTTTGGAATGATTTGTATAGTATTTACAAGTACTACAAGAGAATACCAAAGTAACTTACATGTAAAAAAAAAATTGTTGGTTACACGCTTATCCGTTTAAAAAGCACTGGCTTATTTGTCACTTAGATTCACTTGACTTGGGTAAGTTATGCTAACTAGTATGAGTCATGACAATTAGCCAAAACAAGTGGCAAAAAACAGTATATCTGATTACCACCAGTCACTTGTTAACTGGTAGTCACTTGTTCATATTATTATGGATCGATTTGATGCATCTACACTATATTTTAGAAAGCATAAATAATATTTGAAACCGTTAGAAATATGATTGTTCAAACCAGGAAGAAACTCGATTAGCGGCTAAAAGAGCTAATTCAGTAAACAAAACCTAGAGATATTAACAAATCATCACAAATGCCCAATAAAACGGTCATTAAGATATAACAAACGCCATATTTACCAGTAAATTCCTCTTCAGACGCGGACAGTAAGTCGGTTTCGTTAGAATCGTTGGGCGACTGCTCGATTATCATTCACTTCCGCATTGGACGTGACTTCATTCATGACGCAACACGTCACGTGGTCGGCAGTGGAAAATGGCTTATGATGGGAAACCCCGTTGCTAGGGTGAACAAATCACATGTCTTTAATGATGTCATGTTTATGATATTACATGACAAGGTAGAATATGAAAATCAGGCTGGCAAGAAACGCATGCGCTCGCTAGTTACTAATCCAAGTGATAGACCGTAGACTGTATAGTGAAAACACTGTAGAAAAGTGAATGGCGCACTCCTCCTAAATACGATAAATACATACTGTTTATCTGTATCATTGTCCTGTAAAGATTCGAATGTACTATGACATGATAGTTCCTACCCAACAATGTTCATCCTGTTACTGTAATATGAACGGCTAAGTGAAATATCGTGTTTTTCCCCGGGCGTTATCTGATAATTTGCTTATGTATTAAACAAGTAGTAACATGGACGCCTCTCTTCTTCTCACGGCTGTCATCTTTTGGAGAAACTGAGAAAAGCAGCTGTCATTTACAGTCACCATGACATCAAAATGGATTGAATATTGCAGTGTTTGTGTTTCATTAATCAGACATCAGCGCGGTCGACAACATTTTTGGCCAATGGCTCTGATTCGCAATTCAGGATCAAAAGTACAAGGAGTGCTATTTCAGATTGGTACAATAAACGGTTTATTTCCATATAAAACAAGTAACAGATATAATAACAAGAAAAAAAAAGTGACAAAACATTTCCCTTGCTTTGCCAGGCTTGGTTCTGATAAACAACATGACATTCAGAAAGACAGGAACTACAAAACGACAAAAAGAAAACGAAAACAGATGAGATGAGCAACTGTTCCACAAAATGACATTATCAAACACTTTCACACTCCGACATTCTAAATGTTCTCCTAGTGATTCTGACATCATTGGGTGCGAATCATCCATTCTGAGGAATAAAACTGTGATATTGAGTGGATGATATTGAGCACTCCTCAGTGAACCAGCTGTGTGTGTGTGTGTGTAGTCACAGGACTGCACTAATGAGAGGCTCGAGATGCTCCTGTAAGTGGACAGGCGACGGCTCTCAAGTGACTATTAGTGGGAACGTTCCTAAAGCTTAAAACTTCATTCAAACGAGGAGGAAGACATGATGTTTGAGCGTATAAACTATGACCAGAGTCTCCCAGCAACATCTGTGCATAGACTTACAAAATACATGTACAAAATATTAACACTTCATCGTTCAAATACTTCAATTCTCAACAGTTTAAGCACTAAGTCTTCCCTGGGAAAAGACACGGTGAACAAATTGTCAATGTTATGAGATGAGGACCTGTCTGTCTGTGTGTGTGTGTGTGTGTGTGTGTGTGTGATTTTCAGTGTAATGCTAATACTCATCCTCACAGGCATCTGGTGCAGTGCCGTCACAGGCCAATAGAGGAGCTTGAGCTTAAGTGTGTGTGCATATGTGTGTGATTTTCAGTGTAATGCTAGGACTCATCTGCACGGGTGTCCGGTGCAGTGCCGTTACAGGCCAGTAGAGGAGCTTGAGTGTGTGTGTGTGTGTGCATATATATATATGTGTGTGTGTGTGTGTGTGTGTGTGATTTTCAGTGTAATGCTAGGACTCATCCGCACGGGCGTCCGGTGCAGTGCCGTTACAGGCCAGTAGAGGAGCTTGAGTGTGTGTGTGTGCATATATGTGTGTGTGTGATTTTCAGTGTAATGCTAGGACTCATCCGCACGGGCGTCCGGTGCAGTGCCGTTACAGGCCAGTAGAGGAGCTTGAGCTTGAGTGTGTGTGTGTGTATATATATGTATGTGTAATGCTAGGACTCATCCGCACGAGCGTCCGGTGCAGTGCCGTTACAGGCCAGTAGAGGAGCTTGAGCTTGAGTGTGTGTGTGTGTGTGTGCATATATATATATATGTGTGTGTGTGTGATTTTCAGTGTAATGCTAGGACTCATCCGCACGGGCGTCCGGTGCAGTGCCGTTACAGGCCAGTAGAGGAGCTTGAGCTTGAGTGTGTGTGTGTGTGGCGCTGGACATCTTGAGAGGCACGGCGTCTTTAGCGAGGATCTTCCTGGTTGCGCTGACGAGACGCGAGTAGCTTTCACGGTTGAACTCGGCGCTGAGCGTCTGCGTGCGCAGTAACGGCGGGTTCTCCCGGCTCACGCGCGAGAGGAACAGAGGAGGACGCCGCTGACGCTCTCCGTCTCGCAGCGAGTCCGGCAGGGGCTTGTGTTTGCTCTCGGGCAGGAGCATTATACACAGCACCGAGAGCACAGCGAAGGAGGAGAACACCACGTGATGGAGGAAATATCCTCCGTTATTCTGCAGCTCCATCAGAGACGACGCCGCCATTCCTACACACCCCGCAGACATGATGAGACCCAACGTGCCACCGCTGAGAACACACACACACAGTTTACACTCAAACAACTGATGTACAGTAGTGTTATACATTCTTTATAAGACGGTTAGATCCAGTCCTTGATTCTGATTGGTCAATAGCCGTTTTATTCACGATCACTCTACTGTGGTCAACTTTTTTCTGTCATTTTAAAGGGGTCATTAGGGATGCACGATATATCGGCCACCATATCGGTATCGACTGATATATGTTCATTTTTAATGTTAACGTTATCGGCCTGATAAGAATATTTAGCCGATAAATTATGGATTATTTCCTTCAGCTGAGACGCTTCAGATGCGACTGTTCAACATGACGGTTCTGAATTGATTGAAATATGATTGTAATCACTTCAAAAAAGGAAAATACAGTAAAGTCTAGGCTACATAAAATTATAATGAGAACATTATAGTTGTGTGTTTGGGACATGGCTTTAATGGTGAGACTTTTGTTTTTGTAATCAGGCTCTCAAAAATCATATAAAAAATTTGGATTTAGATTTATCGGCCAATATATCAGTTATCGGCTTTAAGATATAAAGAAATATCGGTTATTGGTATCGGCCAAACTGTTCATATCGGTGCATCCCAAGGGGTCATGGGTAAATCAAATTTGCCTTGATCTTTTGACTTATCAACCATATTGAAATGAAAGCATGCGGAAGATTATTATTGGTGTGGAAACGGGAGCTCAGATAGGTAAAAAAACACACGAGGAAAAGCATTAGGATAATAAAATAATACACAGACATTGGCATTGGGAAGCAGTGTTGTCAAAAGTAATTTGAAATAAAAAAATAATACGATACCAGCTTTAGCTAAAAACACTATGATACATACATCAGATGACGGTTTAAGTTTATCTATCTAAATAAACATAGCATTTTGAGCGCTGTTGAACGGATTCTTAGACACCTCTGATTGGCCACTGCGTTCATACGCTCAACATATAGTGTCTGTGATTGGCTACAATGATCAATGCTTTAAAAACATGTGGTCTTTGTCGCTCTTCATCGAGCGCTTACACACATACACACGGGAGCGTGTTTAAGAATCCGTTCAACAGCACTTTTTCTAAATTTCAGTACCGACTGGGTACCGAAGGTACTTTTGACAGCACTATTCAAAAGGAATTTGGACAATTGAGTTCTCCAAAAAAAACAGTAGGTAATTTGCCCTAGAGTTTTTACTGAGGTCGTGTGAGAAAAAAAAACTAAAAACACAGATACGGCAGATTGAGATGGGATTCAAATCAGTATGGATTTGAAAATTTCTCTAACATCAGTCATTCTAAAGTCTCTGTAGACCTCGGCTTCACAGCTTTATTCACTTGCTGACTGCTGAAATGTTAGTATTTTGGAACTGACCACAGAAATCATAATTGTGTATGAAAGCGGGAGATTACCGCACAACGGTGGGCATGACTTCACTGCCGAAGAACACGCTGAGCATCGCTAAAGCCTGAGACGACAGAAGACCCACCACTGACAGGACCAGAACCAGCTCTCCGTGCAGATCTGAGGAGAATCATACACACCAGACACAACACCTAACTACCTGACACTTCATGAGGACATTCATCGCTTTGTAATAATGAAAATCTGTGTGTGTGTGTGTGTGTCTTACACTGTGTGAGAGCGAGCAGCAGCAGTGAGGACAGGCCTGTGATGATGTGTGTGTGTGTGTGTGTCTTACACTGTGTGAGAGCGAGCAGCAGCAGTGAGGACAGGCCTGTGATGATGTGTGTGTGTGTGTGTGTGTCTTACACTGTGTGAGAGCGAGCAGCAGCAGTGAGGACAGGCCTGTGATGATGTGTGTGTGTGTGTGTGTGTCTTACACTGTGTGAGAGCGAGCAGCAGCAGTGAGGACAGGCCTGTGATGATGTGTGTGTGTGTCTTACACTGTGTGAGAGCGAGCAGCAGCAGTGAGGACAGGCCTGTGATGATGTGTGTGTGTGTGTGTGTGTGTGTGTGTGTGTGTCTTACACTGTGTGAGAGCGAGCAGCAGCAGTGAGGACAGGCCTGTGATGATGTGTGTGTGTGTGTGTGTCTTACACTGTGTGAGAGCGAGCAGCAGCAGTGAGGACAGGCCTGTGATGATGTGTGTGTGTGTGTGTGTGTGTGTGTGTGTGTCTTACACTGTGTGAGAGCGAGCAGCAGCAGTGAGGACAGGCCTGTGATGATGTGTGTGTGTGTGTGTGTGTGTGTGTGTCTTACACTGTGTGAGAGCGAGCAGCAGCAGTGAGGACAGGCCTGTGATGATGTGTGTGTGTGTGTGTGTGTGTGTGTGTGTGTGTGTGTGTGTGTGTGTGTGTCTTACACTGTGTGAGAGCGAGCAGCAGCAGTGAGGACAGGCCTGTGATGATGTGTGTGTGTGTGTGTGTGTGTGTGTGTG
>JAULUF010000004.1:17085000-17375000 GCA_031834385.1 Semotilus atromaculatus
TGCATGGGAACCAAAGAGCCGTCCCATCATGAGACCAGCTCTGCCCTCAAGAGCTTGATGTGCTTTTCTTCATTATATCCTGTGAAAGTATGATCACATCATAACAGCGTTTCATTGGCTGAGCCATTAAATATCTCTGATCATCACTGGGACGGTCTCAAACGCGCCCTCAGGGTTTGGGGTCTTCAACAACTAGGGGTGTCACAATATATCGTAATACAAAAATGCGTGGATAGGGACAATAAGTATTGTGGATAGTGGATAGTTGAAAAAATTCCAGTTTTAGTGTCAGTACTACAATAAACTACTACCGTATATATATAATGTTGAATATAATGTATAATGGGGGAATATTTGTGGGTCCTGATAATGTCAAATGTCTTGTTACCAGTATAAAGTGTCCTACATTAAATTTTAATTTACATATATCTAGTCAGTGAAAGAGTGCAAGCATATAAGTCTAAAATTAAAGCTGCTGGCAGCATTTATCAGTGTTCAAGCAGTTAAGGCCTTTAAGCACAAAAGCATTAAAAGACATTGAGTTTTATTTAGCACACATTTAACCACTGACATAACAGATGGAAAACACCATTTACAGTCAATACAGGCAATCTACCACAGGAAATAGAAGGTTTTAAAGCTTTTTAACAGTTATAGCGCCACCTATGGTCCGATCTCCATAAAACTTTGCATTATTGATCAAGAGAGTCCAGAGATTTGCCCTAGACTGGTCTGGTTCCGATCGGGAGAAAAACCAGGGACTTGTTTGCAAAAGTAGGTTTTGGACCAAATTCGAAATTGCAGAAAATTTTTGCTACCCAAATCGAAATATACGAGATATACGTTTAGTCCGTCTTGAGCCAAGGATCACAGTGGTGTACGACACTTGACACTCTAGGAGTTATGAGCGATTTAGTACCGTAGCGCCACCTATGGGTCAATCGGGGTCATACTCTGATAGGCTCTCCCCAAACTGAGGCCTACCATCTGGCCAGGTTTCAAGTCTCTAGGCCTTACGGTTTGGGCTGCACGATCTGTTTTACAAATCCACTTTGTGCTTGAACACCTAATAATCCTGTATTTTCAGCTTTAGAATCATGAATATTGTTATTCTGGTGTCTCTATTGTCCTGTGCTTTGGGTTTCAGCACCAAGTCAAAGCCTATTCATTTACACACACAATGACAATATTAAATTTAGCATTTTAATCAACAGTTCATTTTCTTGTTAACCTTTTATCATATGTCTTGGAGTATCGCAATAATATCGTATCGTGAGTTCAGTATCGTGATATGTATCGAGTCGTGAGGGCGTTGTGGTGATGAAGCTGCATTGACTGTTGGGTGGTAATGCGCTGTCAAAGGGGCAAGTGTGTGTATTGGGAAATGAGCTACACATATACAGATACACAAGACAATGTGCCATGTTTAAAACCCACAACATGAGACTATTAGGGATGTACCGAATGTTCGGCAACTGAAATTATTCAGCCGGAAAAACAAACACTTAAGGTGTTCGGCCGAGTAAGTGAAAAAACTGAATACATTTTACAGAAAAATACTGTTTTTTGATGACGCGATCAAATGGCTCAAAGATGGCCAAGTAAAAAGTACATTTTGACTATTTAATTTATGCAATGGTGAAAAAATAGTTAAAATAAATGGGAAAAAATTTGATATTTGGTATTCAGACTTCAGCCAAGTGTTTTATTATACTCGGTTTGGCTTCGGCCAAATGTTTTCATTTCAGTGCATCTCTAGAGACGATAGTTTTTGTTTTGTTTTTCTCACCTGACAGCAATGTTTCAGCAGGGAACAGCTCGTCACTAACACACACCCCGTTTCGTGCTGAAAAAGACTGGAGACACTTCTTTGCCTGAGGAATCTGAGATGTGGCCAAGAGCCAACGAGGAGATTCTGGGAACACTGAAGCACAGCTTCACACACACACACACACACACACACAATTCACATTATTAGTGGTGTTTAGAAAACAATAATGTGGTTTTTAAAAAACAATAATGTGTTTTAGAAAACAAGTTTCAAAGTGCAAATTTGGGAAAATGATAGTTATCGTCTCAAATTTGTGAAACAGACTGGCATGCAATATACAGCGTTTTAAAAAATGCAACAGAAAAGCGTTTCTGATTTTAGTACATTTAGTACATCGTTGTCATGTAAACCGCATAACACATCGAGAATCAACTCGTTCGACAACAGGGATTCGATTAAAAAGAGAAATCAATATTATTATTATTAATAACTTGTTGAGTTCATGGGGCTCTTCACCTAATGAACCGATGTCTATGGTCTGGTCGTTACGTTTTTTGGGAATTAATATGACTGACATATGACATTTTATACCCATCTGTCTCTCTTGCTTTACGTTTAAAACATCAAGTAGTCAGAATGTATTGCTCCTTTAAAGGAAATGATGAATGATGTATGACACACACACAGAGACAGTATTCATACGGCTCACCACCAATAGGAGAACAGCATCAGCAGGGGAAGTGTGGTGACGGCCTGAAGAACGGGCCAATCACGGCACAGCACTGCAAGCCCCGGCAACAGCAGCTCAGCAAACACCGCAAAGAAGCCGCTGACCATCGACACCATGAGTCTGTGAGGCGGGTCACACCACTCCAGTCCTGCAGGATTAAACACGAGAGAGACAGTAGTGACAGTGTGTCCACAGACCCGAAACAAAACATAACAGCCAATCAGAAGAGTGTGTGGGCGGAGTCTCTGCAAGCGCACTGCACTCACAACCAAATCAACTAAACATAACAGCCAATCAGAAGAGTGTGTGGGCGGAGTCTCTGCAAGCACACTGCACTCACAACCAAATCAACTAAACATAACAGCCAATCAGAAGAGTGTGTGGGCGGAGTCTCTGCAAGCGCACTGCACTCACAACCAAATCAGTCAAACATAACAGCCAATCAGAAGTGTGTGTGGGCGGAGTCTCTGCAAGCGCACTGCACCAAAGTCCTTTTAGGCAAATCATGCCACTCGGCCGCCATCTTGGCAACGCCTCCGGGCAGCTATTTTGAACTAACAAGACCAGGCTCCTATCTAAATGAATGGGCAGAGAGTCAGAACTGCACATTCACTGGTCACTGGGACATAAAAAAGTAATGTATAGAAACAGCAGTAAAATATGATAAAAATCGCTGAAAAAGTTTGATGACTTTGCCCCAAAATAAGGTTTAAAACGCCTTTTTCCCCACAGGTTATACTTTACTACGCATGCGCAAGGGTTCTCGTCTCCGCTGTCGCAAACGTCAACTGTGCGCATGCATCAGTGGGACCAGACGATAGGCTTAAATGTTTCCCGGCTGTACTGTTAAAAAGCAGACGATTGGCTTTCCAGAAGGAGGTGCGGGACATGTGCATACAACCGTCATATTTGCCGTTACGGGTTTTTCCTATATAGTTGTATTGAGGAGTAAGGAAGTGGCATGTCTCTGTATAAATAGTCTCTGACTGCACTCACAACCAAATCAACTAAACATAACAGCCAATCAGAAGAGTGTGTGGGCGGAGTCTCTCTGCAAGCACACTGCACTCACAACCAAATCAACTAAACATAACAGCCAATCAGAAGAGTGTGTGGGCGGAGTCTCTCTGCAAGCACACTGCACTCACAACCAAATCAACTAAACATAACAGCCAATCAGAAGAGTGTGTGGGCGGAGTCTCTCTGCAAGCACACTGCACTCACAACCAAATCAACTAAACATAACAGCCAATCAGAAGAGTGTGTGGGCGGAGTCTCTCTGCAAGCGCACTGCACTCACAACCAAATCAACTAAACATAACAGCCAATCAGAAGAGTGTGTGGGCGGAGTCTCTGCAAGCGCACTGCACTCACAACCAAATCAACTAAACATAACAGCCAATCAGAAGAGTGTGTGGGCGGAGTCTCTTTGCAAGCGCACTGCACTCACAACCAAATCAACTAAACATAACAGCCAATCAGAAGAGTGTGTGGGCGGAGTCTCTGCAAGCGCACTGCACTCACAACCAAATCAACTAAACATAACAGCCAATCAGAAGAGTGTGTGGGCGGAGTCTCTCTGCAAGCGCACTGCACTCACAACCAAATCAACTAAACATAACAGCCAATCAGAAGAGTGTGTGGGCGGAGTCTCTCTGCAAGCGCACTGCACTCACAACCAAATCAACTAAACATAACAGCCAATCAGAAGAGTGTGTGGGCGGAGTCTCTTTGCAAGCGCACTGCACTCACAACCAAATCAACTAAACATAACAGCCAATCAGAAGAGTGTGTGGGCGGAGTCTCTGCAAGCGCACTGCACTCACAACCAAATCAACTAAACATAACAGCCAATCAGAAGAGTGTGTGGGCGGAGTCTCTCTGCAAGCGCACTGCACTCACAACCAAATCAACTAAACATAACAGCCAATCAGAAGAGTGTGTGGGCGGAGTCTCTGCAAGCACACTGCACTCACAACCAAATCAACTAAACATAACAGCCAATCAGAAGAGTGTGTGGGCGGAGTCTCTGCAAGCACACTGCACTCACAACCAAATCAACTAAACATAACAGCCAATCAGAAGAGTATGTGGGCGGAGTCTCTGCAAGCGCACTGCAGTCACAACCAAATCAACTAAACATAACAGCCAATCAGAAGAGTGTGTGGGCGGAGTCTCTGCAAGCACACTGCACTCACAACCAAATCAACTAAACATAACAGCCAATCAGAAGAGTGTGTGGGCGGAGTCTCTGCACTGCACTCACAACCAAATCAACTAAACATAACAGCCAATCAGAAGAGTGTGTGGGCGGAGTCTCTGCAAGCGCACTGCACTCGCAACGGAGCGAATAATTTCTTAACGGATAATTCCGGTTTTTAGCACTTTAAGTCTGTTTTCTAGTTTGTTTTGGATGAACTAGAGTAAATGTTGACCTTGTCTCGACCTTTTGAGTCTTTTAGATTCGCCTTTGAGCGCTTCAGAGCGTCTGTCTACCGTCACACACACACATGTCCTTAAAACAACCCTTAACGTTCACTTTCAAAACTGTCAAAACTGTGACACTCACCGAGGGGTTAGTGGAGTTCTGCTGTTTATTAGATCAGAAATACCTACAAACAGTGAAATATTAGAATAATGTAAAACTGCGGTTTCCTATGTGAATATATAGTAAAGTGTAATTTATTTCTGTGTAATTTAATTTATTTCAATAATTCATATTATTATTAATATGATCAATGTTGAAAACAGTTTTTTGCTGGCTAATATTTTTTGTAGAAACCATGTTTCTCGAATCATGTTTATTCGATCAATAAAAAGCATTTACTTGAAATAGAAATCTTTAATAATATAGATATTAATATACTATCTTTACTGTCACTTTTGATCAATTTAATGCATCCTTAATGATATATATATTGAAATATATCTTACTCATCCCAAACTTTTGAATGATAGCGTATCAGTATTTCACAATAAATTAAGCAGTAAAAACAAAATAATCATAAATGTTTCTTGATCATCACATCCTCATATTATCCTGATTTCTGAAGGATCATGTGACCCTGAAGACTGGAGTAATGATGATGAACATTCAGCTTTGGTCACAGGAATACATTACATTTTACAATATATTCACATTAAAACAGTCGTTTTAAAGAAAAAAAAACAATTTTTACTGTATTTCTGATCAAATAAACGAAGTCTTGTCGAGCAGAAAATCCTTCTTACATATTTCTTTATTAAGCTAAATAACAACAAGTGTCGAGCATTCGTGGAAACACAACACTGTTATTGTAAAAAGTGGACAACAGTAATAAAGAATGTGTTTGGGCGTTTGACTGGTGTCGTGTAGATGAAAACACGTCGAGTACGTGCCGCTGTTTACACACACAGTTTTCCACGAGAGCTCACGAAACACTCGCGTGTTCTGGCTGACACACACTCTCAAATAACAAACACCGGAAGTACAGGACAAGAACACGGACTCTTTACGATGGAAAGAACAGAGATTAGATCTACACACACACACACTGAACTTTCCTCAGCCGATTAAACACACACTGATGAACAGTGTGTTTGTGAGATAGAAGTGGAATGCTGTCCTGTCAATTACTCGACACACGGAGAATCCCCACGGATCCAAAACAACACTCCTTATCGAGAGTCTCCTATTGATCAAGGACATCTGCTCTCACTCACACACACACACACACTCACACACTCACACACTCACACACTCACACACACACACACACACACACACACACACACAACACACACACACACACACACACACACACACACACACACACACACTCACACACTCACACACACACACACACACACACACACACACACACACACACACACACACACACACACACACACACACACACACACACACACACACACACACACACACACACACACACACACACACACACACTGCTGCTTCTCTTTCACTTTATTTTGTTTTATTAAAGAGTATGTCCTGTATCAGGAATATTATCATTAACTAAAACTAAACCAATTAAAAACATTTCTGTTTAATGAAGAAGAAAAAAAGCTGGAATAAAATAAAATATGAAATTTAGTTGGAATAAAACTAAACTGAGAATTTGAAATGTTTCCTTAGCAATAAACTGAAATACATTTAAGAAGAATCACAAACAATATTTACTGGAAATAAATACACATTAAAACCAGCTAAAATTGAAATAAAAATAAGCTAAACCTAAAAAAAAAACTAACAAAATGACAAAAGCACAAAATGAAAAGACTAAAAATTAAACTAATAAATAAAAATGATCTCGAATTCTTAATATAAACTTATATTTGTATGTTTGCGATTCTAAAACTATTTATATTTGGCTATTTTCATTTCAAAAGGTTTAAGGGGGGGGGTTTTACCGTTTTGGAAACCATTCATACCACTTTTAGCATAGCTTAACGTAATTTATAGGTATGACGACAATACTAGGGGTGGAACGGTACACAGAAGTCACGGTTCGGTTCATACCTTGGTTCAGGCATCACAGTTCGGTACGATTTCGGTACAATGGAGTGAAAAGCAAAACAAAAATATAGATAGCATTTTTATCAGTCTTAATCCTTGAATTTTTTTAATGAGTTTTATTAATAAAGGCTTAGAACCAGTTTATTTGTAGTGCACTGACAATAGTTTTATACAATTAGTTTATTAATAAAAATTAATAAAAAGACAAAACGACCTTGAGATATGTTTGGTAATTATACCTGAATGAATTTAAAATTAATTTGCTATATTTCAGATCAATATATTTGTTTTCCTTAATTTTAATTAACCCTAACTTTATTCTCATCTGAATTATAAATAATTGGTTTCCGTATAAAATAATACTACCATTAAAAAATCATTTTAAGCATTTTTTTTTTAAGCAATGTAGAATGTGTAACTTAAAAATAAACAGATTAGTGCTCTGAGGACAAGAAATGAAAACCAATGTGATATGATGAATGTCCAAAAGATAGAACCCACAGACTGTTTTGAAATGGGGTTGGATATGTTTTGCTTTTAAAACTGTGTGTGTGCGTTTTTGGTTGGGTGACAGTTGTAGGTTACAGTTTGACAAGAGTTTAGAGTGTGACAAAAGCACAATATTGTATTTGATTGCGAGTGTACACAAATAAGTAAACACTTTGCCGTTTGAATGATGTCCTGTATTAACAAAATGATGGAGTATGTTTTTGTTTCCAATGTTCGATCGCGCCCGCGCGCCTCTCTCTCTCACACTCACTCACTCACACACACACCAGCATTACAATCTTGACATCGCAGCCTGTTCGTTATGCTGCGTCCACACCAAACGTGAATAGAGCGAAATGTATCGCTATCTAACGTTAGAGTTTTATTTATTTTTATTCTGTGTATTCTCTGTGCAAATTCGTGCACCGAACCGCGACGCCCGTACAGTTTCGGTTCAATACGAATAACTTACCGTTCCACCCCTAGACAATACAATATTATTGTAAATGATATCACATAAAAAGCGGTAGCTAACATTAATTGAATAAAGCAAACAAATAGCTTTTGTTTTTGCTCCAAAAAGCTCGACTTACCTCGAATTTCACATAAGATTCCTACACGTTATGAGTTTCCATCAGACTCGCGTGGTTGACGCTGTGTGCTTCAAGATTCTGATGCAAGTGCTAAGATTCCGATTGGCCAAGAGAAAAAGTGCTAAGATTCCGATTGGCCCAGAGAAATGTAAATTATAAGAATTATCCAATAATGTTTCTCAGTTCTAGCCTGCATGGCATGCAGATGAAGGGCGGGCAGCATACCACCCCCCCCCCCAAATAAAAAAACTCTCCGGTTCTACGCGATTCACGTAAATGACCCAATTGACCAAGAAAACGGCGATTTTCGCCGAAAAGCGACAAGTTTGCAGGTATGTGTTCGATACAGATCCGGGTCGCGAAAGACCCAATATGTAATATCACATCCTTGGAATATTTTTTACTAGTATTTTATGGAAATTAAAGCCAGATAGACAATTTCAAAAAAATGAAAGAGTAGTTTCATTAATCTACGGGTGAAACTTGAAAAATTTGAATATCGTGCAAATAAAAAAAAAAAAATGATTATGGCTCACAGCTTATGAAAACCCCAAAATCAAAATTTAAGAAAATTTGAATATTACATGAAATAAAAAAAAAAAAAAAAAAAAGGATTTTAAAATACAGAAATGTCAGCCCTCTGAAAAGTAGAATCATGCATATGTATATACTTATATATACTAAATATATTAGTTTGAACTTTTGCACGATATTCAAATTTTTCTGAGTTGACACGTAATCTTTAGGAACAACTAAAGGGACAATAGGACTTCCTGTTGTGTAGATGATTGTAGGAAGAGACGGACACTTAAAATTATATTTTTGCATAACCAAATCTTATTCAAATATTGAGCTGGAGTGAACAAGCACTTTACAAAAGCACTTGTGTACAGCAGACAGCTCGAGGGTTTCAGGGTCTCAGCTTATCAGGAGATTTGAAAAGAGGTCATATGATAAAGTGTATATGATAAAGTGTACTTGCGTGCAATGTAAGATGACAGAAACACTCCGGCTAATGTTGAGCCCTGGAGGAGCCGGAGAAACGGGAAGGCAGAAGGACTGTTCGACAGACAAGCCATGATTCCCAGCAGTCCAGAGAACACCACCGACAGCAGCAGCGCACAGCGACGGCCCAACCTGACACACACACACACACACACACACACACACACACACACACACTCACTTAAGTCCACTTAATTGCATGTGTTAACATGTTAATTTAACATAAAAACATATTTATTCAAATGACGACCCAACCTGACACACACACACATGCGCACGCACGCACGCACACACACACACACACACACACACTTACTTAAGTCCACTTAATTGCATGTGTTAACATGTTAGTTTAACATAAAAACATATTTATTCAAATGACGACCCAACCTGACACACACACACACACACACACACACGATTATTTTATTTGGAATGACCAATACTGATTAAAACACTGTATCCAAATATTCACAAAGAGCCTGTTATATTTCTGTAATCTGACAATAAAAAACACCACTAATAGTCACAACCACATGAATATATAAATAAATAGGCTATGGATAGAGGTGACACACACACACACACACACACACACACACACACACACACACACACACACACACACACCACTCTGAATTTACCTAGGCTGAGAGGGATGATTTTTACAGTCCTAGATCATGTCATTTTCACAACTCACACGAGTTATCATCAACCAGGGATGCACGATATATCGTCCACCATAATATCGGTATCGGCCGATATATGTCCATTTATAATGTTATCGGCCAGATTAGAAAATGTGGCCGATATATTAAAGCTGATAAATTATGTATTATTTCCTTCAGCTGAGACACTTCAGATGCGACTGTTCAACATGAATCGCTTGAAATATGATTGAAATCACTTAATTTTTTTTTTTTTAAATACAGTAAAAGTGCAACATGTGCTATTAAAGCTACATAAAATGATCATGAGAACATCCTGATTATAACATATAATCGTGTGCTTGAGACATGGATTTAATGGTGAGACTTTTGTTTTTGTAATCAGGTTCTAAAAAATTATCTAAAAATGTGGACATAATTGTCCTTTTCAACGTAATTGCGTATTACGTGAGTCACGAACGCGCATCACAGAACAGAGCAAGGCCAGCATTTGTGCTTATAAAACTTCAACTTTTTATTTATTTATTTGTGAAATGCCGATGGTTTGTCTAGATAAGACCCTTATTCATCGTCTGGTGTCGTTTAAAGCCCTTTGAAGCTGCACTGAAACTGTCATTTGGACCTTGAACCGTTTGGGTCCTGTTGAAGTCCATTATATGGAGAAACATCCTGGAATGTTTTCATCAAAAACCTTCATTTCTTTTCGACATTTCTTGGATGACATGGGGGGAGTAAATTATCAGCAAAAGTTTTTTTTTAAAGTGAACTAATCCTTTAACATCCGAATCATTTTTGGGATAAAAAAAATAACGATAATTTTGACCCATACAATATTGTATACAAATATACCCGTGTGCGACATGTGACTGGTTTTGTGATCCAGGGTCACATTTTGAAAACAACTAGTATAAAGAGAGGACTAGTAGTGTGTAAGGACTCACCAGTCACAGACGGTGCCGAGTAAGACGTAGCCGAGGGTCCAGCCGGTCATGAAGCAGACGTGCTGGAGCGGGATCCTCCAGTGGTCCACACACACCAGGCTCCACTGCCAGCATGAGGAGGAGGAACACAACAATAAATAAAAAAACACCTTTTTATTTCAGCTTTCAAACTATCAGTTGGAAAAATCAGGTAATGATGAGATTGTGGTATTGGTACCACCAGGTCTGTCAGTGGGAAGTACCAAATAGGCGAACATCTTTTGGCCAGAAAGTCTCATCAGTGATAGGGAGCAAATATTTTAATAGTTTGCCACAGTCAATACGACAATGTTCTACTTATCACACTTTTAAGGAACATCTTAAGAAGTGGCTTATGAAGAATCAAGTGTGTAAACATTTTTCTTAGCAAGTTTTTATGTATTGTGTTTTAGTGGAGTCTTGTGTATACTGAGTGTTTGTTATTGTGTGTACCTGCCTAGGGACTACGGACGTAAATTAGCAATACTGCTATAATCCGGCTTGTTTACATCTTGTACTTTGTACAAATGTTCATTAACATGCTTTGTCCCTCTCAAAAAAAAAAAAACATTAAAAAATTAAAATAAAACCTATAACGGTCCAGATGTCGATGCCCTCACGACTCGATACATATCACGATACGATATTATTGCGATACTCCAAAGGTTAACTAAAAAATGACCTGTTTATTAAAAATGCTCAATGTGATATTGTCATTGTGTGTGTGTAAATGAACAGTCTTGGACTCGGTGCTGAAACCCAAAGCACAGGACAATAGAGACACCAGAATAACAATATTCACGATTCTGAAGATGAAAATACAGACTAATAAGCTTGCACTCTTTCACTGACTAGATATATTTAAAATAACGTTGTCGCTTTATACCGGTAACTTAAAAACGTGGCATTACCAGGACCCACAAATATTCCCCCAGTGCATTATTATACATTATATTCAGTGGTATAATGTAGTTCTGACGCTAAAACTATCACACTTTCTCACACAGTAGTTTTAATTTTGGGTGAACTATCGTCAATACTTATTGTCACTATCCACGATACATATTTTTGTATTGCGATATTATTGTTACACCCCTTTGACAAATAAAAGCTGGTTTGTTTTCATCCGATGGACCAGTTAAAGATTATAAACACCAGTTTCAATCAGTTAAAATAGCTAAAAACCCATCAGAAGAGGAGCTGTGTGAGTTGGCTTACACGTAATGTACAAATTAAACATCACTGACACTCACTATTCTATTAATGTCAATCAAATGTATTAAAAAAAACCCTCCAACTTTCTTACCAATAAAAAAACTCTCTCTGAATCTAAGGAAGGCTGACTGTGTGGACACGACTTTTTATATTGTATAATCAACTTCTATTATTGCATTACAGCTAATGTGAAGCCACGCTACTCCAGTTTTACACGTTCTCTGCCTTGTTCGGTTTCCAGAAGAATCTTCCTGCAAATCCATAAAGATTTCATGACATTTTTTCATCATGGAAAAGGAAACATAGCACAAGGCCACAAGAAAAGCCCTTTACTTCCTGTTAAACAGGAAGTCCACTGTTCCCTGAGCTTCCAGTGATGAGTTCAGGGTCTCGTAGATTATATAAGACTTCATAACATTCCTAAACATATGGTTAGTCAACAACAAAGCTGTGTTTTCAGACATGTATGGCTGCCAATTATGTATATCAGCAGATTTTACATGGTTTAATACTTGACATGATGGTCAATTATGGTCAGAACTAATCATTATTTAAATTCAGGAGGGATCTGGATCACAGCCAACATTGCAGAGACTTCTATTGTGTACGGGAAGATAGTTATACTATAAACAATAACAGAAAACGTTTTATATTTTTATAAAACCAAACAAACAAAACTACAAAGTTTATTTATTTACAAATTAATCCCCCAATTGAGTAATCGTGAATATGGCAGGACACTATTAAATATAATGGTAACACTTTACAGTAAGGTTCATACAGATACTGTATTAACTAACATGAACTGACCATGAGCAATACATTTGTTACTGTATGTATTAATCTGTGTTAATGTTAATAAAAAAACAACAAAAAAACCCAGCTGTTCATTGTTTGTTCATGTTAGTTCAGTGTTAACAAATACAACCTTTGATTTACCAATGTATTAGTAAATGTTGAAATTAATATTAACTATGATTAATAAATGTTGTAGAAGTATTGTTCATTCTTAGTTCATGTTTGCTTTAATGTAAACTAATGTGTTTACCAATATAATATTGTTTTATCCTCCATCGCGTCCCTTTTGCTTGCATACGTCTAATTAAAATCTATAGGCAAGGCATGTTTATTTATACACTATGGCAATTCAAAGTGCTTTACATAGAAAGTAATAAAAATAAATCACAAAATAAAAGCAAGGATAAAACAGTTATTCAAAATGGTTTAAATAGAAAGGAATTAAAATAAGCACACTATGGCAATTCAAATACTATAAATTAATAATGATAACAATTCGTCTTAAATAAAGTAGCCTAATTCGGATCGACCGTTAAAACGCATCTTAGCGCGTTTAGACCCGTAGCGTCATAACTCGCAGTGTTCGGTTCGAATACAGTTCGGTTCGGTTCAAATATTAACGGTTCGGTTCACATAACAACAGTTGGACTCACATTCTAACGGTTCGGTTCACATAACAACAGTTGGGTTCGCATACTAACCTCGGTCACTAAGTTGTTTTGTAGTCCCGCGGGTTTGGCGAACTCCCATCCTATAGTGCATGGCACCGTGTCCCGCGGCGCGTTCCCCGTGAAGTTGCTTGTATTCAGCGGGTACTTGTACAGTTCGCAGTGACTGAACCCGGAGTCCTTCTCCCACGGGACGGTGAGATTGAGGAACGCTTGCCTGGAGAGGTTCCCGAGCACGGAAGACGCTGGGAATAACGCCAGATCGGGTTTGCAGTGATAAGACTCGGGAATCAGCGTGAAGAAAACATCGCTGAAGAGATTCAACGAGACAGCAAAGTTCGGGAACCAACTGAAAAGCGTTACGATCCTGTTGTATCGCCCATATCCACCGATCTGAGGGTAGATTTTAGTTTCAAACTCCATAACTAGAGTTTTTATCGAGGGAAACAGCTGTTTCTCTCAGACATCTCAGGCTGTAGTGATGGGAAATGAACGGCGGTGCACAAACACACACTGGGATCACTGGTAGTGACGTAACACATGGAATGGAATGGATTCTTTTGAGCCAATCGGTTCATTGAGAAGACTCGGTTCATAGATCCGATTGACGGATTCTTTTTCTCTCTCTCGCTCAAAAGAGTTCTTCCTTATCGTTTCGTTTTAATCTCGAAAGTTGTGGTAAATGTTATGTTGTTTACAACATGGTTATTGTTGTCAAAATATAAAGTAGTAGCCTACTAATCATTATTAATAATGTTAGCTTCTTAGTTGTCAAGTCACCTTCATTTATATAACGCTTTTAACAATATAGATTGTTTCAAAGCAGCTTTACAGTGATAATAGGAAAGTATAGTAACAGAGATTGTTTTCAAGAGTTGGCTTTCAAACACCACAGATCACGAAAACTATACATAACTACAACGATAGCGAGATTAGGCTATTCGGTTTATTCCCTTTTAAAGCGCATGTCGCTTTAAATGAGCTCTTTAATATCTGGTGGATTCTGATTGGCTGTCGTTTGTTTTTATCGGGTAAAAAAAATCGTTATGGAAGTGATTCTAATGATATTGTTTCTTTGTGCCGTTTTCGTTATAATTGTGATGTGACTGCTAATCTTTTATATTTATAACGAGCCTATATCTTTATCGTCATAGTCCGTTTAGATTGAGTGACATAAAAAGGTTTTGACCGAATCAAATATCGACTCAAACGAATCGTGACAGGAGTTCCAGTAAAGTCAGTGCAATTTTATTCTTTGTGTGTGTCTCGTTTTATGTTTATGAGTCCTTCAAACTGAAATTAGAAGCATCATATTTTTACACCTGTTGCGCAAACATGAAAAACCCATAATGAATCCGTATAGGTCTACAGTACATTATTACAGTCATTATTTACTCAACTAGTTGTATTTATTAATTCATTAATTTCTGTTAATTTCTGATTGTTGTTTTTTTCATTTCATATTTCATGATAAAAAAAATCTTAGTGTCAGTAAAACCCAGGTTCTAATTGTGAGCATGATAACCTGGTTAATGTTAAACAATTTCTATATAGACACATATGCACTTAACAATAGACATATGTATATATTTTTAAAAAGTCAAGATTAAGGAATGTCCAAAACATGAGAAAAATTCAGTAGAAATCGACACCTTAGTCTCTGTGGAGTTGGACCAAAATGTCCTAATCAAATATTTTAGTGTGTGGGTTAAAGCTATGCTGTGTTGAGTAAAATATGGTAAACATAACCTCAAGTGATTGACATTCAACTTTAACAAAAATACTTTATATCACATTGGTTCCCTCTTGTGGCATATGTGTGGTATTGCAGCTCACAAAAAAAAAAAAAAAAAATCACAGAAGCCAAGTCATTTCAAAAATTTATTTACGAACATAATCTCTGAGGAACAACAGCAGTTCTCGCGCTCTCTGTACATGCAAGTGTAGAAAATAACAATTTAGAATTTTTCCTCTCCGTTAAGTTTTTTTTTTTTTTTTTAATTTTTAGTTTCTCGCCTTTTGAATCGCAGGATATCAACACAGCTAAAGAGGTGAAAGTACTGGATCTCTGACAGCACTATATCATCAACAAACCCCTCCCCTCCCCATAGCTGCTCCAACAATATGTACACAATTCAACTACATTGTACAAATAAAAAAAAGATACATTGTTACATCACCGGCAGCGAGTGCGACACGTCTCGTCGCTGTTAGAATCTCACATTCTACGCAAGTTTTGGACTAGTACAAAGAGGAGGGTGCAAAACGTCCTGGAATATTATTTACAAGCTATGTACAACGTCTCGTTCACGCATTACAAGAGGAAAATTTACACAGCGGAGACCTTCAACTCAAACATACCACAGGTGTCAGAAAGATAATAAATAGGTTATTTCTCACTATTTATATAGAGTTCAACATGTGTGTGAGGAGTCGAGTGGAAAACATGTTTTAAAACGAGGCTTGAAATTGTGGCTCCACACCTCATCTATCCGATCTATATATGGAATAATCAGTTATCGTGTAATTATTAGAGGTAATGTGTTGCAGACAGAGGTCAGCGCAGGCCAAGCGTGTACGACAGAGCGAGTATCAGATGAAACTCTCGACTGAATTAGTGGAAATCAGGTTATTTCTATTCTATCGCATCACAATTTCAAGCCTTTTTAAACTGAACCAGTTGTGGGAATCAGTAAACGGGTTTAGTGATGATACAGAAACCATTAGATTAACAAGTCATTTCATGTGGGGGTGAAAAAATAAGCATCAAAAGCACTTGATCTGAAATCAATGGGTTTCATTGCAACACAAACGCAAGCATTGAAATCTGAACGGGAAGCGGTTGAGTTTGTAGAGATTTCTCACAAAACATTACCTGTGGAAACAGTGACACCTGTTGCACCCAGACTCAATGCACACATGCACAACTGCGTCATGTGGGATCTTCACAGACTCACAACCACACATGAAAACAAAAGAAAGATAGAAAGGAAAAGAAATTAAAACACTAGCCTGGATGGTTAAGCAAAACGTCACACAACCTCACACTGAAGTACAGGCAGGTAATGAGAAAGGGTAAGATACCAAAACACATTTCAAGCCCCCCCCCCCCACAACAAACTTTGATTGATGGATTCGAACATGTTCTGTAAAGATGGTAATGGACTACATACAATCAGGGTGCATAAAAAAAAGAAAAAAAGAAAAAAAAGTGATTAACAAGGATGTTAAATGTATATATATAAAAAAAAATTAAACAACAGTCAGCGAGCCCATGTATACAAACAGTGAGTCCAAGAACGGAAGTGTGTGTGTGTGTGTGTGTGTGTGTGTTGTTCTGTCATAATGATCTGTAAAAGTCCACATCCCGAACAGTGCCATAAGCGTCAGGCAATAAAAAGTGACCTTTGAAGAGTCACGAGTTAAAAACTCAATTGCTGCGGGACTAAGAAAAGAATTTAGAGTCAAAACAGAAATATTAATAACCGTAAATAAGAGAAAAGCGGGAATGGAACTAACGAGGGGATTTTTGACTGATTTCCCAAACGCTTTAAGAACGGCTTCATAGCGAGAGGTTAAAAACGGGAGTGTTAATAATAACATGAGCAGAGGCATGACACAACAATCTCCCATGATTACAATGTGTAATAATAATAATAAATTCAAATACGTACTATACGGTTCATGGGGTGGTTTGTGTATTTATCTCCAAATCACTATCATATCTATGACTTGTGCAGCTTTAGAAAAAAAAAAAAAAAAGAGACGTTAACTGTATAAAGGCATTTTCTTGGTTTATACTTTTTTTTTTTTTTTAAAGATATATACTTGTGTAATAAAATGATGAATAATATACCTCTACTATTCTTTAAATAAATCCATAATCACTCTGCTACATCTGAAAACTATGATTGTGGCCCTGACAGAGTAATCAGGAGAGAAATGGAGATGATGAGAATCTAGATTTACTTTGGACAGAAACCTTACGGACTATTGCATGAAAATACTGACGACGTGTTCAACTTTTGGCCCATGGGATTATGGGAAGGGAGGGGGGGGTGCTGCCCGAAAGTGAACTGTACATACAATGATAACTTTTATTCATTTATTTATTTTTTTTTTACACTTAACTGAGTGATGTTACAGTACATAAGTTATTTACAACTGTGCAGTAATGTGTGGCAAAATAAATTATCTAGAAGGCAGCGAGAATACATTGGTTAATGATTATAAAAAACTGTACATCATTTACGGAATACCTTTTTTTTTTTTTTTGCAGTTTTTTTTGTGCAATTTTTATTATTTTTTCCCATTAAACTAATGTTGGCTCTGTAGTGTTTTTCAAGTCACTTCCTCAGAAAGGGAAACAATGAAATGCCCGAGTAAAAGAAAGACATAAAACAAAAAAAAAACCAAAAAAAAACTAAAACAAAGAAAACCTTGTAAGTCCTCGTCTCTCGTGATTTGTGACAGCAACATTTGCTCTTACATGATTAGTCTTTTTTTCCTTATGCACGTGTGTTATGAAAGCAGGCGTGTGTTTAATCCAGCACCGGGACCAAACGCACCGTCTCCAGAAACTGGACGCGGTTTCTCCTCGCCGAGCTGTCCTGAATATGGGCCTGAACCGCAGGAAAGTCGTTCTTTCCACCACTTTAGCATTATAGACTCGGGTCCAAACGAGAAGAAGCTATGCTAGCACTCCTGTCGCGCACTTTTGTGTCTTTTCCGTGTGCCTGCACATCCCGGTGTCCACCAGTGGCGTCTGTCCTCGTCCCGGAGCACAAGTGGACCAACCCGTCTCAAGCTTTGTTTGTTTGTCGTAACTTAGTATGGGGTGTGTGGGACAGATAAAAAACACTGTCCCGTATGTTCGCCCAAATAACCCAAGACAGGAGCAAACAAAAGCATAAAAAACTTGAGGACAAAAGTGCAAGTTGTGTGTTTTTCCTCTCCCTGTTAAAAAAGACGAACGGTTCCTCCTCGGGCGGGAAAAAGGATGAGTTTTACCTTTTTTTTCTTTCTCTATATAATATATATTTTTCTCTTCCTCAAAGAAATCTCCTCAAACCGGCTAGCCCTTACCGAACTTTTGTTTGATGTCTCTTTGATAGATGGTTATGTTAGACCGAACTCTCAGAGTCTGAGTGTGTGTCGTTGTCACGCGGGCAACAGAACGAAGTCGTCGTTGACGTCCACCATCGGCACGTAGAAGGAGGGCACCTCGTTCACACACAGAGACTTGTGTCCCGCCGGGTCCAGCTCCTGCACTTTCAGCTGCCACTCCATCCTCTGGACGGCGTTCAGAGCCGCGGCCTCGTGTTGCTGGCGCATTAGCAAACACGTCTGTCGGGAGAACATGCTCACCGTTAGACTTTGGGAAATGTTTACAATGCTTGCGCATTTAAGGGTTAAAATGACTTCATGTTCATCGTTTCCACTGAACATTGGTTAACATGAACTGAGAATGAACAATATTTCTAAGCATGAATTAATTTTTTACATTTACTAATGCAGTGTAATCAAATGTTGTATTTGTTAACATTAGTTAATGCAAACAATGAAGGAAAAGATGCATTTTTATTATTCTAACATTAACAGATTATTTTATTTAATGCCATGTCAGCATTCAAAGCTATTTTCATGGCAAAAATTAAATCACAAAAATACAAACATCATATCAATACAATAAAAACTATTGTTTCATATTATACACGATTTTTTAAAACTAACATATGATGAAAAAATCCAGAAAAAAGAGCATTCTGCTTGTATTAAGTCCAGGACAATCCAATAAAATATGTTTACTAACATTAACAAGGATTAATAAATACACTAAGAAATGTATTGATCATTGTTGGTTCATGTTATTAACTAATGTTGTGGCTGTGATTCATACATTCGGATTTTTTAATGCTAAATATTAGAGTAATATCAATAAGATCTATTAATCTGTCAGTCAAGACGTTATGGCAATGACGTCTCAGATAGTCTGACGGCAGATTCAAATAAACCATAAATAAACTTTTGAGTGATTAAGTTACAAAAGTGGCATCAAATATGCTAAACACGGATAAAAGTTACAAAAGTTACAAAAGTTATAAAAGTTGCACACTTGGGGGATTAATGTAGATCATTGAAACATTTACAAATTTAACTGCTTTTTGCTTCATTGAAAATCGAATTGAGTCAATATAAAGCTCAATTTCTTTCTTAAATTATGTAAAATGGGTTTTTATTGAGCTTTTCCCTTTAATGTTGGAGAGCAAACGTATACTGCCCCCTACTGTACGACACCCGCGTGACTGCTGATGTTTATAAAGGATTGGGCTTGAGATCGGCTCGGGACATTCCTATATGAAAGTGTACAGATTCTATGTGGATATATATATATATATATAAATAAAACTCCTCCTCACCTTCATGCGGTCGTACTTATCATCCACATCTTGAATCCAGGAGATAAACTGCCGAGCGTTGAAGCGATCTCTCACAGACTTGTTTTCGTCCCCCTGGAGAGAGATCAAGATTAGTTAGAAATGTAATAAAATGTACATTTTCGTAAGCATCCTTAATGTGTTAATGATAGCTCAAATGAGGACTCACCTGGCTTTCTGATGGCATGTTGTAGACTTCTGAATCCAGAAGCATTGTGCAAGCACTGAAAGGAACGGCCTGATTTGCGATTGTTCTCGCTGCTCTGCAATGAACACGCAGCACCTCCTGCTCACACGACACAATAAGCTTCTCCTGAAAGGGAGCATAAAACCAGAGTAAGACTAGACATCCAACGGATCCACTGATAACCTTTGAGCATTCATCTAGTAATTCATCTAGCATTCATGAATCTAGCAAGACATTCATCTTGTCTAAAAGGGATAATATAGATAGATAGATAGATTTCTTTATTGTCATTGTACAACATACAATGAAATTTGAGACTTTCCAACATATACAGTTAAGAGTAGTTCATATTGCCCATTATTAAATAAAGTGCTCAGTGTTATTTCACTTAAATTGTCTTGTATGTCAAGAATGTGTTGTGGTGATGATTTGGGGATGTGTTTTCACAATAGTAGTGTGTTAAGTCACAATTAAGAACATCAGAAGAAAATGAGATGAAATGCTTGCTTAGTTTAAATGTCTATTGCAGATAGTGTTGTCAAAAAGCTCGGTACTTCGGTACCAAGTCGGTACTAAAAAAATGTAACTGTTACGATACCAGCTTTTCTAGGTACCGAGTACCAGGTTAATGATGCGCTGTCACAGTTGCGTCCTCTTCATAAAAACACTGAGACGTGGCGACCGGCGCTGCTAATGCGGCGGCTCTGATCCACTTGTTGACACGAAAGGAGGAAAGAGCCACATATGGAAATATTTTGAATTAGGCTAATGTCACGTTGCCATAAAGGGCTGTTCACATGTACACACAGCTCGTTTTTTTGCGCGTGCAAATTTCAAATGTAGGCGCGCGGCAAGCTCGCTGCCTCGCTCATAATAGATGCGACGTGCGAGCTTGTTTTTCCATGCGCGCCGCTGTTCATGGTTGCATGGCGGAGACACGTGAGAGCGAGCGCTTGTGGAAAGAAGGAGAAAGCAGGGCGAACTGCACTCTCCATGATGACGAGGAAATATCAGCAAATAATTCATTGATTTCTAGCCGTTGCATTAGAAATCAGCTACAGGGTTCTCAAGTTTTGAAGACAGGCAAGAGTGACAGTCTGGCAGTTTTGGATTAAATAAAAGTACAGTTAAGTCAAATAAAACATGCTTTATCTCCTGTATAGTTTGGTAACGCTACAATAAGATACTATTCATTAACATTAATGCATTATCTAACATCAACACATTGAGTGAACAATATATTTCTACAAGTTTAATGTTTGTGAATGTTATTTAATACAAACACTTGTATTAACAAACACACACTTGATTGTTCATGTTTTTTCACTTCATTCATTGTGCATTAAATGATGTTAACAGATAAAACTTTTTATTTTAAAAATGTATTTTTACATGTACATTTTTAAATTAACCCCAAGGAGAATAATTGCTACAGTATATTATACATTATAAACTAAACAAATTATTGTTTATTGTTAGTTTTTTTTATCTAATGTTATCTATCAAATAGAACCTTTTTGTAGTGTTTTTAATACAGTTTCCATCTTTGTAACCGTGATATACACTTTAATATATGTAAATTTAATCTAAATTAAGCTTTGGTACCGAGAACCGTGGATTTTCACTGGTATTGGTACCGAATACTGACATTTTGGTACCGTGACAACACTAATTGCAGATAACTTGCTTTATTACACAGAGCCGTTGATGAATCAAAGGATTTGTGTGGTGTGATCATTACTCTTAGTGAGCTCAGTGATGCATTGAGGGGAGAAACCAAGAGAAAATAAAGAAAGTAAGAGTTTACCCTCTCGATGCTGTGCTGCAGTCTTAGTTTCCCTCGAACTGCCTCTTGCTGTCTGAATAACTCCTTCAGCGGCTCCGACAAAGATGGAGGTGGAGCAATCTAGGAGAGTAGGGGAAATAGTTCAGAAGGACATCTCTATATCGCAACAATGGAAATGCATTCATGGAGATGATATACTGTGTTTTAACCAATGCATGATGTCCAAAATCTTGCTCCATATAATATATAAAATAGTGGTGCAATGGATCACAAAATTCACAGTTTTTTGAGCCACGGATGGGACAATTTATTTGGATCAGCAAAAACAAAACAAAAACTGTGTTTGGGGGACTTTGCTTTTCATTAATTAAAGCTCACCTGAAGTTATTCGATACTACATCAAAAACTACTAGCCTAACTGATAAAGTTCAAACATTATTAAAAACAAGTGAACAATCAGTAATAAAATAAGAACAAATTACAAGCAGAGATGAATACTAAATAACATAGTCTAACAGTGGTATTCAGGTACAGAACTTCATAATTTAGCCTAAATGTAAAATAACACTATTTGTTCACTATAGAAATTAAATATAGTTTTATCTTTGTTAAAGATGTATTTTGTTGTTTTTATTAACATTGAGATAGACAACAGTAGGAATATTAGGCTCCTGTCACTTTAAGACAGAATGCACGGACGAAAAAAAAGAGACAAATATCCGTTTTTATGACAAAACCAAGAGAATCCCTGCCGTATTTAGACATAATTTTGTGTGTATGTGTCCGTTTAAGTGCAAGGAAACGCGAAAGAGGAATCAATTAGGTGTTCGAACGCTCTGCGTGCGCATTTTAGATAGTGTTCGAACACCTAATTGATTCCTCTTTCGCGTTTCCGATTTCTTCTGCGTTTAAAATAGTTTGAATGTGTAAATTGGCAAGAAAAAACCCATCCAAATTATAACCTTTCACTCTATTATGGTTACATTCAGCACTTAATCCACGAATCACATGTGTGCCGAACCGGGGGGCCTGCGATCAGTTGCACCCCTAATATTATATATGAGATATATATAATAGCATCATATCAACATCATCAACGTCTTGTCTCTTGTCAGCATAATTATGGTTAACATGAATTATTTTGAATAAATAAACCATTGAACCAAGCATTTAACCGCTTATGGTTAGGTGTTAGTATTTATGTATAATATATATATTATGTACATGCATAAAACACAAAAACAAAATTCTTACCACTGGAATATGAAGCTTGCTCAGAGGCTTGCCATCAAGTAGATAAGAGCCTGTGTACGTCACATATTCTGCATAACACTGGGGAGCTTGAGGTGTTATGTAACACAAAATCTTCCTCTTTTCCTCAATTTTCTTACGGATCTGAAGGTACTCAAAATAGGGGTTGGAACGGTCACTGTGGTATGGCTCTATCTCATCCAATTTGATGGCATTCACGATGACTGCCAGAGTCTGTTGGATCATCTCCCGAGTCTGCTTCATTGCGGTGTTCACAAGCTGGACCTGCACCTGTTGTTGGCCAGACTTTGGAAACTTTCTCTTGCGTGGATGTTGGGACTGGTTGTCATCGTCCTCGACAGGCCTGCCTTTAGATTTGGTGATTAGTGCAGGTACAGAAGGAGTGGATGTCTGAGCTGTGGTTGAGGTGATAGGCTCTTTCTCCTTTTCTACGGTGACACAAGAAGTGGTCACACTTGTTGTGATTGGTAAGGAGGATACTGAAGAGGTGATGCTTGAGCTCTGCTTGTTCTGATTGGCCAGCATCTGAGCCTTTTTCCGGGTCATTCTCTGAGGTATTTCCTCAATTTTCTTGGGTGCCTCTGGTATAGACACTGGTATAGTCACAGACAACTTGGCGGTTGTCTCAAGCGCCTCTGATACTGGTGTGCTACTAGGCATTGAGACAGATTGAACCTGAACAGGATGAGGACTACATGAGGGACCCAAAACTACCACAGGATTTTGTCCTATTATATGTGATTTTGTGGTGACTGGTAGCTCCAAATATTGTACCATAACAGATGGCATCATTGTATCCGGGATTGTTTCTTTTTGCCTGTATTCATTGTCCTTTTCACTGTCGGTAGAAAACAAATTTACATTTTCATCCACTTCTTCAAATGCTTCTCTCTCCTCTGGGATTGTTTCTTTCATGGGAGGAACATCTGGGATGTTCTGAGGCTCTGGCTCCAACTCACACTGCGGTCTATATCCATCCTCTATTATTGGAGGAACCAGATCCTGACCAGATTCTGTAGGAGGCACAATTGCTGGAGAACAAGATGCTTTGGACAAACTTGTCAAGTCAACATCCATTATTTCAACATCTTCATTTGGCTCAATAACGGGAGGTCTCGTCTGAGAAGGTGGAAGCTTACTCTCTGCAATCTCTGGGGTTGTTATATCAGGCTCCTGTATCTCCTTCTCCTGGAAAGGAAGCTCTGGTATAGAGAAAGGACCCATGTCATCCATTTCATCAGCTGCACTAGGGAATGGATCTACCCATGAAACAACAGGTTCTTGGTTGACTGGTGGGGCTACAGAGATGCAGTTCTCTGAAATATAGGTGGGAGACTCTTGTATATTGTCTTTCATCATACATGGGGGTTCTAGGTCCATCTGCACTTCCTCTGGATCTGGTTTGCAATCAGTGAAGAAAGTTTCTAGTTGAGGCGATTCTGACTCCAGAGCCTCTGTTTCAGGTCTTTCTGGTGATGTAATGTCTTCCACTGTGTCTTTGTGGACCTCGTAATGAGAGTCGGATATTTGTGATGGACAGTATACTCTGGAATAAGTGGAGTGAGGTGGTGTCACGGGCATAACACTTGGGATATGCTGCAAATCACAATCGGAGTGTGAATATGGACTGCTTATCTTTGACACGGCAGCCTCAACCTCTCTGTAACTCTCGTTAGGTGATTTCATGAGCACTTCTGAATTCCAGGCTAAGGAATGATCACATGAGGTTTCCATGTAGTTGTCTTGTGGATGGGTTGGTGTTATGGGAATTTCATCAGGATCTCTTCTATCTGGACATTCAAGCCAAGCCTTTTTGTCAGATTCCTCAATCCCGAGTGAGTATGTGGGATCGTTTCTGGACTCGTCTTCAGCATGGATAACTTCTGTGCCATCCTCAACAAAATCATCATCTTCCTCCTCCTCATCCTCCTCCTCCTCTTCTTCTTCTTGCTCTTCAACAACAGGAGGCAAGTAGTCACTGACACTGACAGGGTGAGCTGGCATTAGAACAGGTCCACTTTGTTGTGGCTCTGAGAGATCATCAATATCCATGGGAGGAAGGGCAGCAGGAGCTGGAGTTGGGGGAGCCGCTATATCCAAACAAGGCTCCTGGGGTTCAGGTCTATGGACTGGAGTTGAGGGCTTCATGAGATAGTTGTTATAAACACTCCCCGAATGTTCAATGCCATCGTTGAGGGAATTTACAGAAGGCGCTTCATCAGGAACTCTATCATGTTGTGATAGGTCAGGCCTTGGAGACATAATCTCAATAGGGGGTGAAAAGTACGTTGGGGAAAGGCAATTAAGTCTGTCAGCTGCCATCTTGTCCTCTGTAATATGTGAGGCTGAAGACTCGAATGCTGTGCCTTCTGGTATGAGTTGCTGTCGCAAAAACTTTTCTGCCTCTACTTTGAACTCGCCCTCCAGTGGTCTTCTGACATCAGGGGTGACAGAACGACTCACAAGGGGTAATTGCAAGTTCTTTGCTGGTGTTATGCATGTTCCCTCCTGGAAGTTATTCGATGAGTTGGAATATCTATCGAAGAAGGAAGGGGAGCAGGCGTTCATGGACATAGTGGTGGCTGAGGAATTCTGACAGTCAAGACCATCAAATATGATATCAGGATAGTCCTCGGCACTGCAGGATGGAGTGCGTGGAGTTTGCATGACTTCCTCATAGCTTGGACATGAGATCACAGATGTTGGGGTGGGGACACCTGTTGGTCTGTTCTGGTCAGGTCTAGGAGATGCAGGAAGATTTTCCTTTATTTGATGGCCAGCAAGCCAGTCTTTTGAGTTCTGACTGTCCATAGGTATCGGCTTTCTATCAGGGGACATCATTTGGGTTGGAAGGCCAGTATCTTTGAACTTTTTTTCTTTCAAAGCACTTTCCACTGAACCAGATTTTTTGGAAAGTTCACTGCGGTTCTTCTTAAGGTCTTCATTCGATTTAGTTTTATCTTTAAGTTTTGGGTCACCTGACCGATGCCTCAGTTTTTCCATCTGTTTCATTCTTTCTTTGTGTTTCTTATGGCGCTCTTCAATCTCTTGATCTTTTAAACTAAGCATTTTGCCAAAACTTGTTAGTCTGAGATCTCCATCAACCAAAAGTTTTTCACGAGGGCGATTGTCCTTTCGAGTTGTCTCTTTTGACTGGCTGAATTTGTCATTCTCATCTTTGACCTTGGCTTTGAGATCTGTTCTGTCTTTGTCCATGATATCTTTATTCCTCTCCTTGTTTTTCCCATCAAATTTAGAACTGTCTTCTTTAGATTTCTCTTTAAGACTCGTGACTTGAGCGTTTTCCTTCATTCCAGATTTTTGTTCTTCTTTTGAGTGTCTGAAGGACCCAAATCCATCTGAATATTTATGCTTTTCCTCTTTCACTTTTTCCTTGTGCTTCTCTTTCTTCTTTTTGTCTTTTATTTTCTCACTGTTAATGACACTATTTGTCTTGTCTTTTTTGGACATCTCCTTCTCAAACTCCAGAGTCTTTTCCAAGTCATCCTCACCATCAACTTTTGAACCGTATGGAAAAGTGTAAGGGTCAGCCTCCAAAGGCATGGGCTCTTTGTCAAAGGGCAAGCTTTCTCTGCGCCCATATGATTCTCTGATCTCCTCTGACTTATCTTTTTTATCCCCCTTTTCTTTCTTGACTTTCTCCTTTTCTTTGTCATGACTCTTTTTGGATGATGAGGATGAGGAATGTCTATGCCTCTCTTTCTCTCTGAACTTATCCTGTGGATTAGAGATGGATAGAGACTCTCTTCTCTCCTCGGACATGTCAGGTATACTGATGTTGGAAGAATCATAGAAGCTGCTTAGAACGGGTTCATGACCTCGGTCTGTGAAACTGTCTGATGAAATTTCACTATTTCTGTCGTTGGAATCATCTTTGTAATCATTCATTGCCTCTTCCTCAAGTTTCTCCAACAACGATTTCTCATTTTCACCACTCCCCTTTGAGAGTTTTCTTTCTTTTAAGTGATCTACCTTGTCTTTGTATTTGTTTTTGCCCTTTTCTTCACTGGCATCTTTCTTGTCAAGAAGTTTCAGCTTGTTTTTCTTGTCTTGATTTGAATCCACAGAAGCTCTGTCCTTTCGTTCCTTGTGTTTTGTGTCAATTGAATCTTTGTCCTTTTTATCTTTGTGTTTTTCCATGGAGGCTTTTCTCTCTTTTCCAGCATCAAATGATGCCTTCTCCTTTTTCTTATCTTTATGTTCCTTTTCCTTTAGTTTTTCGGTGGAATGTGTTTTCCCCTCAGAGTATTTCTTATGTTTATCGGTTTGGAAATTATCCATTTCATCTATGTCTGGTGTGGAATCTTTCCTGTGAGAATCTGATAGTCCGAGAGAGTCACTTAATTTTGCAACACCCCCATTATAGTTGTCGTCATCATCTTCACTCTCGTCTGTAAAAATATCTGCAATTGTGTACCATGTCTTCTCTCTCGCCTTTTCAGGTTTTCTCTCCTCTTTCTTAAACTCCAGGAAGTCTTTTTCTCTGTCAGCATGTTTATCCTGGGATGTCTTTTCTTTCTTATCTTTAATCTGTTCAGATGACATCTTCCTTTCTTTGTCCTTGATATGAGAATCTTTATGCTTTTCTTTAGCCCCATCCCGCTTGTCTTTGGGGGGGCGTTCTAGATCTTTCTCTTTCATTGATCTTTCAATTGAGTTTTTCTCAGGTTTCTCCTTTTCCTGGTCACAATTTCTGTCCTTAGGCTTGTCCTTGTGTTTTTCTCCTTTGGACTTCTCTTTCTTTTCCACACCATCCATTTTCTTCTCCCTTTCCTTTCCAGAGTGGTTCCTCTCTCTGGGGTCAGACTTACAAGTGGTTTCATTCTCTGGTTTGTCTTTAAAGAAGGCCTCACTCCCATAGTCATCTCTTAGAGATTCTTGTTTTATTTTTGAGTCTTTTCTTTCCTTAGAGAACTCATAAGAATCTTTTCGGTCTCTGCTGCCCTCCACAGAATCCTTGTCCTTCTTCTCTTTGACACCCTCGGCTGATTCTTTTCGTTTCTTCTCCTTTTCCAATGACTGACCCGAATTGAACTTTTGTTTGTCTGTCCAGTCTTTTTTCTTTTCAGTATTCTTCTCAGAGGATTCCTTGTCTTTCTTCTTTGATGCAGTTTCCTTTTCAGGACGCTTATCTCCATGATCTGGTTTTTTATCTTTGACTTTATTTTCCTTTCTTCGGTCCCTGCTTTCCTCCTTCACTGTTTCTACAATTAACTTGACCGCATTATTTGATTTGTATTCTTTTACAGGGGCGTCCCAGCTATCATCTCCATAAAGCGAACTGTCAGAAGACATGTCTGACTGCCACCGATCATGGGGATCATCTGATGCACTCATTTTGGTTTCCTCTAGTAAGTGATTTTTTAAGTCATAGTCTTCATAATCGGGTTCCTCCTTGATATTTTTATCCCTCTTAGACTTTTCCTTCTCTTCTTTTATGGTTTTCTCAGATTTAAAATGTTTGTCTTCTTTTTGTTCATTCTTTTTGTCAATTTTAAGAGATTTATCCTTTGACTTTTTCTTTTTATCATCTTTATGGGCTTTCTGCTTCTCCTCCTTTGCCTTGTCTTTTATAATTCTCTCCTTCTCAGTCTTTAAAGGTTTGTCCCTCTCCTCTTTGCTCACCTTTTCCTTATTCGACTCCTTTGTCTTCTTTGACCTCTCTTCTTTGACCACCCTTTGAGTTTCTTTACCTGGCCAGTCCTTGTCTTCAGATTTACCTTTAGACAATCGGTCTTCCTTCTTAAAATGATCTTTCTCATGTTTTGAAAGTTTGACCCTGTTTTCAGAAGGCGACTCCGTGTCAACAATTAGCGATTTCTGCCGTGTATCATCAAAGTCAAAAGAAAAGCTCTTGACAAACTTTTCATTCATGTCTTGACTCAACACCACACTTGGAGCCTTATCCTTTTCCTTACTTTTGTGTTTGTGTTTCACTTTGTGTTTCTTCAACACCTTTCCATCTTTGTCTGTTTTAGAAATGGCTCCATCTGTGTTCGAGTTCTTGTAAAACTCAGAGTTCTTTTTGTCTACCGCACTGGCATGCGTGTTGTTTTTCTTTCTGTTATCTTGCACTTTCTTTTTCACCTGTTTCACAGACTCAACGCTGGAGTCGGCAGACAAGTAGTCCGATTCGCTAGAGAGCCTTGTTCTGACCGAGTCCGAGAGGGAGCTGACATCTGACCATGGAGGAGAGGACACAGTCTTCCAGCCGTCTGTCCTCCACTGCTTTGGGTGCTGCTCTGCCAGAGACTGTGTGTGTTTCTGTGAGCTCAGACTCCCATGCGATGAAGATGAAGAAGAAACTGACAGAGAGCTAAAGACAGAAGGATCTTTAAGGCTCAACGTAGAAGAGTCCTTTACGCAATTTGCACTCTGCATGGATCCTTTATCGTCCTCGCTCTCCAAGTCCCCAATCTCAGAGTCTGAGGTGCAGAACTTGTCGTTTATTTTACGGCGCACCTCCTTACTAACGTTATTTTTTGTCTCCTTCTTCCTCTTCTTCTTGACTTTACTTTTCTCTTTTTGCTGCTTGGAGCTCAGCGACGTTGATTCCCGGCTCTTTGCGTTGGTCTGAGGTGCAGGTTGCCTTGGTGTGGTCGTGGGTGTGAAACACAAAGTCCTGTCGTCTTCATCCGAGCTGTTGCTGTCCGACAGGATCCTGCGCACAGTCTTCTTTGGTGTTAGCGTGTTGCTTTTGGAATAGGTTTTAACCTCCATCTTGGGTATGGAGATAAAGTTGTTTGTCTTGATGACGGGCTCCTTTCGAAACTCTTTCTTGAGCAGATGCTTGTCGTCCACAGGTGGGACACGCTCCTCCTCATCATCCTCGTCAAACTCGTACTCATCCTTGACCGGAGTGGAGATAGATTTGGGTGGGTCCATGCCCTTCCCTTTTAATTTTAAGCCCTTCTCAAACTCTGAGTCTGTATTATTGCCATCAACAGAGCTGGATGGGGCAAATGATGGGGCATCTTCCTCTTCAGAAGAATCTGCTGAGATGCACAAAAAAATCTTAATATTAGCATATGGTACACATATACATAATATGGAATATATTCGTGCAAGAACTGCATGGTACACACCTGAAGAACTCTCCTCACTGGAGGTGTAAGTGCCTTTTCCCAGCAACAGATTAAGCATTGTTTGCGAATTTGCAACTTTTAATGGAGTCTCTCCTCTTCTGTTGCTTTGACAAGGATCCCCTCCATACCGTAACAGCAGCTTCACAACCTACAAAACCAGAATAGGGGGCGCTCTTACAAAGTATATCAAGATACCAAAACAACAACAACAACAAAAAACACACTAAGGCTTTCAAAATGTCTGAAAAGCTAAATTCGAATTTCTTTCTTAAATATTAGCAACATTCTAATTATATTCGAATTCTAAAGGCAATACTATGTTACAGGAAAAAGTACTGTAAGCGCAATAAGCAATTATAAACCAGATAAAGCATCGCATCTTTAATTGTAATTAAATTACATTTATTTTTTAACAATTGATCTTAAATAATATATAATTTCCTTAATGTTCACGCAAGAAAAATTAGGTTACAATAGTGCATAAAACTGTAAGTGCATCAGTAACCTGAGAAAACACGCTTCAACACACAGCGTAATGAACACAAAATATCAAACTGCCATTCAGAAAAAAATCCACTTCTCACTACCATCTACATATTGTTCGTCAAAAAAAACTGCAGCGAGTTTTTGTGTACAATGTTTCTAGCTGATGAAAACACACACTCAGATCTGAACGATGTGCAGGTTTGGTAAAGTGTGTCATTACACAATTTCTTTCCACCAACTGAGAGTGTTTTCATCAGGAAGTCTTATCTCTGCATTTTTTTCAAATGAACAACGCAGTGCCGTATACTGGATAAGATAACAAAAACAAACCGCATCAGTTACGTCATCATCACGTCTCGAGCATGAATTCTCTAAATTTGAATTTTTATTTGACAGCCCTAACACACACACACACACACACATGGAACGTCTGTTCGGAGGTGCTTACTTTAAGATGGCCATTGTTGGATGCATCATGTAGAGGCGTGTCGTCATCCAGGCCCTTGGTGTTAACCTCGGCCCCGGCTGCCAGCAGCTGCTTGGCCACATCATAATACCCTCTATTACACGCCTCATGCAGTGCGGTCCAGCCTGAAACAAAAAGCATTCCATTATTAATAAAAAAAAGTTAGTTCGTTATGAAGTGCCTGCTCATATACAACATGAAAAGAACTTCATGCGCATTTCAACAGGATCAAAAATAGTGGTCACCTAATATTCTATTCAATTTCAATAGCATGTTATAGGACTAAAGTGGAAGTCAGGTGATCTCTAATGTCTTCAACTTTTATTTTATACAGGGTTTCCACAACTTCAAAATTCAAGGACCTTTCAAGAACTTTCCATGTCCAATACCCTCAAATTCAAGGACCTAACCCTCTGGTCCTCTTCATTTAGGGGTCACACTTGGCTCCGTCGCAGTCTTTTTGTCAGGAAAACCAATGTAATATATTTTTGCTCAATAATATTTTATGATTATTATTTAGAATTTTTAAGGGATTTTATGATACTGTGCAATATTTATAAATTTGTTATGCTATTTTCCCATAAGAACTAATATATATATATATATATATATATATATATATATATATATATAAAAAAATAAATTCAATAAATGCAATATTTCACATTACAAATATATGAAGAGTTCAGATGCAAAAGCCTCTAAGTGCCATTTTAAATTTTCTTCTAGAATGATGATTTTTATCTTGATGATATATTTAAGTTCAGTCATTTCACTTAAGTGGCAATGAAGTGGACCTATTAATTGTCATTTAAGTGAAATTACTGAACTTAAATATACAAGCTTGATAAAAATGATCATTCTAGAAGAAAATGTAAAATGGCACTTAGAGGCTTTTGCATCTGAACTCTTCATATATATATATATATATATATAAATTCAATAAATGCAATATTTCACATTACAAATATATATATATATATATATAAATTCAATAAATGCAATATTTCACATTACAATAGAGGGGAGGCCTTTAAAATCCATTTTTTGAAGTGAGAAAAGTGCCATCTGGAGGTGTTAAAAAAATAAAAACTTGTGTAATGTCCTGTAACCAATTGTATAGCTCCCTATTTAAAAGCTAGGATGGCTTGAGGGGGAGTAAATCATGGGCTAACTTTCATTTTGAAGTGAACTACACCTTTAATGTAACTTGTAAATGCCCATAACGTAACGTTAATCAAGCAAGCTAGTATGCATTGGCCACGAAGTGTGGGCGAAATAACACATTAGCGGACCGGAGGGAATAACATGGCATTTTTTTTCCAGAAAACTTCTTGCACAAAATAAATTCAAGCACTTTCAAGGACCTGAATCTATTATGTTTGTCAAAAACTTTCCAGGGCCTCTTTTTCTCTTCAGATTAACAAACTTTCATGGATTTCAAAGACCCGTGGGAACCCTGTATATAGCACATTTAATAGTAACGTTGTTGCCCAAAGTGCATCACAGTTATAATTAAAACATACATATATAAAATCATTTACCAAGCCTAGCAAATTAAGGCATGACTACACACTCTTAGACATACACCCTCACACAAATGTATAGTGAGGTATAGAATAAAAATAAGGTATTACTTCAATAAACAGAATATCCATAACTAAAAGCTGAAAAGATTTGTTTTCAACTGAGACTTAAAAATCTCTATTGTTGAAGCTTGCCGGACACGAAGGGGATGTCTGGCTTTACCTGCAAAGTCTTTTACATTCACGTCGGCCCCCTCGTTGATGAGCTCCTTCACACGGCGTGCCTCCCCGCGTATGGCTGCGCGGTGCAACCGCGTCTCACCCCTCTCGTTTCGCTTGTTCACTTTGTCTTTGGTTTTTGAGGCCGAGTTTGGTGTTCCCTTCTGACCCAGACTTGACTGTGACTGATGCTTTGGTGTTGTGTCTGGATGAAAACATAGGTATCAACAGCAAGATTACTTACAGAAGTGGTTTTCAACTGGATGATTAAAAATTATTTTAAATAAGGTAGTTTAAAATATTGGATAGGAGAGAAAAAAAGAGGGAGGAGAGGAAAATGGGAACAGAATCGGCAAAAGACCTCAAGTTAGGACTCTATTATTTATATAATTTGTCCCCGTCAACAACTGCAATTTTTTTTTAATTAAGAACGTGGCTTCAAATCAGGGAAAATCTGGAATTTTACAAGTGTTTTTTTTTTTTTAATTCGGCAATCAGAAACAACTGGAAAACTGGTCAAAACCTTCAGGGACTGGTCTTGAAACTTCAGGAATTACTAAATGAATCTGGTTTGATTTTAATCTACTCAGAGTTTCTGTAGATAAAAAAGAAGCTTTGTCATCATTACAGCTGAAGTACAAGAGGAAATATATGAACTTGCCCTATAAATATAAGGTTGAGAACCACTGACTTGCAATTAAACACTGAGCATGAGCAACTCGAGTATTATTGTAGTAATGAGTACTGTTTGCTATGACCTCTAGGTGGCAGTCTTATACAACAAACATGGAGACAACCTCTGCCTGTGCCAATTTGCTAGCTTTGACTAGCTGTCACATCTTGCACTAAATTACACAATTTTAACTGAATTTCACCCCTTGGATTTGACGACATTGTCAGCAACAAAATTAAAGCACATTGAATCAACAAAATACCACGTAAACAAGGAAATTTATTAGCAATCACAAGACAGATACGTCAAATCAGCTACACTAAATTACTATTTTCAGACATATTCAGAACAAACTAACACAACAATAGCTGGCATGCAAAAGTGCTCTGTATGGGTGGGGTTAGGAATTTCCTGTAGTCTTTTGTTTTAGAAAAATAAATCTGGGAGCTACATTTCAGTAAATCATAGCAGTAATCATAGACATAGTTACAATAAGGTTCATTAGTTAATATTAGCTAATGTATGAACTAACAATGAGCAATACATTGGTTACTGTATTTATTAATCTTTGTTAATGTTAGTTAATAAAAATTCAGCTGTTCATTGTTTGTTCATGTTAGTTCACAGTGCTTAACTAATGTTAACAAATACAACCTTTGATTTTAATAAAAAGCATTAGTAAATGTTGTAGTTAATATTAACTAAGATTAATAAATGCTGTAGAAGTATTGTTCATCCTTAGTTCATGTTTACTAATTAAACTTATTGTAAAGTGAATACCAGAGATAAGAATGAACCTTTAAGCCTGCAATACCATTGGTCAAGCTTAGAAAACAAACTGAAATAAACCTTTCAAGTAAATGCAACACAAATGCAATGTGTTTCACTTATCTCAAGCTGCAATACCACATGAGCCAATCAAATCTGAAACCCTGAACAGTTCATATCTGAACAGCACAAAACCGAGTCCCTTGGTGCTCTATCAACAGTCCTGAAGGGCTGATGAACAACAGCGGATTAAGATTGCAGAGGTTCATTTCGCCGAAGTAATGGAAATTGATGAGGGTTATCTTGTTTAATTGAATTCTAATTAAGTGGTGTGGTGTATGTGTGTGTGTAAATGAAGCATAGCATGAGAGTGCAGCAGGGACAGTGGAAGCTACTGAAGTCGTGGTGCTCATGATAAACGCGTACGTGTGTGTGTGTGTGTGTGTGTGTATAAGTGAAGCATAGCATGAGAGTGCAGCAGGGACAGTAGAAGCTACTGAAGACGTGGTGCTCATGATTAACGTGTGTGTGTGTGTGTGTGTGTGTGTGTGTGTAGCATAGCATGAGAGTGCAGCAGGGACAGTTGAAGCTACTGAAGACATGGTGCTCATGATAAACACGTGTGTGTGTGTGTGTGTGTGTGTGTGTTCATGTTTTTCTATCCCGGTGGGGACTTCAACCTGAATGCACACAGACTCATGGGGACTCATGTCACAGTGGGGACCTAAATAGAGGTCCTCATGGGTAAACAAGCTTATAAATCATACAGAATTAGTTTTTTTGGAAATGTAAAAATGCAGAAAGTTGTGTGTGATGGGTAGGGTTAGTGTAAGGGGACAGAATATACAGTTTGTACAGTATAAAAACCATTAAGTCTATGGAGAGTCCCCACAAAGATAGTAACCAGACTCTCTGTGTGTGTGTGTGTGTGTGTGTGTGTGTGTGTGTGTGTGTGTGTAGCATAGCATGAGAGTGCAGCAGGGACAGTGGAAGCTACTGCAGACGTGGTGCTCATGATAAACGCGCACCTGGACTGTTGACGGACTCCTCGGCCGTCATCTGCATGAGGAGAGCCACCTGCTGCCGCTCGGACAGGGGGTACCCGGCCCGGATCCCCGGCATGCCCATCCCGAACGCCAGGCCCGACTTCCTGGTGTTAGTGGGCTCTTTTTTAATCCGCTTCCGCTCTGGACCTTGCTTTTCTGTTGAGGAGAAAACAGGGGCAAGTCAAGTCTCAAAACCAGCCACGTACATTTGGTTTTGTGACCACAATAACAGGGTTTGTATAGATCCTGTAAAATGAAATTCTAGGACTTCACAGACACTACTTTTTTGGACTATAATCAAAGATCTCGCTTATCAAAACAATATCTTTATTATGTTATAAATTCTAAAAAAGGTATACAGATAAATACAAACATACTTATAAAACAAAACTGGTATAAATTTAAGTGCAGCACATTAACCAAGTATGTGGCAACATTAACCATTGAAAGAATACTATGACTAAGATATCGCTTTCCTGTTGAGGAGAAACCGGGCATGTTAACACTCAAACCAGCCTCGTACATTAGGTTTTGTGACTTTCACAGTAGGGCTGCACAATTAATCACAATTTACATGTAATCGCACTTAAACCGATTTGGCTTATCGTGATTTTGAAATCGCAAAGGCTGTGATTATTTGTTATGTGCAGCTTGTCATTGATGTACGGCTCTGTAAACGCTGTGAGATTGAGTCACTTATAACATGCATTTGAAAAAGCAACACGCGTCAAACATCTTTCCAAACATGAGAAGCATTTATGAACCTCTTGTCCAACAAAAACGACATTTAAAACAAGCTTTTACTCCAAACTCACTTCATAACGACAGCTGAGCTCATCCTTCTGTGAGATGATGAGCTTCTTACTCAAAATAAGGCAGTCGTGTGTTTATTAGTCATGTTTAATCAAAGCCTTTCAATCTTCTGTTTATTCAGATAAGGATTTTCTTGAATGATGTGTGTTGTCTACTTCTGCGGGGCATAAATTGTGTGTGTGTGTGTGAGACACCCCCTGGTGTTCAGATGGAGCAGCATTTACTGCTGATCACAGACCCGTGCTTCACTGACAAGCTGCACATAAAATAATCGCAGCCTTGGCCAAATCATGTGCGGTTTCATTGCGATTAATTTCACAGCTATACTTCATAGTTTATCTAACAGGGTTTGTACAGATCCTGTCAAATGAAATTCTAGGACTTCACAAGCACTTTTTTTTTGGACTACAAGTTTTCAAGGACTACAATCAGAGATCTCACTTATCAAAACAATATATTTTTTATGTTTCAAATTCTAAAAAAGGTACAAATAAAGTGCTGCACATGCAATGATTGTGGCAACATTAACCATTGAAAGGATACTAATGACAAAGATATCACTTTATCAAGTGATAATGCTTTATCACTTCAAAGGGCCTTTATTAACCCCCCAGAGCCTGTGGAGCACTTTAATGATGGATAGATGCACTTTAATGATGGATAGATGCACTTTTATGATGGATAGATGCACTTTTATGATGGATAGACGCACTTTTTTTAGCTTAAACTGTTGGTTGCAACTCACTGCGATTATAAAGCTTGGAAGAGCCAGGATATTTTTATAATATAACTCCAATGTATTCGTCTGAAAGAAGAAAGTCATATACACCTAGGATTGCTTGAGGGTGAGTAAATCATTGGGTAATTTTCATTTTAAAGTGAACTACTCCTTTAAGCACCTCATACAAACCCTGAAGTAAGCTAGCACAAGTTAATATGCATTAAGTGCATTCCCGTCTATGCCATCCTTAGTAGCCTGAAGGTCAAGTGAAACCTTGGGTGAATTCCCAGCTGCTGGTGGCAGTCTAGCATATGTGTGTGTGTGTGTGTGTGTGTTTCTTTAAGGCTATGACTTGGCAGCCTGTCACCGATTACAAAATGGCCGGTGTTCACATTTCAATGTGGCTAAGGCAAGGTCACCGCTACGTTTGGACAAAAGCAGCTGCTCTTCACAGAAATGCCCATCAATTATTCTCAGTATGTCAGTGTCAACATATCTGCCTCACAATGCAGTCGACCAGTTCATTACACAAGTCTCACTGTGCTATCGACTTACAGTAGGAGAGGCATCTTCACGTTTGCCAGTTTCCACTGTATGACCTCAAACTGTGCAAACATGCCCAAATGTCACACGAGCATTCATGTGCCATTAACACCAATAAAAACCCAATGAGGTACAACAATCCTGTCATCTAGATTTCTGCTCTTGCATAATCTATGGAAGATATACAAGATTGTTCTCAACATAGTGATTTGCTTGAGGCCACAAGCATATATTATAGGGAAAGGAAGCCAGACACAGATCTTTCCAGAAATTATTCTTCATGTCTGGAGTTGATGAATTTTCGCAAACACCTGTAAACACTTACATGTAATGTAGCCCAACCTCTTGAACACACACACACACACTCTCTCTTTTTAAGTCACATTCCTGCGATTCACCCCTCGAAGAGCATGAACAGTAGAAGCAGTCTAAACATGTATATAACGGGTGGATGAAGGGAAGAGAAAAACACAGTGCTTGCACTTTTAGTCTTCTAAAATAGACTGAGGTAATGACACTGGTACAGTATTACAAAAGCTTTCTGTCCCCATTTGTCATACATAAAGTGATTTTGTGGCTGCAGAATGTTTTGCACAGTCTATTTTTTAATAATGTAGAAACAGTGCAAAAAGGGAAAGCTTGAAATAAAAAAAATATAAGATGCCAAGTCTAACATCAGTGCAACCCTCAAGTTAAAAAGACAAAATGGTAATTATAATACGTCTAAAGGAGCACATTGAAAGCTATTATAAAACAGATATATGCACAGTTGAATGCAGCAATTTTCAACATAGCTTGACACCTGCAAACAACGACGTCTACAATAATTGCATCGCAGACTAATTTTAGCTTGGTGTTGTTTTTCCAATTGCATTGCAGATATATAGTGGTATAAACAGTATAACAGAATCTCTATAATAAATGTATACTCACACAGCGAGTATATACCCTCATATCTCTTACGCCCGACCTTCAGCTACGAATAAGTGTAGTACTTTAACATTTCATATTATTGATATAGCTATAGGGAGAATTTAAGATTTTTTTTTAATAGTTTGTGCTATGGTATTGAAATTGGTCCCAAGATTTTCTTTAAAAATGAAATCTATTTAATTATGTTCTGAATCATATTTCTATTGTGGAAAATTATGGATATCGGTAAGTGGTTGAGGCCATTGTAAAAATCTGACTACATAGCAAATGCCCCTCTAGCATAAAAAAAAAAAAACATTTACCTTTCCTGTAAACATTCATTCTAAACGCGCAAAAGCTTCGTATCAGTGTTCGACTGATATTGTTTTTTGATCTTAGAGAGTAGATTGGCAGATAAAAAGCCGATATATATTTATAAATTAGAAATATAAATATAAATTAGAAATAAATAATTTAAAAATAAGTCATTGTAAAAGAAAAATCTCGTTCACTGTTTGTGAAATTGCAGCCTGACAGAAATATTATTAAGATTATTGATTTGATCTGTTTATCTGAGTGGCTTAATTTACTTATTCAATCCACATGGCTACAATGAATGAATGTTTGTGGGAATTTCCCACATTATTATCGCAGAACTTTTTCAGGAACTTTTTTTTTCAGGAAAGTTTGGTGAAATTCAGCCCCTGTAAAAAGGCAGAATAAACCAGACCAGTTTCTGGGAGAAGGCCGATATACAAAGAGTTCAAATGAAACATGAAACTTTCAATTGAATATTGCTTAACATATTTATAACCTTGTAGTTATGGAGGTGGTATAACTAGTTTTTCAAAAACAACCCAAACCAGAAGATCTGGTCTAATGTCTTTGATCAAACTCGTTTTTTTTATCAAAACTGTGCAACTGAAAAAGACAAACAGACCATGAAATGTTCAGAATGAGCTCATCTGACGAGTAAAGACGGTTCAGGCCAGTGACAGCAGTTTATAGTGATCAGTTCTCAATTTGATTAACTATATTAAGCAAATGCAAACATGCTACAAGCATTTCTTGGTATAACGTAGTGTGTGTCCTCTGAGACTGAAGGAAATCTAGTACAGGGATGACGGCACAACAAACAAGGGGAATTTTCAATGGTAAATGTGTAAATATAAATCAAACATTAAGCATTGCATTTTCTGGGTGGTTTATTAACAGCAAATCAAATGAGCTCACTCAAAGCGCAAGTAAAAACACACCTCTCTAACATTGTGTCGCATGAGATATTCATGTCCGGAGCACAAATAGAGCAAAACGAGTTATGGTTTGTGCACAATAGCAATATTAACAGTGATGCTTGCCTTAGTCAGAACCAAACTTTACACAATGGCTCCACTGTCAATCACCAAAACCGTAAGGCAGAACTGTCTGCCCAGTGGAAACAGGAAATGAAGGCAGAAGAGACAGGAAGTAGATGAAAGGTTATGCACAGTAGATGAAAGGACATTATGGGGGAGTTATTATTTATTTGGTTTTATATTTTTGTTCCAATTTTATGATATTATTGGTTTGTTGTGTTTTAATTTAATCTGTTAATTAAGAAAGAAAATACTGAAAATGGGATGCGTCATAAACGACAAAAAATTCTGTATTATGCAGGCCAGACAAGTAATTTGGCGATGTCAACTTGTAAAGAAAAACTTGCGCGCCTGCGCACACATATATTCAAACGTGCAAACCTATAGACTAAACACGTAATATGCATGTGCACGGCGTCAGCGTTTTCACAAAAGCACGTTTTTAATTTTTTTGCTCCTATTTCAAAGTTTGCGTTCTCGAGCCACCAAACACTGTTGTTGTGCAAATGAACGTCCAGAACGCATTAAAAGGTCTCCCTTCAGTTAAAGCCGTGTCATGTAAGCGGTTATGTTAATAACTAATGATCTTTGCAATGGAAGTGAATCAATCAAAAACTAACTTTAGCTGGACAATAACTTTATTCTAGAGCTGCTGTAAAACTACTTTAATTTCCTATTATCACTGTAAAGCTTTGAAAATCTATATTGTTAAATGCGCTGTATAAATAAAGGTTGACTTGACTAGTGAATAATTCATAAGAGCTCTGCATGACACAAAATGAAATACTATAAAAAACATTCCTCCCTGCAGGAATATGAGTAACGCTCAATAGCGTGGCCGTATGAAGGCCAGGAAACATCACTGGTCCGATCTCTGTCAGACAGCAGCGAATTCTTCTGGTTATAAATGCGAGTGTGTGTGTGCATGTTAGCCAGAGACCGATAGCGTGTGCAAGTGTACCAGCGCACATGCCTGCCAGCGTTAGCAAGGCGTGGGCAGCAAACATTACTGTCTCTTATCAGCCAACCCACTCCCTTCACCCTTATATCCACAACATGCTCCCGTCCACGGTCTGCCCAAACAGACCCAATCATGCCGTGCATATCCCCAAAAAAACACCTCATAATAAGCCTTTTCAGTCTCTGTAATATACTCTGGAAATGCATCGTTATTTGCAAGCTAAATGCATTTCGATGCACTGCATTCGACCTCCATGCCGAGTTCTGCGTCTAATACATAATGCAGCAAAAAAGAGTTTAATAAACAGGTTTATGGCTCTTCATTTCTTTTTTAATAATTAACCACTTGTAAGCTTATGTTCACTGTTCTTTTAAAAAAATATATATATAAGATTTGTATTAAATCTATATTCATTGAGTCGAATCGAAAATCGTATTTAGAATCGAAATCGAATCGGCACATCTGGACCGATACCCAGCCCTAGTGCATATCCCCCAGAAAAGCCCCTCATAAGCCTTTCAGTCTCTGTCATATCCTCTGGAAATGCATTATTTGCAAGCAAAATGCGTCGTGCAGATGCACTGCATTCGACTTCCATGCCAAGTTCTGCGTCTGATACATAATGCAGGAAAGATGTCTGCGGCCTGAGAAAGTGCAGGAGAGGTAATGAGCAAACACAAGAAGATGGAGGCAAGAAGACTGAGATGGAGAGAAGGACTCTGAGTGCTCTTGGGCCTTGTGGGGTTCTCCAGCTCTATGGATGAGTGGCAGAGACGGTCTCCCTCAATGCAGAACACACACACACACACACACACACACACACAGAGAGCCCACGAGAGAGAGAGAGAGACAGAGAGAGAGAGAGAGAGAGAGGTAAAAATATCAGCTGGATAAATTATGTATTTCATATGTAGGACAGAAAGGGTGACAGGAGTGAAGATGGCTGCGTTTTACCTCGACTTCAATACAATAATGATCTCGGTCGCGCCATATATATATGCATCTTTTCCTCTATGCCATGTTTTTGAATTAAAGCAGGTGTTAAAAAACTTGTCTGTACAAACCCTGGGTTTATAACACTGTAAAATGAAATTCCAGGACTTTAAGCGCTACTTTTTTGGTTTTCAAGGATTACAATCAGAGATCTCACTTATCAAACAATATCTTTATTATCTTTCAAATTCTGAAAAAGGTAAACGGATCAATACAAATAAACGAATAAAACAGAAAGGTACAAATAAAGTGCAGCACACGCAATGACTGTGGCAACTTTAACCACTGTAAGGATACTACGACAAAGATATCTCTTATTCCTTATTCAAACTGATATTTTCTCCCGTGAATATATGATTGACCTGAAGAATGAAAGATGTATCATATACTTGGATATTTATATGAGCAATATCACACTCATAGCAATGCAAAATGGCTCTATATCAATATTAGACGGGTTGCGGTTGATTTTGTTTGAAAAGATTGTTTTATCAATAAAATTAAACAAATTTCACATATACTGTCTTACAATATTTTAAGCATGCACTTTTCATAAATATCCCTATTTTCAAGGGTTTTCTAGGACTTAAATTTCAAAACGTCAAATTGAAGTATTTCAAGCACTTTAAGCACCTTGTAAAAACCTTTAAAATGTATATTTACGTTTGCACAGTGCAAATTAAGCACTAAGTTTGGTTGTTTTATAAACTACAAGAACAGTATAGATTTAAAATAACATCAGTTTTCAATCCTATAAAATAATTCGTTCACTTAAAATTGTCATCATTTAGCCTACTCACCCTAAAGTTGCTTCAAAACCTTAAAATAAAGTGTAACCAGAAACTCATACAGGTTTGAAACAACTTTAGTGTGAGTAAATGATGACACAATTTTTATTTTTTAGTAAAATATTCCAAAGTAAAGGCCAAAATTTCTAAAATCATCCAATTTCCTTCCCATATCAACTGTATCTTTTCTCTACGCAATGTTTTTAAATTAAAGCAACTGTTATAAACCATTAAAAAGTTTATTTACACCTTAAGTATCAATCATATTAAATAATTAGTGAATTTTTTTTTAAAAAATCGGTGCAATTTCCTTCCCATATCAGCTGTTCTCATGCTATTCTTAGGTTTGTTTTCTTTGAGGAACCAACTCTAGCTCACAGAAGCTTTAAAAAAACAATACTCTTTGTCTCCATCCGCAACAACAACATCTTCCTTTCCATTTCATTCAGGCCCGGACTGAGCTGATAATGGCTTTCGTAGCGACTGCTGCTAACGCTGCATAATTAAAAAGCACCCATTAAAACGTTAAATGTGCGTCCAACTTTCAGAAGCAGCCGATGGGGTGTTTGCATGAGCTCATTGCGGTAACAGAACAAAGGTCTAACTAGTCCTGTACTGGAAACCTTCCAACTGGGGGAGGAGACCATGGAGAGACCAGCTCAACTACATCAGAAAGTCCCGGTAAACGTGTGTGAGGAACAAAGCCAAGAGCTGGACGTATTCCAGCAGGAACAGACAATGATGCGGCATAAAGACATGCACAAATAATTCAAGCTACCTTCACAGCTATTGCATGGCCTGAAATATGAATCTCTGATGAAAACTGAATGCAGTATGCGTATTAAATGCAAAATTAAAATAGATGCAAAAGCCACACTTCCAGTGTTTACGGCTAAATAAGTGTTGGAAATGGTCAGAGAAAGAGAGAGAAACATTGAGACAGGCCAATCACAGAACGGACGTGACTACACCCACTATTAGCATTACAATGAGCACTTCAGGCATTGTCTGATGAGAGAGAAAATGGGCAAGATTTCACGCCTCACAGCCACGTCTCAAAGGGGGGGGGGCAGGGGGTCTGCCAACGGCTTAGAGACTCAAACAACAGCAAAACCCCAAAATACATTCAAAACACTCTTTCCAAACAAGTTAAACAACACACAATAGAACAAATGGAAAAGTAAAACTAATAAAAAAAATAATTTTACCCTACAATCATGTTATAAATGTGCAGCGTGCTGGAAAAACTCCACATTCAGTTATCAGGTATATCAGATTGAATACTACAGTATTATGATTCCAGACTTAACTACATTAAAAAAAAATTCCAATAAACAAAGAGAATGAAATCTCACCCTTCTCAGCATGTCATATCCAATACATTTACTGGACTAACGGTTTCTTCATCAGCACTTCTGTCATTCCAGCACACAGTGCTGAAGAAAAACAACAACAGTAGCCCACACACACTTCCTGTAACCCATAATGCTTTGCAACAAACTGGCCCCGCCCCCTTACCAGAGTCAGAGTCCTTCTGATCCCCATTGGCTCCGACGGTGAAGGGCAGCTTCCTCTTAGGAGCCTTCTCTTTCATCTCCTTCACACCATCGCTGCGGTCCAGTTTAGGAGTCTTGTTTGACGAGCCTTTGTCTTTATCCTGGGGGAACATGGGGAACAGTGAAGATTGACAGGAAACAGCAAATGAGGAAAGTGCTCTAGGACACATATTACTGTCAAAAATAATTAATGTAGACCATACAACTACGCATGTTTTTATTAGTACCAAAATAAAAGTTTGTGTTTACATATGTGTGTGTGTGTACCGTGTATAATTATTTTGTATAGAAATACACACATACGCGTGTATGCATTTACGAAAATTGTGTTTATATATAAAATATTTATATAATATGTAAATATATGATATGCATATGGGTGTATACAAAATAATTATACAGTACACACACATATAATCATTTTAAACATTATGTGAACTTTATTGGATATGTATTGCGATGGACCTTTGCCCTAACAGCAGAATTTTAGGGTTAAAAATAGTTGTATAACAGAAAAAATTATGTTCTAGATGCTATAGGACATATTTCTATATTTCAAAGTTGGACAACTACCACATTTTACAATTTAACCAGATTATTATATAGTTACGGAGCAAATCAACGTTCTTTTCCCAGTGAAACGATTAAAATAAGATCAATTTTACCGTTAAAAGTGCCGAGACCTTGCGTGTCTATAAAAGCTTCCCTAATGTGACTTGAAGCAACACAGTAGATATTCAGTGTGATAAACACTTCGAGGTAAGACATTTGAGGAGGGGTTTGAAACAGTCCCAGGCCTTTCACATCAACAACTGGAACCCATCAGAAACCCCCACCGTCTTCAAAGCTGCACACACACACACACCCTGTCCTGCCAAAAGCCCACCATTAAAGACATCGATATTCACATCTCAAATACGGCACATTTTGCAAAAACTCCTAGACTACTATCAGCCATATTTAAGAGACACAACACGTACAGGGCAGTTTCATACCGCCTGTGGTTTCTGACTACTTTGCAACTAGGCCAATTTTCCATGCTGATAGGGGGGTAACAACCATGGAGTGGATTTAACATGGTAAAGTGTATTAAATGGAGTTGAGAGGAGGGTTGTGTATCGAGAACCGGTGCCTTTTTAGAACCGGTGTTCTGGCGATTCATGCTAGCCATCGAGATTTGCTACTTACTGGCTATGCACATGTGTGTGTGTGTGTGTGTTTGTGTGTGTGTGTGTGATGGGTAGGTTTAGAGGTAGGGTTTGTGTGTGTGTGTGTGTGTGATGGGTAGGATTAGAGGTAGGGTTTGTGTGTGTGTGTGTGATGGGTCGGTTTAGAGGTAGGGTTTGTGTGTGTGTGTGTGATGGGTAGGTTTAGAGGTAGGGTTTGTGTGTGTGTGTGTGTGTGTGTGATGGGTAGGTTTAGAGGTAGGGTTTGTGTGTGTGTGTGATGGGTAGGTTTAGAGGTAGGGTTTGTGTGTGTGTGTGATGGGTAGGTTTAGAGGTAGGGTTTGTGTGTGTGTGTGATGGGTAGGTTTAGAGGTAGGGTTTGTGTGTGTGTGTGTGTGATGGGTAGGATTAGAGGTAGGGTTTGTGTGTGTGTGTGTGTGTGTGTGTGTGATGGGTAGGATTAGAGGTAGGGTTTGTGTGTGTGTGTGATGGGTAGGATTAGAGGTAGGGTTTGTGTGTGTGTGTGTGTGTGTGTGTGTGTGTGATGGGTAGGATTAGAGGTAGGGTGTGTGTGTGTGTGTGTGTGATGGGTAGGTTTAGAGGTAGGGTTTGTGTTTGTGTGTGTGTGTGTGTGTGTGTGTGTGTGTGTGATGGGTAGGTTTAGAGGTAGGGTTTGTGTGTGTGTGTGATGGGTAGGGTTTATGTTTTTTTTAACATAAGGTACATTTTCATGTGTTATAATGTCATTTCCCTTTAAAAAATGTTAACAACCATATGAATATTTGTACGGTCAGCTGAACAAGAATAACTGTATTAGATGATCATTTTTACTTTTCACACCGTTTTAAAAATAAAAACAGTACAGTAGCTACTCACAACTTAGAATTTTATTATAATTATATTTCATATAATATACAATAATGTAATTTTTACTTGTTATATCAAATGTGATCATTGCTAGTTCATTCAAAATATCTAAATATGTTTTAAATGTAATAACGATGTCATAATATTGTGAGATTTACACCATTATGGAAACATTAGAGAATGAATCGACATTATCTGTGATCGATTTGCGCTATGGTAGCATTTTTCGACAAGGCAGCACAATCCGTCAGAACACCGGGTCCAAAAAAAAAGGGGTATTTGATAAAGACGAGCGCATTTCGATTTCTTTGTGTGCATTTTAATATTACTTTTAAACCATTTAAGTGCAACAATCTTCTGTGCTGCACACACATCCAAAACGTGCGCACAAAGCCGCCTCTCACACTATATAGTGCGCGATTCTCTTCCATGCCTTTTTTCACTTGAATGGAAAAATACACACAAAAATGTGTCAAAATATCCTCGTAAACACCGTCAACTGTTTGTTCACTTAAGACATCACCGACTGAGAAAACACACACATGTAACAGTATATTGGATTCCTGTTGCCGTCTCTTTAATAACGTTAATCAAACAACAGACAAAGAGAAAAATCACTGCTTGTTCTTGACTGAATAACATTTGTAACTATATTTGTAACGTACATCTTATTTATAAAGTGCAATGTTATTTTACATTTGATTTCAAATATCGAACAATCTTATAACACTGTTTATTTAAATAAGTTTCTTTGCTCAGTTGCATTTATTTGCGCAATTGCTAATTTGTTTGTTCTTTTTAATTACTAAATGTTTACTTGTCTTTAATAATGCTTGAAATTCAGGTTACAGTTACATTGTCCTTAAGTAATATTAATTAACTAGATGTACTTACTATAGGTACGGTTTATTAGGGCTGTGTATCACCAACAATGCCACGATACGACGAACTTTAAATTAACTACTTCAGATTTTTATGCAGAAACAACAGAGCGCACAATGCAGGATAGTTTAAAATCGCTTGAATGTTTAAACTGGTAAGACTTAAAGACGTGTAAATGGTCAACTTTAGTCACGACTCACGATGCAATGCTGGCCCGATTACGCAAGAGAATATTCCTCCTGAACGCGAGCGTGTCGTTTCACCGGCCGCTGGACGCTTGCCTTGAGCAACACATTATCGATACGTCGAAACACACATCGCCAGGAGTTCATGACGATGTATCTTTGTATCAATATTCTGAGCACAGCCCTACGGTTTAGGGTTAGTTAGTTGTAATTATGCATAATTTACTGTTATTACTAGAGTGCAAGTGAAGTGCTACTGGATATCAGTTAGGCTAGTTGTTTTTGTAATGGTATTTTTAAACCACAGGCAAAAGCTCCTTGTGAAAGCCTGTAGCCTGCTCATTTTTGTTCATGATATTCAGCAACAATGAAATGTTTTGCAATAAGACTTCGAATAAATGTGAATGATATCTACATTGTTTTGTACCTTGTTGGAACGATGCCAAATCCTAGTTGAAAGTACCTGAAATTTGTAACTGAAAGTACAAAATAAAAAATATTAAAAAAAGTGCATGCAATGGAAAGGAAATGGAGATCTGAACCAGTCCTCTTCATAAGAACACATGTGGCTGTGCAAATAACCCTAAATGTGTGTGATTGTTGAGAGAGGAAGTGAGACTGGAGCAGCTGGGTCTCTGTCTGCTACTGGCAGTGCTAATGAAGGCTAATTAAAGAGCTCTTAGTGCAGTGATAAAGCGAAAGCTGAACGCAGCGCAGAGCCGTCTCTGCTGCGAGAGCGTCTCCGTCCAGCCCACACCGTCATGAGACTATGATGTCATCCACGTGCGAGCGCGCACACACACACACACACGTTTGTTTTGCTATACTTGTAAGGACATTCCATATGCGTAATGGTTTTATACTGTACAGACTGTATATTCTGTCCCCCTACACTAAACCTACCCATTACACACACACACACACACATTAACCCTACCTCTAAACCTACCCATCACACACACACACAAACAAACAAAGACACACACACACAATAACCCTACCTCTAAACCTACCCATCACACACACTAACCCGACCCCTAAACCTACCATCACACACACACACACTAACCCTACCCATCACACACACACACACACATTAACCCTACCTCTAAACCTACCCATCACACACACACACACACACACACACACACACAAACAAAGACACACACACACATTAACCCTACCTCTAAACCTACCCATCACACACACACTAACCCAACCCCTAAACCTACCCATCACACACACACACACTAACCCGACCCCTAAACCTACCCATCACACACACTAACCCTACCTCTAAACCTACCCATCACACACACACACAAACAAACAAACAAACACACACACATTAACCCTACCTCTAAACCTACCCATCACACACACACACACACACACAAACAAACAAAGACACACACACACACTAACCCGACCCCTAAACCTACCCATCACACACACACACACTAACCCGACCCCTAAACCTACCATCACACACACACACATTAACCCTACCTCTAAACCTACCCATCACACACACACACACACACAAACAAACAAAGACACACACACACATTAAACCCTACCTCTAAACCTACCCATCACACACACACACTAACCCGACCCCTAAACCTACCATCACACACACACACACACTAACCCGACCCCTAAACCTACCATCACACACACACACACACTAACCCTACCCATCACACACACACACACACATTAACCCTACCTCTAAACCTACCCATCACACACACACACATTAAACCCTACCTCTAAACCTACCCATCACACACACACACACAAACAAACAAAGACACACACACACATTAACCCTACCTCTAAACCTACCCATCACACACACTAACCCGACCCCTAAACCTACCATCACACACACACACACTAACCCTACCCATCACACACACACACACACACATTAACCCTACCTCTAAACCTACCCATCACACACACACACACACACAAACAAACAAAGACACACACACACACACATTAAACCCTACCTCTAAACCTACCCATCACACACACACACTAACCCGACCCCTAAACCTACCATCACACACACACACACACACTAACCCGACCCCTAAACCTACCATCACACACACACTAACCCTACCCATCACACACACACACTAACCCGACCCCTAAACCTACCATCACACACACACACACTAACCCGACCCCTAAACCTACCATCACACACACACACACTAACCCTACCCATCACACACACATTAACCCTACCTCTAAACCTACCCATCACACACACACACACACTAACCCGACCCCTAAACCTACCATCACACACACACACTAACCCTACCCATCACACACACACACACACTAACCCTACCACTCACACACATACAACACACACTAACCCTACCCATCACACACACCTCTAAACCTACCCATCACACACACTAACCCTAACTCTAAACCTACCCATCAAAAAAAACACACACACAAACACACACACACACACACACACACACACCCTACCCATTACAGAAAACTTTATGCATTTTTAAATTTAATAAAATACTGTTTAGTATGTTTTGAAAGCCATTTTAAATACGGGGACTCAGGAAATGTCCTCATAAATCACTTTGTAGTACTAGCGTATTACCCATGTCATTATACAAATTTCTGTCCTCCTAAATCTCACACACACACACACACAGAGCTCAAAGACTCACTCTCGCCAGAGAGAGAGAAAGAGCAGAGCAGAGCTTCTTGCAGCACGTACAGAAGATAAAGCTAAATCAAGTTAAAAAAAACAGTTTCACTGCTTTTCTCTAAAACCATCTGTGTGAGCACCCCTGTTTACTTACTGGTTTCCTAGCAATGCTTTCACTCTCCCTCGCTCACGCGCTCACTCGCTCACTCTCTCCCCTTCGCAGAGTCTGATGCAAAACTACACAGAATGATGTACACACACACCATCTGGGCCTTAAACTCTTCACCAACTCTGGCTCGTCTTGGACCAAAACACTGACACTCGGATTCAAAAACACTCATGAAAAGAAAAAGCGCCTCTATTATTTTTATACAATGCCATACTGAATTTCCTTCAAAATGCAGTAGAATAAAACCTTCTACCACACTTACTAATTCCTTTTTTTGTATACCGAGTGCTGTTTTCATGTTGGTCTTTGTTGTTTTGTCTGCATTAATGAATCCTGGGATGGACGCCAATGAATCTCATTAATCTCCATGTTGAACAACCTCAAGATGCTTAAACCTCTTAACTAAGGATTGCCATATTCCCACAGTTATGCCTATGTGAGGGTAAAAGGTGGTGTGTTATATTATAGCTGTTGAGTTATGAAATACGACTCAGGACACACAAAAGTATGCAGAGAAACAGCATAATTTACACAAATTACGTCAGAATTTGTGAAAAACAAAGTAAAGAGACTGAAATTCACGTCCGAAATTTTCGCACGTTAAAAAATAAATAAGACCTCATGTTTTGTCAATCACGCTTACACACTGCCTTCGAAACTTTCACCCGTGATAACAAAATTTGGATCGGGTTTGATTTTCTGCGTTTTTGACCTTAAGAGTAAAAAGCATGTGTTGTACAATAAACCGGATTAGGCGACACAATCTATGCAAATTTAGTGTAGATTGCTTAATTAGGATAATCATCTATTGACTTTAAATATTATAAAAATGTTTAGATTGTTTAAAATCAAATTAAAATATCTCCATTCTTAGTTTGTGACACCATGGGGTTGTGCGATATATATCATCTACGATAATATCGTGATTGTCGTTTTAACAATGTGCAATCTGACATTATCGAGTGTGTCTCTCACTTTACAAAAACGCATCTAGAGAGCGCACGCTTTCACTGCTTGATTTAGTCTATTAAAATGCATTAATAATGCCCTCAATATTCAAGATATGGGGGCAAAAATACCTCTGTATGTCTTTTATATATAATTTAATATAGTTCATCAATATCACATGAAGAGTGACGTTTTTCCTCCAAATATCAGCACAATAACAAATGTGACATTGGTTTTATACAACATTTCAATAAACAAGAAGTTAATATTAAGCAACTTACATCTTGAGTTCTTAATTTTAGTTTCACATTTAAAGTATGTTTTGATTTTTTTTAAATCACATTATTCAACATTTTTATGATTAAAACATCAAACCTTATTTATGCATGTGTAACAGCACGTTAAATGCGTTCATGTCCCTCTGATCTGCATTAAACTGTGTGTAAATGCATCTAAATGTCACTTCACAGCTTCTGTTTCCTCTGCATTGCAAAGATGAATTTTGTTGATACTGATTTTATATGATTGGTTGTGTCTTAGTATTCTAATTTAATTTGATTAAATGTAAGAATTTGACACAAAAGATGATGCATATATTTAATTAGGTGGCTTTATAAAGGTAAAAAATACCCATAAGAGGTAAACAATTTAAACCTATTGAAAAAGATCATTTCTGTCACTGCTGCGAAATGACCACAACACAGAATATCAAGTATATCAAAAACTTTAGGAGTCATATTTCCACAGCAGTCTTAAACCTGCCAAGATACAAACACAATAGAGTGCCGAAGTTATGACGCCACTTTGTAGGCCAAAACACGGAAGTGAGTTAGCATTTTAGCACTTCCGGTTCCCTCGCCATAAAGTCTATGGGTTTTTTGAATGGGTTTTTGCTAAACCGCCTGAAATAAGGTCTGTGGTTAACAAAGACTCTAAATATTTTCACGTTTTGATCTGTGACATAAAACACACCAGTTATAACCTGCTTGTGGTTTTTTAAACTTTTTACCGTTATCATTTTATATCTGACGGCTTTATTTATTTAGGCTTCAAAATGTAGAAATTTTGGATTACCTTGTAAAGATTATCTTGATAGACAAAACGTGTAAGGGTCACAAGTCTTTGTTGAACACAGACCTTATTTTTTGCGATTTTCCAAAAGTCTATGGGGAAAATGAATAGCTTTTCGATCGAGGGAACCCATGCGCCGCTAGCTTCCGAGTTGTCCTACAAAGTGACGTCATAACTTCGGAACTCTATAAACACACTCAAAATATCGTTATCGAGAAAATCTCAGAAAATAAGAGATATAATTTTTTGCCAATATCGCACACCCCTACACAGCAATGTGAACATGCAGCTCTTACGACACAACTTAGCATAAACCTTATTCAATGGATTGCTACTTAGCAGCTTAGAAGGGTTATAGGACAGTGTGAGTGTGTGTGTGTGTGTGTGGATATAAAAGCAATTTTCCTCACCTTCTTCCCACCCTGCTTTTCCACCATGTCGGTGTTGAGTGGGAAGTCCTCCAGCTGGGGGGTTTTAGCACCCCCACCCTTGGGCATCGTTCAGCTATTGCCACGCCAAACCTCATTCACGCTTCCATCGCATCGTCATCGACCGTCTGTGAGACCGAGAGAAGAGAAGGACGCATTAGCACTTTACTGTCAAGCTCCTTTAATGGTGCATTGTGTAATATTTAGGAGGATCTGTAGACAGAAATGCAATATAATATACATAACTATGTTTTCAGTGGTGTATAAAGACCTTACATCATGAAGCGTTATGTTTTTATTACCTTAGAATGAGGCATTTCTATCTACACACACACACACACTGCGGGTCTCCTTACATCTACATGTTTCTACGGTGACCCTGAACGGACAAACGCGTTTCGTCACTATGTTGTTCTTCGTGTACAGAAGCTGCTAAAGTCAGCGGATAAAACACTGACACAATGATGAAAAAGTAACAATAATATTCGCAATAATGTTGTTTTACTGAATAATCAAGTTAACAATTTCTTAATGTATCTTTGTAAAGAAACCTCATTGTTTATCTGGCTACTCTCTGCTGTCTCAGACGACGACATCACTTCCTGTCGGCCACCGTAACTTCTGTTGGTTGCAATTTGCAACCTCACCAGTAGATGCCGCTAACAATCACACACTGCACCTTTAACTCAACACACAATGTTCTGTTTTTCCAATTTTTTGCTAATTTGCAAAGCCATTCAATGCAACAGATCTTCAAAAACAAATAGCATTTAGGATACAGATTTCATGAGCACAAGAACAGTTTTGGAAGAACGGAGAAATTACATCTGTTAATGTTCTACATACAACTATTAGATGGATATAAACAATAGGCCTAGTAAAAACTCCATTATTACAAAATCGCCTGATTACAGTACACTTCAGATCATCATCATAATGGGCATTTGGTTGCATTTTATTTTCACTTCTTATCTGTATAATAAATATTTCTGGCATTTATAACTTACCATCTAAATTCTAACGACATGCTTTGACAGCATCTTCCAGATTTTAAATGTGGGGCACATTATAATAAGTTAATCACACACAGTAACTCAAAGATGTGAAAGAGGCCGAGGGGTTTAAACAGAATGTCTTAACATCACTCGAAAAATGTATATTACAGGCATAAATATTACTACTTTTTTCAATAAAGCAACATTTTCCTACAAAATTATATTACTCTGTGCCTTTTTGAATGAAAGATTTAAATAAATACTAAAGCTTTATCCCACATTTTAATTGTTTCATAACAAATTACTTTTTGTAACTGACATGAACACATTCCAATTTATCTAAAATCAGTCACAATCACAATTAGCCTAACTACCAATCAAAATGTTGTATACTTGACAGCACTATTGCCAACCAATTTCATCATTTGTCTTCCATTGTGAGGATCTGTTCATCTGATAACACTGATCTGCAATCTGTTGTAGAAAACAGTAAAGCAACCTCAATCACTGAAGCTTTTTTTTTTTTTTTCATAATGATAAATGACACATTCAATATACGTTTTAAATGCAGCATCAACACTGTTCCAGAATCTGGATCATTCCCCAGAATGCATTTGATCCAGTGAAGCAAGAAAACCATTGCAAACAAAAAATAATTCAGTACATTTCTGAAAAACAGTTTCTTTCCTCTTCTTGTTTACAGTCCAAAAATCAAGCATGGTGATTCAGAAGCTTATAAACAAAACAGTAAAACGTACACACAGATCAGTAACGGCAAACTGGTATATATAAAGATATAAAACACTAACGCTCAAGTGCACTGCAATTCATTAGAGCTACAGGGAGGAGACATTACACGGGGAAATCAATTCGTTATAGCATTGCAAATAGTGCATAGACAACCCATATCCATACAATAACGTTTTTGCATCAAGGCTTTGACAATATGGTATTTTGAACGAATGCATTGGTTTAATGTCTATAAGACAGCACAGTCATCACTTTCTACTCATTTGGGAGCTTTTTTTATACTGAACGTCCCCTGTAGATCGAAGATGCCCTGATGCAGTTCAAATCAAGCATGTGGGTTTACTTTGGAAACAAACCATCTTTATAACACACATTCAATTTGCAAGCAACGTCACGTGAAGTGCAATCATACCCAAATGTTGTGAAAGTGCACATGACGAGTGACTTAATCACCCTCACCAGAGATCTAGAGGAACTGAACCAAGATGTGTATTAGGGCTGCACAATATTGGAAAAAACGTGCATTGCGATATTTGGTTGCAAAAACAATTTCACCAGATGATTTGAAAAGCTCTAATTACAAAGAATTAATCATTCTAGAATAATTGGGGTGATTTTGTAGAGTGAATCTGCATGGAAAATTATAAACAAATAACAAACATAGATAATTAAATTGAAATAAGCAGTGCTTTATGTTTTCAGGAAAATCTAACAGTAATCAGGTACAGAAATGCAATAATCAAATGTAAAATAATAAGTCTCCACCGTCTAAATGAAATATAATATAATTAATTACTACAATTTATCTTTTTTAAAAAGGTACAAAAGTAATTTTTTCTTTCTTTTTTGTTGTTCGATGACCATCGGTGTGGGTATATTACGCTTAAGATGAATGCACAGATCCAATATAATGATACGCATCCGTTTTCTCTCTCAGTTGTTGACAACACATAACCGACCGTTTACGAGGATACTCGTCGAGACGGGCATTTTGGTTTAATTTTGTGTTCAGTCTAATGTGTATGGGAAATGATGCTTGGATCAACAAATATTTGTGCATGCTGAACAAAAGGCGTATCGTGAGGGCAGTTGTACACTATAATTCTCCTTCCATAATGTGTGTTTTAGTTTTGTGTGACTGCCCATTGCCTGGAAAACTGGCACTCGCCACAGACATCTCTCCATTCAAAGACAGCTATTTATATCTCCAGCTAGCGTACCATACACACACTACTGCTCTTCTGTTGTCTCGCACACCTCAAAGTGGATGAAAGGTCAGGCTCTAATGGGGATAAACAAATGTGGTGTGGTAAAGACACACATCGCTTGTGTTGATGCATGTTCTAGAACAAAACATGCCCAAACAATGATCAAAACAACCACGGGCCATTCAACTACTTTTACATGTTAGCTCAGCTGTGGGATTCAGGCTGAAGGAAATCATGAATGTACATGAAGTGTAATGCGTCTGCTTAAGGAGTGTGTGTGTTTTTGTGCACCCTGCTTGTGAACTCGTGTGTGTTCTGCAAGCGTTTCTGCAGGAAAAGAAACACACAGAGGAACGGCACCCAGAGAAGAAACACAATAACATCCATTCCAGAAACACGGCTCATTTGCTCTGCTTTCCAGCCCAATCAAAAGCCGCTGTGCATCTGCCGTCAGTGTGGGGCGCTTGTGTCAGACAAAGCGGGGTTTTTTGTCGTTGTTGTTGTCTGCAGCCAGCTGTAATTCATCACATATGAGGTCTACTTTTAGCACTGTACTCTACTGTAGCTGGAGCAGACGACACAAGGCCTAAAGCCGGCTTTCCACTGCACACGACAGCCGTCGGACCGGAAGTCATTCATTCCCAATGGACAGTTGTACGGGACGTCCGATCATATGCGTTTTAAAACTTCATATAAAAGATCAATTAAATTAATGTTTTATGTCTTCATTTGATTACTAGAGAATTCACAACACAGAATTTGGGGAAAACAAAACATTTCATTGAAATTCTTATTTTATTACTAAACTGGTTGTTTTTATTAATATTCAAGCATCACACACAATGGCAGATGGGACCAAGGCATAATGTCAATAACACTTCAACAAATTACTTAGTTTCTTTACAGTTTCTGAGGTAAACATGCCTAAATTACTGAACAAATGCACCGTTGGGGACTGGTACCGGTTAAAATGTGAACGTGTTTTCAGCCTATATGAGGACATGAATGCATGAACTTCATCTCCAGAGCCGCTCTGACAGTCTCTTCATGAGCATTTTACAATTTCATTTAAAAAAAAATATCATATCAAACACACAGAAACTCAAAAAAGGTCTTTATGGCAGCCCTTCAAAATAAAATTGAGGTTTAATTTAAAGAAAATATGACAGAAATATTTATATACTACTGTTGTAGAGTAGAATTTAGCCACATCTAAATGTAATAACACTAACTCTAATAATAATGATAATAAATTATTATAAAAAAATATTATGCAGCATATTGTTTGACAAAAAAGTTCTGGAAAAATTAATTGTTGTTTTTATGAATTCAATTAATTAGACATGCTTTTTCAATATAAAAATTTAAATCACACCATTAAAACTGAGAATTTGTTAAAAAATAAAACCGAATTTGAGGAAAAATAAATAAAACGTATTTCATAGGGCCCTAAACATGTAAAAAAAAAAAAAGGAAAAAAAAAAGGAAAAAATAAAAGAAACTGATAAATTGTTAAATAGTGTAAGTTTCATGACTTCAATTAATTAGACCAAAATTTAACCAGTCCAAAAAAATTTAAAACAGAATTTGGCAAAAAAAACGAAAACTGATTTCATAGGGCCCTATGTATCGCGAGTAGAAAAGGTTGACATGTCCTAGCCAGGTGTAAAGTGATATGAAACATGGTATGAATTAGTCTTTATTGGAGTGACCACAGGCTCAACCGGCTGCATTTCTCCAGCTGTAGATGATGGGCTGAGAGATGGGCCTTGTTAGTGGATGGCTGGCTCTGGGTCATGGGATTAGTCTGGGAGGAATGTCGGCCCTCTCGGTTTGCTGAGGCTGACCCTGGGTCAGTGGTTAGACAGCGAGCCTGCTGACGGGGCAGTCCTGCCTTTGCTCCGCCGGGAACACAAAGCTCCCTCTAATCTCCGGCTTCCACCGGCCCGTCACGAGCACATGTGCAAACCACACAGACTCAGACACCACACCAACATAGCATGGCTGTTCTTTCAGAGAAAAATTGGGTAACACTTTCCTTAAAGCCTTTATGTATAATGCATTATTAAAGCATTTTTTTTAGAGATCGACGATAGATCGGGCCGATCTTTGGCATTTTTGAATGAATCGGCCGATTGTGCTGCAAATTAGGCAGGCGCAATCATCTAAAAGTTTATTTGACAGTCTAGATTTTGTGTATTTAATATTTAACGTATACATAATTTTTTTTGTATACAAGTGCACTGATTGGAGAGGTTTGTGTTGTTCAATAAAAGCTTAATTTAAGCAATTTTTCTAACTTCTTATAAATCGTAAGATTTTTATGATTAAAAAAAAAAAAAAAATCGACCAAACATATCAGCCAAAAAATAAATCAGCATTATATATATCGGCCATCGGCTGCCCCAATTTCTAAATATCGGCATCGTCTCATGAATAACTGTAACTACAGTATATAATACATCATAAAACGTATCTAATAATTGAACACACCTTTAGAAAGTATAATACATTAAAACACATGATAAATAACTGATTTCAGAATCTGCAAATATGATTACAATTGGTTACAATTATTTATGAAAAGATAATACATTATTTAACATGTACATTATGATTATCTTAATAATGCATCATAATTAAGGGCGTTAAGTAAAGTATTCCCAAAATGTGTTTTCTGCATGACATATGCTCACAAATGTAGCGTCACCAGATCTGCAGGAGCTGCCAGAAAACACGATGCAAATCAGGTGCATGTTTTCATGTTCAAACAAGTCACGTCTGAGGCGGGACTTCTGGCTGGGCGATGCATTGGATTATTAGTGACAGTACAGTGATAATTGTGCTGATTATTTTATTTTTTAATCAGGGAATATTGTAAAAATCACGATAATCTTAACTTAATCTTATAAAGACAGTAAGCCAATTTCTGATGCATTGAAATTTTCTTTAAAATGGGGGGGAAAAAAATATACATTTTGGGGGGGGGGGATATATGTATATGGGGATATATACATTTTTATTAATAAAACATCTGATATAAATGAGACAAATTTAAAGATTTATTTAAGGAAATAAATATAAATTATATATAGGCTTTATATCGGCAACCCTGATCTCTAAAGATATCGGCATTGGCCATCAAAAAACAAACAAACATCATTGCTCAACCACTCGCCACATTATAGTTTTGTCAGCACATGTAATTATTACAGCATCTCCAGCCATTTCCTGTTGGCAAAAGCATGGCTGGTGACACACACAGAATGAATGCCTCTGCACCTGAACTCTCAGCGCACACTAATATTCCTCCATGCATCGATCAATAGTGATCCTCCCTCTGCGGTCAAACAGGGGCCATCGCAGTGTGTTGCCTCAGCCCTGTTCTTCCTCATTCCTCACACAATCGCTGCTGCACAGTATGACTATTATGGGCTGCTTTGGAAGCGGTTCCTCCTGCTGAGATAAAAGGACCCACAATCCCTCAGTTCTGCACCATGGTAACGTAGGGCGATGTCATCACGTCCACTGGTGTTTAGTGCATCTGTCTGTCAGCGCAAGAGAACCGCACTGCATCGAGTCAGCATGGTAATGTGTGTGTGTGTGTGTGTGTGTGTGTTAGGGTGACCACCCGTCCCGCTTTGCGTTGTACCGCACAGTATCTTCAACCCTTGTCCCGGCATTTTATTTTCTCTTTTTGCGGTGTAGTTTTTCACCTATATTTAACAGCGCTTCGTCAGAAGTACAAATACAACAGCCGCTTTTTAAAATCCTATCCAATGGTTGTAAGGAAAGGAGTAAACACGGTCACTATGGCGGCTGTCAATCAAAATGTGGAGCGCCGATTTGTTCCATGTGTTCCCTGTCAAAAAACAAATGGATAATTCTGTAAATTTAAATTTAGACGGACGCTTGTCCGATTGATCACAATCACAACTATTCAGTGTTTTTAAACCACATAATGTTTATTTTAGGTTTCAGACATTTAAATACATATAATTTATCGCGAAACAATACACTTATAGTTTGTAAAATACACAATGGTGTCTTTGGAAGCAGAAATAACAACCCATTCAAATATATTTGCCGACGGGTTTTATTCATATTAGACACAGTGTAAATAACTATAAAGGTAACTATTTTTCTCCCAGTTCACCGGCCACTTACTTTCATGCATTTCAGGAGAAACTGATGACTTCATGTGCTGTAATAAACCCAACAGAGAAGAATCTCTGAACTGCGGCCCAAACAAACATGACGGCGCCCATCTCACGTTACAGATCAAGATCATTTATAAAGGTTTTTTAAACGTCAAAACACTCACTTACACATATTTGAGAATCGGAATATAAGATAGTTGATGGCATGGTAAGCTAGTTTGTTAATATTTAGAAATAAAAGCGCTACATATGTCATACAGCGCTATTTTGGCTGTGGTGAATCACGTGCCAAGCATGACATGGAAACATGGGGGGGGGGGGGGGGGACTAAACATCGTCTATGATATCGTCTATCGGCCCAACCCTATTCACTACAGCGCAGAATCACATCCCAAATCAGCGCAAGATGTCAGCGCCATATTTAGACTTTGGCGGCTTCACTTTTCTTGAATGGAAGACATAGAAGATGTCGTCCATCTTTTTTAAACAGTCTATGGTAGGGCTGCCAATCTTCCTCTATAATACTATTCAAATTCCATTCGAATATTAAATGCTCAAATTCATCCTATTATTAATATTTACAACATTACACAGGCTTATGGATCGCCAATGCCACTATAGCATGTGGTTGTTGTTACACGTTCTGTCCACTAGAGGGACATCTAACATTACAATAAACATTTTATTCGTACTGAATGTGGCTGAAGCGCTTCCGATGGTTTTCGGCTCATATCTCTGTGAAAACTCCACCAAAAATTCTGAAACTTATATCGGTTCCAACGTTGAGATATTTGCGTTTTCCGCTTCACGTGCGCTTTTTACGTCGTTAAACATTTACCACTTTTGGCAGTATTGTTATGATGATACAGCGTGGATAACGTGCACAAGTGTGTTACGATTCAAAAACTTTATTGTTCATCAGACGAAACAAAAGCATTTTATTTTCACATGCGTGTAAGCTAAGGCGACGAGAAAGGCAAGATTGCATATTTAAAAAAAAAAAACAAAGCAATATTCAAATAGTAACTTCAGCATTCGAATAGTACAGATTTTTTTAATATTCAAATTATATTCGAATTTCAGGATTCGTCCTACCAGCCCTAGTCTATGGTGGGGTATAAGGAGGGCCATGATGGTTCCCAGGTGTTGCCGAGAGCATTTAATGAGCGGATCTCCGAGGCGTGGCGCGTTCTCTCGGTGCTGTAACAGCCTATTTACATTTCATATAAGAGCGGCCGCCACGCCGAGCCCTGTTTGGTGTGCAAATAAAGCAGCGCTGAGGCCAGCCGGGCCCACTGCCGTTTCCAGGCAACGGTGGGATGGGATGGCGGAGCAGACCCTGACCCACAGCAATTCATTTGATTAGAGGCTTTTGTGCCGAGAGGAAAGAAGACAAACACGAGGAGGAGAGAGGCGGCAGGCCACGCTTTTCTTCCTGCAGTTTCCCTTTATTATTCCACAGTGACGTGAGGAGGCTGTATGTATGCGTTTGTCGTGCTGTTTTCACTAAATAAATAAATAAATGAAAATAGACAAAAGTGCCATAGTGGTGAAGGAATAGCAGTGGTATTCTGGGAATGTGTAGTTGCTAATGAGGAAGCCCAAATGGAAGCAACGCCTGTAAAAAGCCTCATGCTTATAATTTCATTTTGAATCATATTCTGAATAATAGGTTGAGTTTACACAGGCTAGTTTGATCATGCTTTCAGTTACCAATAATAGTAACTTCAGGATTGATTAACATTACCTTATTTAAAGTAGGACTCGGCGATATATCACAATATTTGGTCCCATATCATAAGATATGTGATATTTATCACGATTAATTTACTATTAATGGGGAATAAAATGCTTTCCACATATTTGTTAGATCTTGAGAATCAATGCAAACTTTAAATATTCGCAATTAAATACCTTTTAATTTAGGGGGGGGGTATGTTTTTTATGATTTAATGCTAATTTATATAAACATTAACATTGTAATCAACCTTTTAAAATGTAAAACAAATGAAAATATAACCATTAATTTACAACATTTACTTTACAATTAAGATGCCGCACAACAGAACTGAATAAATTTTAAACATGGATTAAAAAATATCTTGGTTGTATGATATTCCTTAGAAATTTTATTATTAATACTACTTTGAGAAGTACAGTTTAGTATACCGTAGTGATATATTGTCCATTTCTTAAAGTAAAACCGAACTTTTAACTTGACAGTTTGTCGTTAAGATCTTAGTTTCAGAATGTATTTGATGAGTTTTTTCTCAAATGTTTTTATAATTGTTTTTTATTTATTTATGTGTACAATAAAGCCTGTGGTAAACATAACTTGACAACATGCAACATGTGCAGCTACATAACGTTATAATGAGATTATAATTGTGTGCTTGGGACGTGGCTTTTAATAGTGAGACTTTAGTTTTTGTAATCAGGTTCTCAAAAATTATATACAAATTTTGATTTAAATTTATCGGACAATATATCGATTATCAGCTTTCCAATATAAAGAATTATTGGTTATCGGACAATGTAATTAACGTTACGTCAAGCTATGTTTACCACAGGCTTTATTGAAAACATAAATCACAAAGCCCAATTATAAAAAACCCAATAGGATATTCTCAAAGGAATTGTTCTGATGTCAAACACGCACCACTTTTGCTATTAAAGTCTGTGGTACCGGAGGAGGAGATGCTCTCACGGAAACGGACTAAATCCGCAAAACTCCAATTTTGGTCATTAAACGCATTCCAAAGAATTCCACAGACAATCAACATGGAAAATGTGACAAAAAGTGCATAGATTTAATGCTGGGCCACCAATTGAAGCAACTTCGAAATCACCACTCAAGCTTTGCTTGGTACTCGCTCATTTCTGACAGCGAGGTGAAAGTGTAATACGTTCTCAAAAACACAGACTCAACACTCTCGCTCTTTCTGGACATGTTATTCTCCATCTAGAGACATGTCTTTATCGCTCTCTCTCTCCATCGCGTATACTCCTCCCCTCCTCTGTTTCACATGCAGAAATAGATCCGACTATCTCAGAGACAACCAGAGAAATGGGAAAAGATCATAGCTGACACACGCATACATACGCGATATGCACACGTCTTGTTGCCTAGCAACGCATGAGCAGGGGCACGTGTTTCTGGGCGACGCGGGAGAGGAACGGGGAGGAGGTGGACCAGTGCTAATGAACATGTGTGGACGCACAGTCAAACCATCGTTTATTCAGACACCTTCAACATTTCTCACATCATCCCCGTTTAGAAAAGAGTAATACAATATGAGAAGAACTGATATTTCCATCCTTCTGTTAGACTGTCTCACACATGAATTATGTTGAATATCTGTCAGCTGTTAAATTTAATACACAATTAGATACCAATTTAGGCCAGCAATGCTTCATGTTGTTCAGTCTGTGGTGTAAAAGATCGCATTAGCAGTTAAAGAAAAAACACGTCAGCAAAACATAATCAGGTCAAAGTGTCTGAATAATATTTGGTCCCAGACTTTTATATATTTTACTGGTAGTCGTTGTATGAAGATTTTTTGGGTATAATACACTATAAAAAATGCTGGGTTGTTTTAACCCAAATGTGGGTCAAATATAGACGAACCCAACCATTGGGTCAAAAAAAATTAGTTTAAAACAATGTAACTCGACGGCTGGGTTTGTCCATATTTTACCCAAATTTGGGTTGAAACAACCCAGCACTTTTTAGTGTGTATGTCTTAGTTTAATTTATTTTGCTCTCCTCTTACATTATCTATAGTGTCCTGCACACACTAATAACAAAACAAAAAAATACAAAAATTAGATCTGGTGTCTGAATAATTTTTGGTTTGACTGCAAATGCAAGTGTTGAAAACCATTCTTATCCTTTTGCAAGGATGATTCCCATCTTAATTCTGCACACATCTGGGATTCACAACATGCCGATTACACCTGGTATTACATGTCTCAAAAGCATCAAGTGACTACTTGTGTACGTAGGTAAAAGCTACAGTATTGTTGCGACACCGAATCCTCAAAATATTGGCAGTGCCACAGTTTTTCAAATGGTATTTTTGAATAAATCACATTAACAAAGTACTATTCTTTGCGGCACCCAAGGTTTAACTAAAAGTATGCAATAAAACATTTTAAATGAACAACAACAATGACTTAACCTTTCAGCTTTCCAGCTCAATTTGATGTTAGTGCATTTTGGGTTATTAAAATAAAGCCTTCGTATTGCGACGCTCAATGGTTTCATAAGAAATGACTGAGGTATTGTGACAACCCCCATTGGGGACATTGTCATAATTCAGTGCATTTGTATGCAGGGCTGTTGTGATGTGCTGATAAATCAAGGAAACATCACAAAACGAGAGCTGATTGTTAGAATAATAGCATTCCTCCCCACTGATGTTCAAGGCAAACGCCTGTGGCGGCTTATGTAAGTATCGTGCACATTAGCAAGTGATTTTTATATGCCTGGTTGTAGGTTAATCCTACAGTGAATCTACATCCGCCATGTTGTGGAAAAACTAGATAATAATCAGTGAGGCCTGAATCTCAGAGAGAGAGAAAAAAAACACCAAAAAACCCCCCCTAAACACACACAGTCCACAATACGGTCAGCCAAACCACTTTCCCTTAGAGACTTCTTGCAAAATGTGAATGGTTTTCATCACTCATGCCTGCTGCAAAACCAAAACAACAAACGGTAAGCATGTTTACAACGGCTGTCTAAATGCTTTTAAACGAGTGCTGTGTGTATGAGAGCTCTTAGCCAATGAGAGAAGCGTGCAAACTGATGGATCTGTGTTATATGGTGGTGGGGAGCTTTTTCAGTCGGGATTTTACACACTCTAAAAAATCTTGGGTTATTTTTTCTACCCAAATCCTGGGTTGAGCCATTTGGGTAAAAACATTTTTGGTGGTTATTCTTTTCAGTGTTTGGGTAGTTTTTGTGTTACCCAGATCCTGGGTCAGATTATTTATCGCAAGCTTTTTGCAAACTCTTCAGGAGAGAGAACTGCAGCTCTGTCAAATCGGTAAAATACAGGTTTGTGTAAATTTTTCGTATAAATTCATTATTGTTCTGTATAGCCTATTGTTTAATTTCATGCAAAGAAACATAAAGGGGTGCGATGTGAGTCACCTAAACGAGTGTCTTGCCGGTCTTTTCACATGATGGAAACGCCTGATGCATTGCATAAAATTGTATGATTTAATTTTTTTTTCAAGATACAGAATATAAATGCTTAGAAAGTTAAAATATGTTCTCAGAACTGTACACTGATTGTTTATGGAAAGGTTATGGAGTCAGTCACAGCATATTACAGTCCATTACACTTGAATTACTTCTAAAATGTTAAATTTTTACTTCTAATATTAGTTAAACAAGCTTAAATGTATGCAATCTGTATTCAAAACTATATAAAATATGCTATTACTGTAAAATATGATAAAACAAAGGAATTATCATGCAAACCAATGGTTGTGTGGAGTATTTATTAAGAAGTTTAGAGGATTTCATTTAACCTGTAAACATTAATTCATGTATGAAGAAAATAATAATAAAAAATCTAGTACTATAGTACAAATGAATCAACCCAGTATGGGTTAAACCAAAATTACACCAACATGTGTTCTGTCCTATATTTACCCAGCCATTGGGTTGTTTTCAACCCAGTGGTTTTTTTTTAGAGTGCGAATTAAAATCTCAGAGCTGGAAGGGCCACTAACAGTGGTCAGCATTGTAAAAATCATGAGGAGGAATGTGAATACTCTTACTTTCCTCGAGTGAGAGAGCAGATGGAGGGATAACACGAGGACGGAGAAGGATCCTCATAATATATTATAAGCATAATCTGGATCCTCATATTGACAGGAAGGATTAGTCCTGAGAGAAGATTCGCACATAAAGAGACCTGTACAAGGCAGCTACACACCGCTCAAGTTAATGAAGCCATTTGTCACTTGCTTCCAGTCCCTGCATATAAACTCAGGGTCTAAAATTAACTTTTTGCCACTCCTGCCAATGTGTTAAGTGAATTGAGAAAATGTATTGTCCATTAGGGTTGAGACAATACCAAGGTTTCAGTCGATACCAATACCAGTCAAGTTCAAAATTCTCCAAACAAATGTTGGGAACACTTTAGTGTAGTTTAGGCTCCAATTCTCACTATTAACTAGTTGCTTATTATACATATTACAAAGATATTAGCTGTTTATTAGTACTTAAGTGCATAGCAATGCCTTATTCTGAATGACCATATTCTATTCTACCTTACTAACTATTAATAAGCAGTAATTATGAGTTTATTGAGGCAAAAGTTAATAGTGAGAATTGGACCCTAATCTAAAGTGTTACCAAAATGTCAACATTAAAGTGAAAAATAATATACAACTGAACACTGTAGGGTTAAAAAAAAAGGAATATTTACAATCTAAATGAAAACGAAACACCACAGTATTTCTCAGCCAAAAAGCATTGCTTTTTCATTAAACGGAGGATTGAGCAGTTTTCCGTTTTGGTCAGTATTGTAGTTTGTTAAATATTAATTATAATAATAGAGAGTTGCAGGTCTATTTGGCTGCATTTATACTGCAAAGGCCAATGCATTTACATTTTGACTATTGTCTTCCTTTTTTGTTAGTTTTTGGAGCTTATATACATGAACAAACATTCCTACAATGGTTGAATTCAACTAAAACAGGCTTAGAATTAGTTAACTTTCTCTAAACCTTTTCAAAGAAAAATTATTCATGCTTTCAAAGGTGACGAACTGCAGGAAATCTAATCTGTGAATGTTTCAGCACATGAGAGCATGTATGCATTACAACACAGCTGCCGACGGCTGAGAAATCACGTGCCGTTTCCATGCATAACATACTTTGTGACAGGCACTGCATGCTTTTCTAGCAAGACACTTTTGTGTGCCCAAGAGCACAACTCTACAGTGGCAAAAAACAAACGCAAGCCTTGCCAGAGCCGCCATGCAGCGCCACAGCCCCTGCCAAGCCCAATCATGTCACAGTAACTCTTAAACGTGGGCGAGTGGGACGCCACATGTTTCTTCACCTTTCATTCAGTATAGAGCTGCTCCATTATGGAAAAAAAAATCATAATCACCATTAATTTGGTCAGTATTGAAATCACGATTATGTAACACGATTATTTCACATGACTTTGGGAACGTGTTGCATTTATTAAAAAAAACACCTTTCAACAATTCTTTAAAAAAATTTAAAAAATGAAATTTGAACATTGTACTTAAATACTAAAATAAATAATATAACAGATAATACTTCAATAAGTATTTTAATAATTCTACCACTTATAATGTGGGAAATTCCCTCGCAGACATTGATTCACTTTAGCATGTAGATTGTCACAGGAATTCTCACATGCACAATCAGGCCAGCGTTGCATCATAACTAAAGTTGATCATTTTCACTTCTTTTTAAGTCTTATCAGTTTAAACATTCAAGCTGAGCGAGTGTTCTTGCAAAACAGAACATGGCAAAATAATCGTTTTTACTCGATTGTATTATTTTGGTGATTGTTGGGAGCCAAAATCCAAATTCAATTAATTGCACAGCCCTAACTCAGTTTGCTTACATTTAGGCTCTCAGAAATCAGTCTATAGATCCAAATATTAGTGTTATTGCATCAATTTAAGAGGACACATAAACATGGCCTACGCATAGTGCACAAACGAACTAATGCAAATCTCATTGAAATGAAGAAACATCAAGTATGAAGGTCAAAGGATACGCTCATACTGCAAACATTAGTGTTCAATTCTGATTTATTGTTCATTTACTTTTTTTTGTGGCTTTTTACATTATTTAAACAGACTTCTGACTGCACAGTGACTATTGGATAAGAACTAAACTAAGCTGGATGATGACGTGTTTTCTGCAGAACTGCTTTATACATTAACTCATTTAATTGATTGAAATGTTCACAGATACGAAGAACTGAAATGAATCAACACTGAACTGACTTCAGCTGAACACGCTTTACAGCAGAATTAAGTTCTGATTGCATCACTATTTTTCTGTTTATCACTGTAAAGCTGCATTGAAACAACTGGTATTGTATAAAGCACTAAATGAATAAAGGTGACTCGACGTGGCCAATATGAGATTCAATATGAACCAGTCAGTCCTGAAATGACCCGCATAAAATAAAAATAAAGATACAGCATTCAGAAGTAAATATGGAGGCCACTGAAGTCTGTGATTATGCACTCATTAATAAGGTGACGTGCTGTGAAAGCTAGTGAATTCATGCACAGCCGATGAAGACGAGGATAAGGAGAAAGAACAATGTTTCTCTCGTACAGTTTTACTGGTATAGAGCTGTCATCATAATAATTATGAGTTATAATATCTCCTCTTGACTACCTTCGCTGCCGTCTACAACATTAACCAAGTGACCAAAAACCTACAGGTGTGTAAAATTGTGATGAATGTCGATCTAGTCACAAGTTGCATCATTTTGGATTTGAGGTTGCATCATAAACCATCGCACCTGTATCTGAATTAGGACCATATATGCATGACTCACGCTGTTCAAATAGTAACATGAGCGAGCAAACATTTCTGAAACTTTTAAAAACATTAAAAACTGAACCAAACTACAAATGAATGTCTGTATAATTCAAACCCAGAACTGCTGTCCTTGCCCTTGGTTATCTGGCATGCTACTGCATTAATGTGATTCAAAAGCTTTATGCGTTTATGGGATAAAACAGATTTTTAATTATTTACTTGTATGGGATGAATTTAGTATTCTCAAAATGATTTGCACATGCATGCATGTTCACGTAATTAAAGCAAAATACAGTTTCTAAACAAACTGTGTAAAGACTCCAAACCCTCAACCATGATAGTTACATCTCTCGATGGGAAAAAGGCATATAAACCAAAGACGTTCAGGTGAGAGTTGTTGAAGTGAAAGCCAGTGGTGTGATGATAGCAGGACACAGGAGTGTCGAGAGCGCCTGTCATCTGTACCCCGAGGCTGGGCCGCAGGCACCACGGTCACACACACACACACACACACACACACACAGACACACTAATGCTGCACTTCTGAAATGAAAGCTTCTATTACTGCATTGCAATGCTAACAGTCACATGGCACCACGTAAGTCTTCAACACAAGGACTCCCAAAACAACCAATCACTCTAGTGTATAAACACACACACAACACTGAAATGTTCTCTAACTGCGTTGCACTTAAGCCAACAGTCACACGGCTTCACGAGGAACAGACTGGATAAGTTAACTATTTAGTAAGTGTGCTAACAGTAACAGCTGGACTGTCAGCATGTTAAAGCCTCTGAGAAACGTCATCATTTCTAAGCTTAACCCCTTCATAGTGTCGCTTTTGATTCGTTTTAACAAATTATTAGTATTACTGCAACTAAACAGGACTGCATTTAAAAAATTATATTGTAATAAAAATATTGTATTTTGCATTAAAGGGCCCTATGAAATGTAACTAAATGAAATGGTGAAGTGACTCAGGGCCGCTCTGGAGAAGATGTTCATGACTTCATATAAGCAGATGCTGAAAACACCTCATTAAAAGTTTGTAGTAAATGAAACCGCCTTTTTGTGTGGTTTAATATTCACAAATACTGGTCCGTCACGATTTAATGTAGTGTATAGCCTTACTTTTGATTTAATCATTTAATCTTTGCCACGAGAGAGTAAATTACATTTTTATGACCGGATTCAGCGATTCTGATGCTTTTATGCATCGTGGACTTAAAAATTGAGCAGAATAAACAGTGTCTTTGAATTGACTTTGTGACAACAGTTTTTATTATCAATTTTGGTTTTATATTTGGTGTCTGGTAAACATTACTTACCTTAAGACCGACTACTCAACTAGCTGCATATGGACAAAAAACACTACAGCAGAACAACTATTATACCAGAACAAAACATGATTTATTTTGGGGTAAGTGCTACATGGTCTCTGGGTCCAGACAGAGTTCGTAGCCATTGGCTAACAGAGCAGTTGCCGGAGATCCCTAAAAAGTGTGTATAAACCGCAATATCGATACGACGATACATTGTCATGAACTCCTGGCGATGCAAGAATCGATACAGTTATCGTTACTGTCGTGCTTTTGAATGTCGCCGATTCAGGGCTCGAATTACGGCGCGGGTTTTGCACATAATTTTAATCATTCCCGCATCTCTCCCACTTATGTGGGAAATTCCCACAAACATTGTTTCACTTTAGCATGCAGGTTGTATTAGTAAATGAATCCACGCAGATTATAAAATCAAATCAGTCATTTTAAAACTTTCTGCGAGACGCAATTTCACGAACAGCGTGAGCGTTCAGCGGCGCTGCGTCTCTCAACATGTGTTGCTCAAGGCAAGTGTCCTCGCGTTCAGGAGTCGGCACATGAGGAATATTCTCTTGCGTAATCGGGCCAGCATTGCATCGTGAGTCGTGACTAAAGTTTACCTTTTACACGTCTTTAAGAAAAACTAGTTTAAGCGATTTTAAACTGTTCTGTATTGTGCGCTCTGAGAGTTGGTTTTCTCTGCGTGCACATAGACTAGAGTAAAGCCGCCTCGCTTTAACGGACTAAAACACGCAAAATGATGGTCTTGGTAAGTATCCTCTAAACACAGTTGGTTATGTCTTAAATAAGCATAAATGCTTTAACAGAAATGGCAATTCCCCGGTCGAATGATGAAGTTAAGCGAGATATTCTGCTGTCACTCTCCTAACCCTGAGCACGTCGATCAATGGTTGTTTAGCATAAAAAACTGAAGATGTAGTCATTTAAAATTATTTCAACGTAGAAGAAATGAATACTAGGTTTAGTTTTGTTCAGTCATTGAGCTTCAGTGTAGACAGGCTTCAGTGTCACTATAATTGTCATTTCAGAGACTTTAAAAGCAGAAGGAAGAGCCATTCTAAGCTTTTTTCTTTTTTTAACTCAATTGTTTCTATTAATGACAAAAACTAAATTGTTTTTCAGTTATCACAACTGTTATAACACTGGTTATTCAATAAACAGATATTACGGTTACTAAAAACTCAGCTCAAAAGAAATTTAAATTCCAAATTGATCATTATCGTGATACATATAGATATTGTGACATTGTTAGTGATACACAGCCCTAGTAAACAGTGGGGATGGGTGTGTGAAACCTGATCCTGGAATGAGGGAAATGCACACACAGACGAAACCGACCAAACACACTTTATGCCGGTGCCCTCCTGATGAGTCTCTGTGGCGCGGGGACAGAAGGCCAGGCATTACTGCACGTGCACACAGGCGTGTGTTGGTGTGTGTGTGTGTACAGGCTCTGGAGTGGAAACTGGACCGGAGAAGTGGCATGAATTAAATATCAGGGCGGGGGATAAAAGAGGCCAGGCTCACAGTTAGGAGGGTGGTCTCTGTCGGATCGAACTTCACCACAGATATAAGGAGCATTTGCATGTGCGTGAGCTGAAGAACGACATGAATGCCACAAGCTTATATCACTCACTCCAATAATAAACATGTTCAAAATGACGTACTACTCTATATATACAGGGTTCGTACAGATTCTTTAATATAAAACTCCAGGACTTTTAATGACTACTTTTTTGGGGGATTTCAAGGACTATAAAAGCAGCACTTGTCAAAAAATATCTTTTATGTTTATTATTTATTTACTTAATTTTTACTCAAATCACACATAGGCTACATGGATATATATATATATATATATATATATATATATATATATATATATATATATATATATATATATATATATTCTTTCCTTATTCAAACTGATTTTTTCCCCCCATGAATATATGATTGACCTGAAGAATAAAAGTTGTATTATATCTTTATCACAAAGTTAATATCATGCTCATAGATATATATCTCAGACGGCTGCAGCGTCAATTTTGCGCAAAAAGATTGTTTTTGCTTTTTTCAGGGAATAATAATCAATAATTCAAGAACTTTCCAAGTACCTCTTCAAAAATATGGCTGTTTTCAAGGGTTTTCCACGAGTTACATTTTAATTCAAGTCAAATTTAAGCACTTTAAGCTCTCTGTACAAACCCTGATATATAAATACCTGCACTATTTTTGCAGTAGTATGTATGGATAGTAATGCTTTGACCAAAATGTGCAGCACATTTAATTTACTCTATCAATTAGTCAAGAAAAATATTAAATTAATAGTTTGTTTTATATAGCCTAGCACTGTTCAACAAACTCGTGCTGTGACAGACAGTGTGGAATTTTTTTACAGCATACAACATACTGTTTCAACATAGGCCTAATTGATTTACACACCAGTTTAAAAGTACTGTGCAATATGCAGTAATCTAGTATTGCATTCAGAGAAAGAAAAAATACTGATGAGCGTCTCTAGTCTGATTGCAAGGAGCACTGTGTGTGTGTGTATATCTCCTGCACAGTGTGTGTGTGTGTATCTCCTGCACAGTGTGTGTGTGTGTGTGTGTGTGTATCTCCTGCACAGTGTGTGTGTGTGTGTGTATCTCCTGCGTGTCAACAGATGGCCAGCTGCTCGTTGTGATAATCAATACTCTCATTAGGCAAAGTAGAGCTGCACCAATTAATGGTTTTGGACTTGTTCCTTCTTGTAACAGGGATGAATTCGTAACACCGGTATATTTAATCAATGCAAACCTGGCTGGATATCTGGAGGCTTAAAAAAAAACAAAAAAAACATTTGTAATACTTTTCCTAATAGAGAGAAGAAAAAAAAAGAAAATAGGTGATTGTGATTAAATTATTAATCTACATAGTGATTAAATAGGTTTCTAAAATATAGCAAACATTGATCAGCTTATTAAGGACCAGTATTTAGGGCTGCACATTATTGGAAAAAACTTGTGATATTTTGTTTATCTGTGATATATATGGCGATATATATATATAATAAAATAAAATAAAAATAAAAAACCCAGATGATTTCAATAGCTCTATTTGAAAAGAATGATTCATTCTAGAATAATTAGGGTGATTCAGTAGAGTGACTCTGCATAGAAAATTATAAACAAATGGCAAGCACAGATAAATACAATAGAAGCAAGCTACAAATAAAATAAGCAGTGCTACAAACTTTAATCCAATATCATGATACGCATCCGTTTACTTTCTCAATTGTTTACAACACATAACTGACTGTTTACGAGGATACTGCTAAACCCTGACATGATGGTTAAACTTTGCAAACTATTTCCTCGTATGGATGACGGATAAACTGCAACCCTATACTTGAAAATAGTATGTGACACTCGCGGATGCACACATTACGATATCGATGCTAAAACGATATCGTGCACTATTACAGTCACAGTTGTTCTGCTCTCAACGGCGTAAACATTTGATGTTTAATATACATGAGGAGGGGCATTTTAAACCAATCAAATTCCACCGTGGGCGGGGCTAGTGAGATTGATTGACGGTTAAGACAACAATTAAGCTGTTGCTTCAATTCAATTTCAACACACTTTATTTGTCCCCAAGGGGCAATTAATGAGGCCGCGGAGAGTCACGTAAACAATACATATATTAAATAAATGTTAAATACATGCTTGTTCATGTTAAGCATAGGATGCATGCTATCTTGGCAAATAGTTCATGAATTGGAGTAAACAACCCTGCGGGCAGTCGTCAAGATGTATTATGGCTCAGGTGACATGTTCAAATCATGCAGCTTGGGTTCATGGGTGTTTGTTTCCCAGAGTGCAGTGCGGTGCAGAGCGTAAACATCCCTAAACGGGGACGAGTGATGGCTGCTGTAAAAGCCCTTTACTGGGTGTCTCTCTGCAAAAGACGAAAGGCCTGAGTGCTTCACTAAGACTTCGTCACCGTCTTTAATACACAGCAAGAGTTTACACAATGACTCAACCCAATCAACCTCTGTGATGTGGCACGAGGACCAGGAAACTAGATGTAGTTCTGCTGTTTAGATTTGACTAAAGCCAAGAACTTCTGTGTTTGCGTGTTGTGGCGTTAAACTGTTGATCCGTGTCCAGGAGAAACGTTTATTCAGGTCATGCACAAGTAATGCTAAAACAATCTGCTTATTATGTGAACGTAGGTGATTCATAATTCAAGTTTTTTTTCCCAGGCATCAATGTAATGACCTTTGACCTTTCCACACCAAAGCTCCCATTACCGTGTGTTAATGTCATTCAATTTTATAGCAAGGGATGTAGAGAAAATACAGACCTACTGTAGGCTACGAGGTTGTTGAAGCTAGCATCAGCTAGCATTATTTCAACTTGTGTTTTTAATAATTGTGTTAAACAGCAGAATTTTTGGTGATAAAACTGAAGCAGTTTACGGTTTACATACATGCGCTCAACTAATAAAATATTTATATGCATAACATAACTGTATATAAGTCAAACTAATACTGTTGTTGTTTTTTTTTTAATCCTTATAGGAAAAACGAATGGGAAAACTACTAGCTAGGGCATATCCAGATTTTGTGTTTCATTGTCTTTGTTATGGCTGATATTATAAAAGCATATGGTTTTGAATTTGCAATGAATTTCCACATTTTAATGTGATGAACAGATGGACAACAATACGACAGAAACCTGCCAAACACAAAAGGGTTTTTAGCTGATATTATCTGCATATAGTATCAGACTGATACTGAAAATGTAAAAAAATGCCATTGACAGCTAAAATCGATAAGATATATTCATCCTGGCAAACTAGTCAGTGGTAGTGTCATGTAATTTAAAGATGTAAAGCCAAAGCTCAATTGTTTTTTTTTTTTTAGGTTTCTGATAGATTGATGAAGTGTCATTTTGACTCTATACACCATCTAGACTTAAAGAGATAAGCAAGAGGCTAATATTCCTTAAACAAACGTGAAAAGTCTGGATTAGAGAACCAGTGGCAACTGCAACCTCATACAGATTCATATGTGAAATCAACCATATCTTCAAATCAAAATAAATATTAAAAACATAACATTATCATCAAATAGCATGCTTCAATACATTCATATATTTGAATTCAAGATTTGTGCAGCATTGGTTTTGATTTCATTTTTCTGCAGATATCATGGTGTCCAACTAAAGTAAATCAAACGCAGCAGGTTCGCATAACACAAACTATTCACCTGAACTCAAACTATGACATTTAACCGAAATAGGACAAGATTTGACATGTTAGCTGAGCCTTTGAACCTCGGCAATGTGCGTCTCAAAAACAACAGATGCAGAGCAAAAAAACATGCATCAGTTGTGAAGACTCGTGCGACTGTTTGTGTTTTAACACCAAACCTAGTAAAATAAGAGCTCACTAAAGTGGGTTTGTTCTATGTTTCCATCCCAGGGTGAATCAAAGCCATTCGACACCTTCAGACATCAGAACCAAAGCAGATGCATGCAATTTAGGCTTCGTCTACATTAATCCAGATACATTTGGAAACGGCGTTTTCTGCGTTTTCAGGCATTTCAGTGTGGATGAGAAACTTTTGAAAAACGTCTGAAAATGCTACATGTACCTTATAATGTGCATACGTAAACCCTCACAAAAGCTCACTGAGATGACACAGATGGATAAATAAATACGCAACTCTTCTGACAGGAAAATTTTATTTAACAAAATATCTCAGCATTCACTGATCGCCGGGTCGCACTCACTCGCTATTATACGTTCGGTCTAAAACTGCTCATGTTTCACCGCAGGACAGCAAATTTGATTAAATTCGGTCATCTTTGCAGGACTGTGATATGAAGAGTGTGCAAAGTAACATTTTAATAACAGTGCGAAAGCGAATAGCACATAACAGGCACAATACCGCAATAAACATGAATATCTATTGGTACAAGGTACAATTTAGTCACATGACTAAACGTACGCCATTGTTTTTAAATACCTCCGTTTTCACAGTCCACACCGCGAAAACTGTGTTTTCAAATTGATCCACTTCAAAAAGCGTAGTTTTCATTGCTAAGAACACCATCTCAATGGGAACGTAAGGCCAAAACGGAGAGAAAAATATGAGTTTTCAAGCAAAAACGTATAAGTGTGAACAAGGCATTAGGCAATTAAGGTCTGTCTCATCACTCTCAGCACTAAAGCCGCATCGCAACCGAGACCAGCTCAAACAAGCCTCTGTTCAGGGCTGACTGACCAGATCTCTAATCCATACGCATTCACCCTGTTGGCTGCGAGACCACACTTTACGCCAGGCAGAAAAAGCCTTACGCAGCAGTGCTTCCATGGGCCAACATTCTCCCTCTCGGTTTGGATTTTCCTTTAGACGGCCCATTGCAAACAACCCACACTTGGAGGAAAAACTTACAGCTATAAAACATTTCTAGACGTAGAGGGAGCGCAAAAGCCAAATAAGAGGGAGAGTTGTTTTTAGTACCATGTGTACAAGGTTCTATAGGGCTGTCAAAATGGCTGAAAAGCTAAATTCAAATTTCTTTCTTTAATATTAGAATTTTTGGTAACACTTTATTTTACGGTGTCCTTGTTACATATGTTACATGTACTTACAGTATTAATAACAGTTAATTATGCATAATTACATGCAACTAACCCTCAACAAAACCCTAAAAAGGGGCGCAAGGGAGCACAATAAGCAAATAAACCAAATCAAGTGTCACATCTTTTATTTAAATTAAAATTTTAAAAGTGCATTAAGTTTTGAAACAATTGATCTTAAATAAAATATAATTTCCTTAATGTGCATGCAAGGAAAATTAGGTTACAATACTGCATAAAACTAAGTGCATCAGTAACCTGAGCAAACACGCTTCAACACACAGCGTAATGTAACGTTGCTACATGAACACAAAAGGACAAACTGCTATTCAGAAACAAGCCACTTCTACTCACTACATCTACATATCGTTCGTCAAAAACACCAGACAGAGCGCTTTTTGTGTACAATGTTTCCAGCTGATGAAAACACACGCTCAGATCTGACCGATGTGAAGGTTTGGTCAAGTATGCCGTTGCATGATTTTTGGAACCAACTGAGAGTGTTTTCATCAGGAAACCTTTTCCCGCCATTTTTCAAAGTAACGCGGCGCTATATACTGGATAAGCTAACAAAAACAAACCGCGTCAGCTACGTCATTATCATGTCTCGCAGCTCTGTACACACACAAAAATCGAATGCATGTTTTTTGCATTCGAATGTGCTGTTTTTTTATTTTTATTTGACAAATATTCAAAATTCGACTTTTTATTTGACAGCCCTAACGAGATACCGGTTTCCAAGGTTTCTGACTGGTTCAGTGAACGCTAGGAAAGGCTGGTATCAAATGCATGCTATTTGATATCGATTAGATGGACAGCTCGGCATCACCATCAGGTACGCCTGACGACAGAATAATGAAGGAGCCAGAGGACAGAGACAGCCAAGCCGGTTCTCTACCAGGCCAGATTGCATGCGTTGGTGTTCTTGTGAAAGGCCGGGTGGTGTAAAGAAAACCCTTGGTCTTACAGAAGGAACAGCAGGGACATGGAAACCACTAGTCTGTATTCTCATGAATACACTGAGCTTTGGGAGTGAAGAAAGGATAACGCTTTACAGTAAGGTTCATTAGTTAACTAACATGAACTAACCATGAGCAATGCATTTGTTACAGTATTTATTAATCTGTTCATGTTAGGTAATAAAAATACAGCTGTCGGTGCATTAACTAAATGTTAAAAAATACAACCTTTGATTTTATTAACATTAGTATATGTTAACATTAAGATTAAAAAATGCTGAAGATGTATTGTTCATTGGTAGTTACCTTAGTTAACATGAACAATATTAAGTTGCATGCACATAATTTCAACATTTACTAATACATTATTAAAATCAACGGTTGTATTTGTTAACATATGAGCCCTAACTAATGAACCTTATTGTAAAGTGTGCTAACTCATGTTCAGTTTCATGATAACCTTAAATCCTAATGGTTCCTTTCCATCCTGGAGAGGTTGTTGTAATGTTGGGGTATTAGTGGTGAAAGGGTAAACGTCTGTCTTCTAATTGCCCCGTTTCTGTGAGCTATAGTGACTCATCAAAATCCCTCACACTGACAAACAAGACGACTCTTTCTCACACGCACTGGCATGCTTGTAAACGCTCAAAACTAGGTCACAGTTTGCGTTTCTTTAACCGTCTCCCTAATTCCTGCATCTGACAGCCGTCGCCCACTCCTCGTTCCCCCAAACCGGCCTCTCTGACCAGCTTGTCTCTTAAAAAACAAGCACGCATATGCATTCCCGATACACAGAGCACAGGATTGCATAACAGAGAAAGGCCATTGAGGGGCCCATTGAGTTTTAGGGGACAATAGCAGAGTCAGGGCGCCTCTGTTCACGAGCAGAAGGTCTCTTTCATATGTAGATCCTCAGTCATGTGTGTGGAGAAAGAACTGAGCCGGCTTCCCACACTAGAACCAATCAAGCCCTACAAAATGATGTCGCAAATAACACGAGTTTGGAATCAAAGTTGTTACAAACTTACACAGCATTTTAAACAGTCCTGTAACAAAGCAGTGAACAGCGTAAAATGCTTGATGTATCTGTGACCTTTTTGGTATTGCTCATTTGCAAAAACTATTTTAGTCTGATTAGGCTGATACTGGAATTAGATCATTCCCTCAATTGAATAAACAGCATAATTTTACTGGTCACTAATAGTGGTTTGACCAATATACGATTTTAAACAGATAATATTTATAACATTTACATGGTTCCCACAGCTTGGTTAACTTCAAATTCAAGGACCTTACAAGAACTTTCCAGGTCCAATAACCTCAAATTCAAGGACCTAATGTGGGAACATATTTCAAGAGCACGGTTACATCGTGTTACCTTGTAAGATACATTGTTACAGTTTTGTGAACGTCATGGCAACGTACAACTCAAAGTACATCACACAGAAAACACTTAACATACGCATAAATCAAGCAAGCTAAGCTAGTATGGATAGGCCACAAAGTGTTGGCGAAATAACACATTATTGGACCGGAGGGAATAAATATGTAATTTTTTACAGAAAACTTCTTGCACAAAATAAATTAATTCATAATGATGGCTGATGCCAATGTTTTAGAGTGGCTGACGGCTGATATAAAGCAGATATATTTATAATTTACATTTACTTAATTTTTATGGGATGAGTTTAGTCTCAAAATGATTTTTATGGGATGAGTTTAGTCTCAAAATGATTAGCATGCATGCACAATTATCCATGAACTTGATAAATGTTGCAGGTATAATTTACTATCCACAAGCAAAGGCCTTTCAATTTGCAAAATCAATTCTCAAAATCCAAATAAATCAAAATGAGATTAACTCATTGATGTCCACAAATGCACATATTCTTTGTTGCATGCGCAAATTATGATACACTTACACAAGATAAAACACTTGTATTAACAACAAAAAAAAACGCTACATATTAATTTAATTCTGAATTTTGCAAACATAAGTTGAAACGCATTTGGTTACTCCAACATTTATCAAGTTCATGGAAAAAAAAATTCAAATAAAGACAAAATTACACTCATTTTACATATGACATAGTGGGATATGTTAAGATTGATTGTCAATCAAGACAAAGATGTTTGTAAAGACAAAGATTGAATATGTAAAAATGGTCAAATTCATCTATTTTCTTTAGAAAGAAAAATCTAATATTGGCCAAAATTGATATGGTACTGAAATATTGAGCATAAACTATCATTTGCTATCAGTATCAGTCCTGGCTTTACACAACATCTCATAATGAACATCTTTTGAGCATGCTAAGCTGTTGTTAAACTATAATAACCATAGAGAAATGTACTTAGCAAACAGGATTTAGCCTTTAAAAGTCATAGCTTTGGGGCATCTAAGGGCAACACACACTTATAACAACATTCCTCATGAGGAACATCATGCTGTTAGTTTGTTAATGGTGTTTTGGAGTAGATTTTGGTGATGATCAGCACAGCATTTAATTGCAAACATCTGAGCAGCACCATAGTGCCAAAAATGTGGTAAAACATGTACTTGTAGGCAGTCCAAGACATTAGTGTTTTTCACATCTAGTATTTTAGGAACATGGCAAAAGAGCTCAAAGATACACATGTAAGTGAATGACACTAAAAACCAAGTCCACTGCAAACCATTTACAACAGTTCACCGACAGCGTTGGTAAACCAATGATCTAAATGGCTGGATTGCTCAGTCATAACGTCATAAAAGGTGACGCATATTGGGATTCCTCAGTATTCCCTCACATTCCACTGAATTAATATGAAATCATCTGATTTTTAATAAGAAAACATCAGCGTTTTCTATAACAAGTCTCTCTATACATTCTTACAAGGCAAATGTCTGAAACATTTTAATGGTTATTTGTTTAAAGTCAGCTTGTTAAAAGTTATGATCATCTTTGTATTGCAAATCTGAATCAGAAATCTAAATACAGATTTATGCTTTGTAAGGCATGTGCATACAACTTAATTAGTCATTGTATAGTTCACTGTGGTTATGTAATTATGTTCCGTTAATAGATAATATTTATTCATACAGTAACTGTAAATGACTTAAGTGTTTTGTTAACAGCACATTAAGTTAACAACTTAAACATGGGTTAAATGGATAATTATCTCAATAATATATATAGAAATAACATTTCATATGCTGGCATGCTAGTAAAAAGCAGCTTTAATTTGAGCTGGCCTGTGGCGTTTATAATGGTTTCTAAGATCTCCAAGAGTCTGAAATGGATGTTGGTCAAAAGACAACAGGGAATAATATACACGCTTATAACTTATTCAGAGAAATCCTGCTGACCGTGAATGGATGTAAAGCTTTATTTCCAAGCATTTATTCTATCACTCCGACCCAGATGATGCATGGTAAACCTTTTTAATATAATAATGCAATTTCGTAATAGGGGATTATATGTATTATAATATTGAATGTATATTCTAATCAATTTCTGCAAATAATCACAGGTTAATTGCTTGATTAAAATGCTTAATTATTTCCTGCATAAATGATGCACATAAAGAAATCTAAACTAGTGCTATGTGTTACTTATCCTGCCAGAAAAGACCATAAACATTAAAGATAATGTTTGAAGTATCAATTAATGTACGCATACAGGTGAAAAAGTTTGTGTATTTCAGTAATTCAAATTAAAAGGTGAAACTAATATATTTAGTATAACTATATACATATGCATGATCATAAATTTCAGAGGGCCGACATTTCAGTATTTAAAATCCTTTTTTTTTGTTTTTTTTTTATTCATGTAATATTCTAATTTTCTGAGATTTTGAATTTGGGGTTTTCATAAGCTGTAATCATCAAAATTATAACTTCTGCACGATATTAAAATTTTTTGAGTTTCACCTGTATATCTTTAAAACTATTCATGTGCGACTAATATGCTGCAAATCGGGTGGTTTTATTTTATTCGATTTTGGTTTATTCCCAACCATCTCTCAAAGCTATATGAAATTGCCCTTATCAGTCCAATTCTGCAAAAATAATATCTTCCATGCAACTCCACTCATCAGAAAGCTAATGAAAGGCATTGGAAGGGTGACGTCATGTTTAATGAATGTGGATGAGGTTTGGGGTTATAATAATGAAGTCATTATGACGACGCATTGCCATTAAGAACCGTGTGTGAAATCAGCGCCAAAAAGCTTTAGGTTCAGTGCATCTAAACTTTATACAGATGCATGCAATATCTTAAAAAGGCACTAAGAATAACACCATATTAAATATGGAAAACTCAACAAGCAATTTATGAAAACATCATATGAACACACTCTTTTTTCTTTCTTTTTTTCTTAAATTTGAGGAGCCGCTGAGTGCATAAATCTGTGGGTATGTGAAGCGTAAAAAAATAAAATAGAGTCATGGTGACCTATAAAGGCAGTGTTTGGAAGAGAAGGCAGAGGCTTCTGCATATTTAATTATTTACCCAAGTCAGATTCTGTACCTTTCTGAGCACGGAGAAAACAAGCATGAAGAGAGCGAGACAGAACGAGTAAACAACATTGCAGTCTGTGAGGCGAAGGAAGTGTAGAAGTGGCCATTACAGAGTCGTCGTCTTAAATGACAGGGTCCTCTACTCTACTCACGCACAGCAAATCAAACCAGAGAATAATCAGAGAATAAAAATCTGCTGCTTGAATACACCTCACACAAAAAGCTGGTAAACTCGCATCACAAACAGTGAGCACGTAAAAGCCAGGCAGCACACGACTCGACCTATGAGTGCATTATGCATGGATGACCTACTGCATATGCAGTATACACTCCAAACACACCGCATGAGATACAGCAGACCAGAAAAAGCTCTTTTTTAACACATTTAATAGGGCTGGGTAATAAATATCGATTTCTCGATATTAATCGATTCTCATTTTTACGAACCGATATCGATTCTTAAATCTCAAGAATCGATTAGTCATCCTGTTTCATTTGAATGAATGGAACATTGTAGCGCGCATCCAAAACATCGCAATAATCTTTTTCCTTTGTCACTATTGATATGAAACAGTCTAAATTTTCAAATTACGTCCATTTTCTTTCGAAATTCAAAAACATAAATACCGTTTTGGCGCTGTGGCGTGAGATCACTCTGGCGCAGCTCAAGAGAAGCACATGATCTCTCTTCCGCCTTAATAACACCAGTTACAGCGCCGAAATAAACATGAATGAGCATCTGAAAGTGTGTTCAAAGATAGAGTACAACTTATCGAAATCCGTATCATGTCACATTGATTCGCTCAATCAGTGTTTCAACCGTGGAAAGACGTCAGTTAAACAGCTTGTAATCAATGTCATGTATCGTCATATTTACCTCTGAAAAACAACATGTGACCATAAACTCGTTAGTCAGCCAGAAAAATTTACTCGAGACTTTTTTGCTAAATTTTTTGCTAAATATATGCACCATATTACATATGCATTACAATCTTAATGTTCTTCAATATTTAATGCATATTTGAATAAATCTGGCAAGTTTTTATGACAGCCACCATTTAAATGTTTATATTTCATATAATCTTCTTATTATAAAAATAAATAAAAGTGTAATTTAATGTCCCTGTAAAGGCAATTTGTTGTAACTGATATATAAAATAATCAATATTGAATCGAAATCGAATTGCAAGCTTGTGAATCGAAATTGAATCGAATTGTGAAATTTGTGTCAATACCCAGCCCTACTATTTAATATCAGGGGTGTAACGATGCCCTCATGTCACGATTCGATACATATCACGATACGATATTATTGCGATATCATATAGATATGATAAAAGGTAACAAAAATGAACTGTTGATTAAAATGCTAAATTTGGTATTACATTGTGTGTGTAAATGAATAGGCTTGGACTTGTAAACCCAAAGCACAGGACAATAGAGACACCAGAATAACAATATTCATGATTCTGAAGCTGAAAATACAGGATTATTTTAGACTGATAAGCTTGCGCTCTTTCACTGACTAGATATATTTAAAATAATGTTGTCACTTTAAACTGGTAACAAGACATTTGGCATTATCAGGACCCACAAATATTCCCCCATTGCATTATTAGCATTATATTCAACATTATTGTTGATTAATGTAAGACACTAAAACTCTGTAAACTTTTTTCACGCACCGTAATTTTCATTTTGGGTGAATTATCCACAATACATATTGCTGCATTTTTGTATTGTGATACATTGTGACAATATATTGTTACACCCCTATTAGATATTCATAATTTTATACAATATTCTTTTGAAAAGATATTAAATATATTTTCATACTTTTTTAATCAATTGTTTATCAATTATGGGACATTTAAAAAAATAGAAGATTTGTATAAAATTGCTACAAAAAAAATAAAACGACTCTATTTACAACATGGATGCCATATACAATATTCTTTTGAAAAGATATTAAATATATTTTCATACTTTTTAAATAATTTTTTTAACAATTATGGGACATTTAAAAATAGAAGATTTGTATAAAATTGCTACAAAATAAAAAGTCTCTATTTACAACATGGATGCCATATACAATATTCTTTTGAAAAGATATTGAATATATTTCAATACTTTTTTTATCAATTGTTTTTCAATTATGGGACATTTAAAAATAGAAGATTTGAATATATTTGCAACAACAACAAAAAAGTCTATTTACAACATGGATGCCATTCAAATAAAACATAGTCCCCTTTTAAAAACCTTTTAGTTGGTGTGTAAGTACCATTCTGTGTCATTAACGTGAGGCTAGCTTGATGTCTAATGTACTTTCTTGGCCGGCTGTACCGAAGTGTTCCTCATGCAGCGCGAGGGCAAATACATTCCTCCTTTAATCAATAGGCTCTGCAGAGGTCTTCAGCTCCCTTTGAAGCAGAGGCCTGGATCTGGTTTCCTAATCACACCCACCCGTTTTCCTTTCCAATACAATGAAGCGGTTTTCACATACTACATAGGCTATAAGACGAGCAGCTTATAAAGGGAGAACAGAGAACGCAATTTCAGGCAGAAACCAAAGAGGAAAAGACAGAGAGTTTCTATTCAATACATCTCTCAGTTAGATTAAAACCCAGCGGAAACCTTTCGGCCTCCTTCTTGAAACCAACACGGAAGTGAATTAAACTGCCGTTCATCGACTGGCCACTAGAGACAGGCTACAAAAGAGAGTCAATCCCATAAACCCCCATGTTAAAATGCCCAAATTTACAGCAGAAAAATACATGTTTACAGCCTGGTGCAAAAAGTGGTTTTGGTCTATATAGGTAATTTTGCCCTTCATGACAACTGTGACAATCCGTTTAAATTATATTAAGCCTTAAAGTTCTGCATAATTAAGGGCGTGGCCACTTGAGTGACAGGTGGATTGCGCTGCTGTCACTGCTAGCCGTTTGTCTGCTGTCTGTTAGCATTACGTCACCTCAGCTAATCCGCCTTTTTGCTCATTTTCATTTATCCGGTAGTGACGCGCTGCCAAGATGGCGACCGCCGGCTCCACCCACTTTGGGCTTCAAAAATGCTCTTCAGAAACCCACGGGTACCATCACGGACACTAATTTAACAGTCTATGATTAAAACAGACAAAAACTGAACTGATTTTCAAATGTCTCACTGTGCCACAAACCCTCAGCCAATGGCACGAGGGCTTACACGAGGTGCAGCCAAAAGTGCTCCAATCACAGAGCCAGAGGAGCGTCAGTTAGACCAAAGGGAAGTATGTGAAACGGAAAGTATGGTTCTTAATGGTTCAAGCTTTTTTTGTGGGAGCAGAAAGAATGGAAAACAGAAAAGCAGACCATTGATCAGGCAAGAGGTGAGCACTAAATAAACCCAGCATGAGCAACAGCTCGCCACAGTGCAGCGTCGATAGGCTTCAGACAAACCTGCTTACAAACTGCTTGGCCTCAGGTGTGCTATAGACCAGAGTAATTAGCTCTATTCACATCAGTCTCTATTCTGTCCAGATTGTTTTTGGTTTTATTTTTTAGACGTGATTGTTTTATGTTCATCTCCATACCCTTTTTTTTTAAATTGGGCAATTCCCTTTAAACAAGGAAGATACATTTCTACTTCTCTCGTTACAAACCACACATGCACACACACACAAGGGTTTTATATTTTAGTGATATTTTAAAATACTAAAAACTAGATGTGCACAGGTATTAAAATTTGGTCCTACACCCACAAGTGTTTTCATGTTAGATCAATAGTATGGATGCACTGAAATGAACATTTTTGGCTGATACGGATACCGATAACCGAGAAATATTTTTATTTCAAAGCCGATAACCGATATATTGGCCAATACATCTAAAATCCAAATAGTTATATCATTTTCGAGAGTCTGATACAAAAAACAGTCTCACCATTAAAGGTATTGTAGGTAGGATTTTTATTAAAAAAAACTTTTCCAAATTTGTTAAAACTTTCTGTATTTATCAGTGCATAATTAAAATGTAAGTACTCTGAAAAAGAAAGTATAAAAATCGAGTGTCTGTAGACCTCTCACGACTGTTTTAAAGACAGCTCATTATTTCCATTCACTCCACCCCCTCCCTTCTGGGCTCCTTCCAAAGCCACGCCCCCAAAACATATGAACGCGCGACTCCGACCGCTGAGCTGAAGACGCATTATTTACCTGAGACGAGCGGAGAGGAAGGAGCGCAGTGCATGTAGTGACATCATGTCAGAATCACATGTAATAAAAAAATCTAACTTTATCATTATGAAGATAAACAAATAAGTATGGATGCATGCATAGTATGGATCTACTATGGAAAACTATTTTCCATAGTACTCACTATCGAGCTAGCAAATTGATATTGGTAAAGTTTAAAATATATTGATTCGCTAACGAGCTAGTTATCTATAAGGCAAAGCTAAAAACAGGTTGCATGATACACGTTTTTCCATTGCCATCATTTACACTGTGATGAAGATGAATTTCGTGTAAGATTCATAACATATATGGGTGTTCTGCATGTAAGAGTTTCCATGATGAAAGCATTGTTGACTCTGATGAGGACTGTTCTCTGTGGCGTGCGCAGTCTTCACTCGCGCTCCTCAATCTATCGCAGTTGTGGAGACTCTCTATTCATTCTGGTGAAATCACAAAATAAAATGCCCACAAACGTGTTCCTGCTTGATATAGACTGTAACCAATGATGAACATATTCGGTTCTGATGAGAGAGAAAAAAACTGTACCGAGGGCGGATTAGAACCCGTAACCTCTGACACGCTTGGCAAAAGTTCTGCCACTAGACCATTGAAGAACTCAAACAAATTTTGCGGATTGATGCATTTATTTACGGGTTGAGCAGAGAGGCTGCACAGTTTGACAAGTTTGTACCTATTTTTTAAAGACTATGGTTGTACCCAGCACTTTTGAAAATGCACTTCCGAATGCGTCTCTGTCCCCACCACATTTCAAACCAAACTGACGCCCGTGCTTTTGAATTACTAAAATCAAACGGGTACGCGCAAGTGGGCAGGTCCTGTGTGGCAAAAGGGTGGTTGCCATGGTTGCGAGAGAGTGACAGTCGCCTAAGCCAATCCGTTGTTTCGTCCCGAATGGAAATAATGAGCTGTGTTTAGTGCAGATTAAACGGTCTAGAGTCACTCGATTTTTATACTCTTTTTATCAGAGTACTTACATTTTAATTATGAATTGATATATATAGAAAGTTTAAACAAATTATGAAAAAAGTTTATTATAAAAATCCTACCTACAATACCTTTAAAAGCAATGTCCTTAAACAATTATGATGTTCTCGTTATAATTTTATGTAGCCGATATGAATTGTGCTGCTCATGTTGCATTGTACAGTATTTTCATTTTTTGAAGTGATTTCAATCATAGCCTATTTCAAAAAAATTCAAAACCATTATGTTGAACATGTTGAGCATCTGAAGTGTCTCAGCTGAAGGAAATAATACATTTATCGGCCTTAATATAATCTACCAAATGTTCTTATTGGGCCGATAACGATAACATAAAAAAATGCTACGAATCCGATAACATTAAAAATTAACCGATATCGGACGACATATATCGTGCATCTCTAATAAATAGGCAATGTTAAAATTCGACAATAGCATGTCAAATTAAACAAAATAAACACTAAAAACAACATAAGATTACGGGAATTCTACACTATGAAAAATAAATTGACATTTACTTGAAATTTTTATCTTAAAATAGTATTTGGAAAGATTAAACTGTTAGATGATGATGAAAGGTAAAGAGGAGACATACAATTTGCATAAATGCATAAAAATGTTCCTAAACATAAGTCAAAATCCAAAGTACAAAAAGTAACAAACTCTCGTCCCGTACTGTTTGTGACACAGATACGAATAATAAATTGTGCAGGTTGTTTAGAAGTGTGCTACTACTTATTCAATATGTGAATCGTGGCTGTGCTTTTTCGATTTGGACCAGAAAGCAATCATGAAGCGACCAATAAATTACATTAAAATTTGCATTTTGTTAAATGGCATGGCCCTTGTTTGGGCATCTCTGGCCTAAATAAACCACACAGACAAATTAAAGAAACCTATTATTTGATTCATCCCATTGATTATTTGTAAACTTAGTAACAATCCATGCTAATTGCACTAAAAATCACCAATGAGTCATCAATCCACATCCTGAACAACATCATCCTTATCAGCGAGCGTCAGCATCAGAGGTGAGGGTAACTCTGGCCTGTGTTTTCTGAGCTTGTGGTTTGCAGTGTTATGGCAATGACTCGGGAAGTCTGCTTTCAATCAGAGCCGCTCTTAAAGCAAACAACAAACAACAGCAGACCATCTACTTCATCTCTGTCTGCCAGGCTACATCCCGGAGGGACTCAACAAGACTCATTACGCTCAATCAGTACTGTCCCCACTTACTATATGACCAACTGAGTCCTCATTCAACCTACAAGACCAGACAACATTCAACATGATTCGTATCAGGCTGATTCCAGCAGGGAGCGGTGGGCCATTCTGGATATGAAATTCAATATATAGTATGGATGATTGCTGAAGCGGCCCACGGTGAATGGACAGAGAGAATGGCGCTTATGTGTGTGTGTTGCAGTGAGACGTTGTGCATTATTGATGATAAATACAGCAGGCAGGGCTATAGAGCCCTAATGCACAGAACAACGTCCATACAAAGCGAAGCATATTTTGTTACACATTACATCACCCGGCAACCTCAGCCCATCTGCAGCACACATCCACCGGGATGCATTTTTAATTAAGACTGGGGATCAAATAGGCCCGATGAAAAACGTCCACATGGATCCTGATCACATGGAAAACAATAACACTGATCTATGAATGCAACATTCAAAAGCTTTTCAAACAGTTCGTAGCTGACCTTGTGAGTTTGTGATAATATACTAACCAGCATTTTTCTAAGCCAGAAACAACATTTTTAGAAAAGCGATTGAAAAGGATGCAAAACTAACAACCACAATATCCTGATATTCTGGTCCCTAGACATGAGGTCACTTATTTAGTGTGAGTCTATGGCAGGAGTGCAAATGATCAACCCTGATTAAACACAAGCTAATCAAGTTATTCAATTTATTTGAAGACTATAGGTATGCGTGTTGGGACTTTGCATGAATGGGGATCGGTTTTGAAATTTCGATTTTGTGAATGCATGTTAAAAGATCTTATTGGGAATGACTCATCATTTATACGTTTTACTTTGATCTCATAATCAATCAAAATCTAATAACTTAATCTTCCAGTGAAAATGACAGACTTCTCCAAACATTTCACGCCCCGTCCCCCGAGTAATCGTTTTTTAAAACCTATCAATGACCGAAATGAGAAGTTGATCAAAATTAACATCCCTAGTCTCAATCCTATAGTTTTTCTTTTTCAGTAATCCATTACACTCAAATGCACGTAACAAAATTGTTTGCTGCTTTATCAAGACTTTCATTTGGATGACTTAGAAAAGCTGTATTATTCTGGGTATATATATATATATATATATAAAGGCATGCTTCTCATTTTAGGGGTTTAGGGGTCATTAAGTGTGTGCATTACCTTCAAGAACATCGTAAACAGTGTGGACCATTTCTGATCTCTGTGCCAGTACATATTTCACAAGTGAAACAGTGCAGCAAAGAAACACCACCACGCACAAAGATGCTGCTTAATAAAGATGCAGGTGTGCATTAATAGAAAAAAATTATCCTTTCAAACAATATATGGTTGCACTGCAGATAAATAAAAGCCCACATGGTTGGGAGAAAGATGAAAAGGCCTGATGGAGTGGGTAATATTTCACAACTTGAAGCAAACGCAGCACGACTAGTTATTCCACTGCTCACTGCATCTGAGTATTTACTAAAATATTAATATTAACTAAAAAAAATGGTTACAAAACATTAGACTGCACAGAACAACAAAATGCCAGGCTCAAGAAAAAACAGGAAGTTCATTTAAGAAGAGAGAAATGCACAGTCCCTTTTTTAATTTACAATGTAAAAGTGTGCAGAGCAAGAAATTGAAAGAAATGTGACAGAACGATAGGAAAGGAGTGGGACGTCTTCTGTGCACGTCAGCGTTGAAGGCCACTGATTTCAAAGAGCTTTTCAGCTATGTGATAAAAGAGCCTCTCTATAGCAAACACACACAAAGGCAACTGCAACGCTGCATAGAGGAGCGCGTGCACTCAAAGATGCCTGTTTGTGAGGCCTAGTGTATGTGTCTCGCACACATGGTAAGAAAGTACATTCATTCTTATAAACCGTGACCTTTACACGAACCTCAAATCTGTACATTTTCTCAACATGCAAAAAAATATGAAACGCCGAGTAAAACAAAACATTTTGTACAGCTGTCTTCAGACTGAGTATCTAAACCAGGGATTTTAGCCATTCCACTGATTAATAAATTATTAGTAGTGCTGGGTAACGACTAATCGCATTCAAAATAAAATAAAATATGTGTTTACTGTGTATAATTATTTCATATAAATCCACACAAATGCATGCATAGGCTATATTTAAGAAAAATGTGTTATTTACATAAAGAAACATAGCCTATATATTTATATATAATAGAAATTATATATAAATGCAGTATATACATGCAAATATTTCTTTAATATGCATGCATGTGTGTGCATTTAAATATACAAAATAATTATAAACAGTACACACACATATATTACATGTAAACAAACTTTTATTTTGGTTATTTGGTTTTGATTAATCGTTGCCCAGCACTAATTATTAGTTATCTAAGTACATCCTTTACATCCTGGTGACACTTGTTTTTTTTGTAATCACTCTCAAAAAATACATACAAATTTGTATTTAGATTTATCGGCCAATATATCGGTAATCGGCATTCTAATATAAAGAATTATCGGTTATCGGTATCGGCCAAAATTTTCATATCGGTGCATCACCAAAAGTACATCCTTTAACTCCTGATGAAAGGCATTACCCGAGCTGTTTGGACGTGCAGAACTCGTGCACATTAAAAGCTGCAGTTGGTATTTTAGAGTATTGAGCGTGTCAGTATGGTCGCTGCCGTTGGATCCTGTACCGCCAGTCCTCCCTCGCTCTCCTCCTCCCTCGCTCCCCTCCTCCTCACTGCGGCAGCGCAGATGGCAGCTCAGTGACCTCGTCATTCCTGCCTCCTTGTTTTGATCCTGCAGTCCTGATTGTTCAGGCTAATCCCACACTCCCGAGTCCTTGGCTCAGCGCCAGCGCTGTTATTAAGCACACAAAGACTTTTCATTCCTGCTACCGTCACCGCCGCTGCTACTGCTTCTTTCTCTCTTTTTAGCCATTGCTCTTTGAGTTTGGTCTCCATGGCCAGTTTCTACCTCTACAGCTGTGCCCGGATCCAGAGCATGGGAGTGGCCTCCGTCTCGCTCTCTGTGCTGTTAATTACTGGATATCAGTGAAAGGTCATTCCTTTATGTCGACACAGACCATAAATAATCTCAGATTAGTGTCACTGAGCAGTAAACACTACACGTCACGAAAATTAGAATATCGTGAAAAAGTTATCATTTTGATGATTATGGCTTACAGCTTATGAAAACACCAAATTCAAAATGTCAGAAAATTTGAATATTACATGAAATCAATTTTAAAAAAAAAGAATTTTAAATATAGAAATGTCGGCCTTCTGAAAAGTATAATCATGCATATGTATATATAGTTATATATACTAAATATATTAGTTTCACCTTTTAATTTGAATAACTGAAATACATGAACTTTTGCACGATATTCTAATTTTTCGAGTGAATTTCACCAAACCAACTGGATTCACATCAGGTAGTGACTGCAAATACGAGAATTTTTTATTGCAGAAGTATAAACAAAATCTTACATTAATATTATCATTAACTGCAGAACTATACAGAGCAAATATATGCAGAATTATTAAAATATTTCCTGAATAAGAAAACTGACAATTTTGTAAATGCATAAACGGCAAGTCAGGTTTACCAAGAAGAGTCTGTCAGTCCTACTACAAAAAAAACCTACAAGTTAAAGGAAAAATAGCTGATGGTCGCATGCAACGATCTTTAAGTACATTTATTTTGTTTTATGCATGAAATGCATGAAATGCATGAAAGGTACACATATAGCATGCAAAAGGATGCACCGATATGAAAATATTGAGAACAGATAATTCTTTAGGCTATATCTGAAAGTCGATAGTAGGGATGGGCATGATTAATCGACGATCGATTATTGATCATTAAGAATTTCGTCGATCACGTTAATTTGTTATCGATTATCATTAAACTAATGCTGCTGCGTTGAGTAGTGTGAGTGGAAAGTGAACGTGTTCCCCGGCCCGGGCTGGTCATGTTAGCGCGGAGGTACCTGTGCATCCCGGCAACGTCAGTCCCCTCATCAGAGCGGTGTTTTCAGCGGCTGGACTGAAGCCTTGTTTACACTCGACGCGTCCGCACGAGCGCGAAGGTGAGCGCGGCAAAAATGCGGTATTCGGTGTTTCACAGGCGAGCGCGTCGAGTATAAACGCCTCGTCCGTTTGGTGAGGTGCGCGCGCAGTCTGCGGAGACTCGCGCTGAAGAGCCAGGCGAAAGTGTAAACAAGGCTTAACGGTCACCAGGTTGCGGTCGCGTCTGACCCCAGATCATGTCATCAACATGCTTATCTTTCTCAACAAAAATCAGTAGACTGGTGTAGAAGTTGTATCTGAGTTATTTTTTTATGAGGCTTTAAGTAGCCTAGCCTAATTGATTGTTAGGTACAGGTAGGCTAATCTCTCTCATCCTTTCTCGACTCCGTGCCTTGGATAGTTTTGAGTTACATTTTGACAAAACCTGTCAGATCTAAGTATTATTATGTTTTTGGTTAAGTTATTGTTTAACATGATTTTTTTTTATTATTTATTATTTAGGAACAAACGAGGGTCTCTGTTTAAGAACGCCAACTCGCAGCTGCAGGTTCCGCTGTGTTAGAGCACCGCAGCGCATACTGTATCTTCAAATTTAGCCGAACCGAACGTCCAGTTTAACTGCCACAAGTTGATCATCTTGTAATAAAGATCGAATCGAGGAAAAACACGCTGTATTTTTGTATTTTCATTGCATTTTTAATTTATAAAAAGTTAAATAAATAATACATTTGAATATAAAAATATTAATGATTAATCGATAGTCGATCCTTAATTCTCCCGACGATCGACTAAGAAAATTTAATCGAATGCCCATCCCTAGTCGATAGCTGATATATTGGCCGATAAATCTAAAATCGAAATAATTTTTGAGAGCCTGATTACAAAAACAAAAAAGTCTAACCATTAAAATCCATGTCCCAAGCACACAATTATAATGTTCTCATTATAATTTTATGTAGCCGATATGACAGACTTGCACTGAACATGTTGCACTTTACTGTATTTTGCTTTATGTAATTTATGAAAGGAAGTGATTCCAATCATATGTTAAGCAATTCAAAACCATAATGTTGAACAGTGCACATCTCAAGTGTCTCAGCTAAAGAAATTAATCCATTATTTATCGGCCTTAATATATCAGCCAAATGTTCTTATCGAACCGATAACGATAACATAAAAAATGAACATGTGGTGGCCGGTATATTGTGCATCCCTAAAAAACAGCCATACTGAGACATAAGAAATTATATAGGCCTAACCAAATACAGTATGGTACTAATAGCTACAAAACTCATCCCCAACGCAAAACACACTAACTTCAATAATACTCAAAATTACTGTTGAATTTCATTGAGAAAAAAAAGGGTAAACAAACAAGATGAGTATAGCTTAATAAATTGGATAGAGAAAAAAAAGTGAGGAAAACGAGAAAAGCATTAATGACATCAGTGATTCCAATGGGAACGGCTCAGAACAAATACCAGGCCAAAAACTGCATTATTAGCCATATTGCCAGTTGACAGAAATTTGCACACAAAAAACAAACAAACAGTAGAGTTAATTTGGACTCCAACCTCTGACATCAACAAAAGACATGGGATGGGTTCCTTCTCCAAATTACAGCATTATTACAGACATGATCACTAATATATTGTGCATGTATCTATTCTGTTGTGCACCCACCCTCACTCACATTCATTATTTATTTTCAGACAATTTAAAGATCTCAAAACCTGCGGATATTCAGGCATGTTGCTAGGCAACCTACTCACGCTACACTGCAGGGGAGCATGCGAGGGACGAAACGGCAGATCTGGTGTTCGTTTCAAGGAACCATGAAATACTATTTACACGCATTTCTTTACACAGTTAAAGCTTTAAATTGAATAAGGGGAATGGACTAAAACAGAATTATTATTTATTTAGCAGCTGGTCATCTACTTCCTGAGGTACAGGAAGGGCAAAGGACAATTAGCTGGTGAGGAATGACGTCAATTACCATGGAGATTATTCTCTGCTCCAAAACAGTTCGATAATAGGATTTTATCCCCCTGTTGAAGCCAACATCATTAAAAGTCAGCATGAAATGAAAATTCACCCTTTCTATTTTCTAGATGCATGTTATAGATCTTGTTGTGACCAATTTGTCCATGCATACCTTATAATGTTGAATTAAAATAGAGAAAATTACAAAAGGTATCTCTGGTGACGTGTGCAGGACTACCTCCACATTTTAAAAGCAATGCCCACATCTCAATCAACTACAGATACACAGAAACAAGTACTCTACCTACATTTTTTCATCTTGGATAATCCGTAACACTCGAATGCACGTCACAATATGGAAGAAAACATCTGGTGCAACTTTGGTTTCATCTCGACTTTGAAAACAACTGGATGACAAAATTCCAACACAGGCCGTTTACACCATGAGCATCAATTGTCTGTTGACTTCAGAGAATTAAACCAATAAGACATGTGCCAAACCCACATGGAAGTGTGTTCTGGTGCTGAATAGGAACACAAAAGAGACTTTGAGAGTATGGGATGGAGTTGAGACATCAGAGGTCTGTCAGGAGATGAGAGGCAATGTGTTCACGTGTCATAAAACAAGACGACCTCACACCTTTACAACCCCGGCTCTAGCTCAATCACCATAGCCTTTGAAAATACCTTAGACATTTTCGTATCAGGGCTACCACTCACATCAAATACCACCAGATCTAATCTACTAACCTTTGAACAGATTTAAAACCTGTAATCACACAGTTATAAACAATCACAATCAACACTTCTTAAAAATAATGGGTGGGACTTCAGTTTATTAATCAGGAATGCATTGGCTTGTGGAAAGTGGGCATGTAACCAGACCTGAATGCAAGTTTAAGATAGTTCTTTCTTTGAAATGGTGTGCACTGGAGACATGCATTAATAAAGAGGTAAAAATAGAAATTGAGAAGATTTAACTGCATCTTGTGCTTCAGAGAAAGACATCATTCCACCCGTGGCACAATAAGAGCAAGTAAAACTGTCCTATAAGCAAAGCTTCAATAAAATCACAAGTAGTCTCACAACATTCACTGCAATGTCCACTTTTTCTTTACAAAAACCAAATGTTACCATTTACCCTTTCTCCCTCTCATGCTTCATCACCTTCCTCCAAACATGCACACTTGCTGTCACTACCTCACAAACAAAAACAGTAAGAACAGAAAGTGTCTAGCTGCCAAACACTTGCCAAAGCTTTAAATAAGCTTGTGGTTGATGAGTAGTGCAGCAACTTTGTTAAACACTTGAGGTAAAAACTGAATTTAACAGCCCAGAGCCTGGTCTCTCATAAATATATCTTCAGGAATGCCAAATATCAAGCATAGCGCTAGTTCTGGCAGGTCAAGCTAGTCAAGTTTGCATCAGCTGATCCACGTCTACCTATAGGAATACGACGCCTGTCACTGCATTAAAAGCTCCTTCGGTATTATCAGCAGCGAATTACCCTCCTCCCTCCCCAGCTCCACCTCTCGGTTGTCAGGATGTGGCCCTAAATTCTCAAATTATGTTGAACATTAAAATATTGACATTAATGATATCTGCAATACATTCATATTGGATCGTTTCTGCTTACCCTAAGGGGGGTTATTGCTGCTCTTATCCATGCGAGGCCCTCAATGGATGTGATTCCACCAATCCAAACCATATGCTAATTGTCAATCGTATTTGACGATAGTGGTCCTGACAGAAACACGGCATTAAACTGAGTTTAAAGTAGAGGATCGTGGAGTCTCCAATGATTGCTCATGGGCATGTAAAAGCTGAACTAGATCGGGCAGGACAGACCTCACACCTGCTCCAGCAACAGATGCTCTCCGTGTCTCTGACACTCCCTGTCCTTTGCTCTCGGCCCCGATCCCCTCAGCATTGCCCAACACCTGCAACCACCCTCTACCTTGTCGCTTACCTGCTGTTTCCTTCCACATAGGTGCCATGGCACTGTGCACACAACTCATAAAACCAGCAAACCACATTTGCTATGCAAGCTCAAATATCTGAGCACACCACTTAATAGAGAAAATGGCTCTACCATGAAATAAGTCCATATGACTCATTCACACCTGCAGTCAGAAGAACAACTAAAAACCACTGATGCTTGATGTCACCAATGTCAGACCTCACACTATATGTGAAACGGTCACCAGCTGGAGTGCCCTTGAGAGCCACCAGAGGGCACTCCACACCAGACTATCATCACTCCCTCACAGACTACATTACCCATAACTCACTGCCCGGACTCATCATCACTGATTGCCTTCACCTGTGTCTCATTACCTTGTTTAGCTCACCCCTTATAAGCCTGGTTTTCACATTCACTCACGGTGAGGTTTTGTATATTGTTGCACTGCATTTCCGAGCGTTTCTCTGGTTCCCTGTATTTCGGTTTCTTGGACTCTCTGCCTGCCTCTGGATTACCCGTTTGCCTTGTTCCCAACCTTGTGTGTTTGTTTGTTTGGACTGCCGTCCTGGATCTCGACCTGTTGCCTGTTAATTTGATTATGTGTCTGGATTACCCCCATCTTATTAAAAGCTGCATTTGGATCTAAATTGTGACAATATGCACCAATGCCACATTTTTCTAAATGTCATTATCATTTGTTAACATGTATTCTGTACTTCAATGAGCTCATTGTTTCTGCCTTAAACTATTACATTGTTTAAATTAATAAATTTGTAGCTAACTGTGATTTTTGAATATTTTGACGATTTCTGTAAAGCAGCTTGAAACGATGTGTATTGTGAAAAGCGCTATACAAATAAATGTGAATTGAACTATATGTATTAAGATGTCATATTTTAATGTGCACAAGTGCAAAAAAATGTCTAAAACTCTTAAAGGACTCAAATATCCAGCTTACATTGGGCCGCCCTTCCAAAATTAGTAAAACTTAACTTTAGCAGGACAATAACTTTATTCTAGAGCTGCTGTAAAGCCAAAACAATCTCTGTTACTTTAATTTCCTATTATCACTGTAAAGCTGCTTTGAAACAATTTATATTGTTAAAAGCGCTATATAAATGAAGGTGACTTGACTAGAACCACAAAATGTTTATTAATGATGAAGACACATGAAACGAGGGAAGTTTTGAATTTTGTGAATGACAGGCGTTCGAATTTTGCGTGGGGCTTAGGCATAGATTCTGTGCATGCCTAGTAATCGGTCTATGCAAGAGCTGTCAGGTCAAAGTAATCCAAAGGATGTATATAGGTGTGTACGTAGTGAGCTTTAGCCCCGGCGCTGGATTACAGCACCTGTCCTTGACCCAGAGGAGCCGTTCGGCCTGTTATTGCATCAGTCTGGAGTCAACAACATTTCTGCCAGCTCTCCTTATTCCTCATACACTTCTCAGAAAAGACAGTGACATCCTCTTAGAAACATGGAAGATGTCTGATATTACAGCATACATCACAACAAGAAGCATTATGTAAAATACAGACCAAAACACACCTAGATTCTCAGCTTGTCCCAACATGCAATCCTGCAAGGGTTAGGAAACTGGTGCTCAGGTGCTGATTCATGTTGGGCATATATTATTAATGCTCCAATTCATGGAGGCTCTTGGATGCGAGAAATTTAGCAAAACTATGTTGTGACTTATGACCATTAAATTAAGGTACCACTTTACAATAACGTTTTCATTAGTTAACATGAATTAGGAATGAACAATACTTCTACAGCATTTATAAATGTTCTTATATATTATTAAAATCAAAATTGTATTCGTTAACATTAGTTAATGCACTGTGAACTAACATTAACAAATATTAATAAAATACTGTAACAAATGTTTTGTTCATTGCTAGTTCATGCTAGTTAATACATTAACTAAAGAAACCTTATTGTAAAGTGTTACCGAACAAACAAACAAAAATCTCAAATTTACACATTGAACTCAAAAGTCTGGCTTGCAAATTCTGTCTTGTTTTTCCATAGCATCTGTATTGATTCGGGCTGACTAGACATCTTTTAACCTCTGTGGTTTTGCCGCCTCCTGCGTCCACACACACACACAGAGTAAATTCTGAATCTGGAGATTCAAGCCGATTTCCACTTCTCTGCCAGACCATGACATCACTCCTCCAAAGCGTCTCTATATTTAGCTTTTCACCCCCCGTTGAGCCTCACAACTCGAGGCCCGACTCCCTCCTCCCGCTCCTTACTGTTCTCTTTCCCTCAGATGCCTCATCCCTCTCGGATAGATGAAGGGGAGGGGAAAAGATTTGGTGAGTTGAAGAGAGAGAGAGAGAGAGAGAGAGAGAGAGAGAGAGAGAGAGAGAGAGAGAGAGAGAGAGAGAGAGAGGTGATTGAGATGCATGAGCTATGGCACCATAAATAAAAAGGCAACCTCCATAAACTGGCGAGCCACTGCAATGCTCCCAATCTCAGTGCTCTCACGCAATTTCATCAGCCACGTGAACGCAGCTTAGCACGGATGACGGCTCTGCGTTGCAAGGCTTTGCCTGCAAACCCAAGGAACAAGAAGAGGAGGGGTGGAGCAGGAGAGTTTTAAAAAGAAGGGAAGTGGGAAGCACAAAAATACTTGGCATTTGAAAACAGAATAACATCCTGGCTCGTGCAGCGATTTATTCACAATCACCTTGCCGCTGAAGTCAAAGTGTGTTGGTGCGGAGGAGGCGGTGCCTGACACGGGCAGAAACTGCCACGCTCAGCATCTGCGCACAGACAGGCTTTTTACAGCCATTCCTCACTTTCCCAGCCAGCCGGAGAGAACAAGGCTCTGCAGGTCTAAGCAAAACATCTGGTAACGTTACAATAAGGTTCATTAGTTCTACCTTCGATAAAGGGTTAGTTCGTTCAAAAATGTAATTACTTGCCCTCATGTTGTTCCAACCCCGTAAGACTTTAGTTCATCGTTGGAACACAAATTAAGATATTTTTAATTAAATCTGAGAGCTGGATCACTCCTCCATAGGCTTCTATGGGATCCAAACTTGTTCACGTAGTGTAACAGCGCAGCTGTTTTGTATTGTTTACAAAACAATAAAGTTGTTTTGTTGTTTTTTTTGCACACAAAAAGTACTCTCGTCGCTTGATAAACTTATAGGTGAGCCACTGTAGTCACTTGGACTATTTTAAGCAATTTTCGATCCCTTAGAAGCCTACGGAGAAGTGATCCAACACTCAAGATTTAATAAAAAATATCTTAATTTGTGTTCTGAAGATGAACGAAAGTCTTGCGGGGTTGGAACAACATGAGTAATAACTGACGGAATTTTAGTTTTTGGGTGAACTATCCCTTTAACATGAACTAAGAATGAACCATAATTCTACAGCATTTATTAATCTTAGTTAATATTAAACATGTATTAATACATTATTAAAAACAAAGGTTGTATTTTTTAACATTAGTTAAATGCACTGTGACCTAACATGAACAAACAATGAAACTGGATTTTTATTAAAGATTAATGTATTGCTCATTGTTAGTTAATACATTAACTATTGAACCTTATTGTAAAGGGTTACCAAAACATCTGGTGAAAGGTTTAGAAATGGTTGTTTCTTTAACCTCTTGGAAAACTGCAGTTGCAAACGCAAGACCTGGACTGGAAATCTCCAGTCGACAGCATTCAGTGTCGAGTCTTTGCCGTCTAGAGATCTGGCCGAATGTAACTTGCAAAAGCACTGGGCACAAAACTCAGCAGTTGGTGATGGAAAGTCCAAAAGCCGTGCCAGAGGAAAGTGTGATGGGGAAGAAGGGTGGATTGGTCCATTTTATAATGTAACATTGTTTGGGCAACAGACAGAGCTGTAGGTTTTGGGTTCGTACAGAATTCTCACAGGTTGACACCTACTATTACCGGCATATTAAACATGGATTGATCATTCTGTGTATATTTTGTGTAGACTGAACAGCACTGCTCTGTCAGTCCATTAGCTCCCATGACGTGGCATGAAGTGCGGTGCCTTTGCCATGGCTTTGGCAAAGACAGAAGAGGGGAAGGAGGGTGGTTGGGGTCTCACTAAAGGTCACAGCACTGGAAAATCTCAACTGGACGCATCTGTGGAGCTGGAAATCTAATATAAAGCAGACAGACGTGGCTTTTTATTTCCCCTGGCCACAGCGCTCCAACGTACAGGAGCTCGTACAACTTCAGCCTTCAAACACACCGATCATGGTGTCGGTGAAAGGCCAATAGAGATGGGCTATATGAAAGGATGCAGTGTCTATTCAAATGCATCAATCCCTGAATTCCCCTAAGAATTATTCCAGAATGTTTTTTTGTTTGTTTTTTTGCCAGTTTCAGTTTTAAGTTGCTTTACTGGCATGACAAGTATTTTTACATTTGTATTGCCAAAAGCATTCACAACGACAACACAAGAGATGGCATTGTAAAAGCACAAGTAATTATAATAATAAATTATGAAGGAGCATTAATAAATTGTGCTAAAACACTAGGGTTGGTTTGATTCCACTTATCGATTTCTTTGTGAGCGTTTCAACAAGACTTTAAACAATTCAAGAATGAGTATTACAATATTTGTAATGCATATTTTATTTATAAAGTGCAGTGTTATTTTACATTTGATTGCAGTTTCTGTACCTGAATACCTGAAAAACTTATATCACGGTTTATTTCAATCGTATCTTTGTTCGGTTGTATCTATTTGTTGTTGTTGGTTTTTTTTATTTTATCTTTTTTGTTTACTTGTCTTTAATATTGAAATGTATATATTGAAATGTATATTAGTTAGGCTAGTTGTTTTTCTATGGTATTTTTAAACAACAGGTAAGCGTTCCTTGCGTAAATGTTCTTTAGCTTGTTGATTTCGGTACATGATATTCAGCTACAATTAAATGCTTTGCAATAAGGCTAAATGTGAATGATATCAAAGTTTTTTTTAAACCTTATTGGAATCAGAAATCAAACGATACCCGACCCTACAACACTATTATTCAAATTGTTATAGACAAACCCATAATGTGCTGCTAGAACCAAACATTCTGTACAGTCTTTCACAGAGTGAAATCAAACTGATTGTAACCAATACTTGTGCAATTCCACATGATTCCTGCTGTATTTCCATGCAGTCGTGGAGAAGCTCAGAAGTGTTAGGGCGCTATATGAGGTGTGTGTGTCTCAGTGGGGGAAGGGGAACACTAGATCGGGTTTGTCTTATTCCTATCACGTAGTGTGCTGATGCTTACTTCTCTGCCCCCATGCAAATCCAACAGGCTGTTGTCAAGGCAACTGCAAGTGTCCAGCCCGTCGCATACGGATGTGAAAAAAAATAATAATAAAAATCATATTTTCAAAACAGCTACTAGGATGATTTCAAGTGTTCAACCATAAACAAGAGTGTTGCTTCATAGCAGACTGCACATGTGAAGCTTAAAGCAGAATATCACATTACATATTTTGCTACATAAAATACAGAAACATTAACAGACATGAGTATGAATAGATATCTTTTCATATACACTTGGGCTGGGTATAAAAAGAAATTGGTTTCTCGATTTTAATCACTTCTCATTTTTATGAACCAACGATACTTCAAATTATCTAAATATTGCAAATGTACATATCGCGATATGCTATATAAACACATAGCATGGACTGGGCATGTGACGGTTGCGTACGTGTGACTTGCTAATGTTAAAAGGAGTGCAATTAGCTGCAGAAAACAACTCATTGTAGTTGTCGCGCTATCTGACACAAGCACAGAAAGCAGCCTCTCAGACAGCATTGTGACCGAATATATGAATCGGTCAAGAATATGTTTTAAAGCGAAACACGCACTGGAATGAATAATTGAAAACACAACGCAAGTCTCTATTGGATCAGACATCTCTGCTGTAATCAGATGTAAACCCTTTACATTACAAAAAAAATCGATCATAAGTTCAGCACAAAGATATGCTAAACTAATCAAGAAAAAAAGAAACGGTATCGGATTCAGAATAAAAAAGTGGTATAGTTGCAGCCCTGATCACAGTTAATGTGAAATTCGTACTTCTTTTTAAACCTTTGTAATGCTGGGGAAAGGTGTCTGTGTTTTACAGAAATGGACAAGAGCATTTAACTTTGTTTTTAAGCCTCCAAAAGAGCCCTCAACTCCATTTACTACTGTCCGACTCACTCTCTACACCATACAGCCTCGTCTCTTTCCATCATGCCCTTTCATGCTAATAATATTATTGATCCATCCCATTCACATCACATCCAGGCTGTATAATATCCAACCCTCCCGTCTCGATTCCCCAGAAGAGCAGGGAGCATTTTTAACCCATCAGATGATGGAAGATGATCTGATGGATGCGTGCGGTTTAGAGGACGGTGTGGGAAGGGTTGCGTTCTCAATATGCAAGATGCGTTTCCCGCTGGGTGGAAATATTCATGATGCAAGCTCATGTCTTTCAATCGACAGGCACTTTCAGCCTGATCAGCACTGGCTCTGGCAAAGCCAGAGACGCCCAGATTAGACTGGCATTTCACTTTAGCTGATATAGTCATAAGAGCAGCGAGGAGATGACAGGGGAAGAAAGACCGAAAGAAAGAGGAACATCAGGTTTAGGGACGGAGGTACAAGGAGAATTCGCAATGAAGGATAAGAGAAAAAAAGAGCGAGAGTAATGTAACAAGTAAAGCTTTCTCAGCACTTTTACAGCACAATTAACAATACTAATGGCCTTAATATTTATGATTAAGTCATTGGCAATGTCTCCATTGGCACGGCCACAGTACTTGTTCATCTGTATTTTGTGCATTTAGTAAGTGGCTACGTAATTAGGCAGGAAAATGTGCAGTCAGCATGTCATTATCTCAAAATAAACCCTGTCAAGGTGATGCAAGATCCTCCAATTCAAGTTAGGATGCAGATTACCTTGTCTGGGATAATATCACTATGATGACCAGATGACGGTACATTATGCAGAGCAAGGCAAAGTACAAGTTATCTTTAAAAGTTAAATTAAATTATTTTAAAATATTTTTTTCCTAAAGAACAGAGAAAGGTACAGTGTAAAAATAGTTGTTTTAATCATTTTATAGAGACATGCATACTATAATGAGCTATAATGATAACGAAAGAGAAACAATATCCATGAAGTGATCTTTCAAAACTATTTTTTCCAGCTGATGAATGTTAAAAATGTTGAAAGCCAATGAGAAACCACACGACTTAAAGCAGCAGACCGCAGTGCATGTTTCCAATTAACAATGATATCATCTGTTGGTTTGGACACCAATATATTTATCATTCTTGGTGTGAACAGGCCTTCACTGTGATTAGCTGTGAAACAGTGGCTCGCTTGGTTTTTAGTGCTCTCTATGGAAATGTATATCAGAAAGTGAAGTGATTTGCACAAATCGACAGCTGTGACCATGTTTCCCAGTCTACCTGGAACATAGGGTGATAGCACATACGCATCCTGACATGGCAGAAGTCTCAAATAAGTCATGGGTTTCACACATGGGCTCTAACATGCTTGCTAATATATCAGTGGATTTGCGTTTTTAAACCCCAGACTCCTTCCAAATCCCACTCAAGACCTTATTCCCACTGGCCAGCGACAGGAAAAGACAGGAGAGAGAGAGAGAGGGGGAGAGGGGGAGAGAGAGAGAGAGAGAGAGAGAGAGAGAGAGAGAGAGAGAGAGAGAGAGAGAGAGAGAGAGAGAGAGAGAGAGAGAGAGAGAGAGAGAGAGAGAGAGAGAGAGAGAGAGAGAGAGAGAGAGAGAGAGAGAGAGAGAGAGAGAGAGAGAGAGAGAGACCAGTAATAAATCTGGCTGATGCAATCTAATGGAACATTATATTAGGACAGGCTCAGTAAATAATGGAGTTCTTACAGTCAGAAAGATAATGTGCCCACCCTGGGGACTGAGAGAGAGAGATACTTTTATTGACTTTATTTACAAAAAACATTAAAGATATAAAAATTTTAGTAAAAAGTTACAAATAAATAAAAATAAAATAAAAACCTAGGAGGAGCGCAATAGATAAAAAAAAATTTTTTTTTTTAAACAGCGTCTCAAGACGTGAAATAGCATCTCAGAAACAAACACTCGTTCCTAAAATGTGTCCGGACTTCAACAGCGTGAGAGATCAGTCAAAGCTCAGACAGAGAGAGAGACAAAGCATCGAAATGGGAGAAATCTGCAAATTGTTGCTGTAAGTTTTGCAATAATCATAATATTCAGTAATATATTCAATAATATGTAATAATCAATTACAAATATAACTGCAAATGTTATAACACTTTAGTTAACTTTACTTAATGTCCCACAGTTTGTTGAACTTAAATGTAAAAATTTAGTAATCTGTACTATTTGCATACTAAAGCTACACGATTAATCGAAATGAAACAGCACACATTTCAGTAAAGGCTGGGATTATTTTATGCTCAGCTTGTCAGTGAAGCACGGCTCTGTGATCAGAAGTACAATGATAGCGCACGCCATTCCAGGAAATCCCTATGGGCATCATGCTATCGCTGTAGCTAAACAGAAGATTGAAACGCTCAAATTTATTAAATGTTGTCTTTTGTTGGACTATGTTTGATGCGTATGGGGACGCAACTGAATATCACAGTTTACTTAAATTATGTTGATTCCCTAAAACGGTTTTGTTTAAGTCACCATTATTGTGATCAGTGTTGCAGTTGGTCGGGCACTTTTTTATTTAACAATAACACTCTTTCAAATATTATGTGTAAGAGTGACACTGTAAAATAAAGTGTAACCTAAGATTAAGATCGTCCAACATAAAAAAAAAACATTTTCTTTTGTATTAATTTTTAATTGTCAAAATTAAAAGTTTCAGGTAAACTTATGGTTTCACTTACCTACTAACTTTAGGTTTTGTACATTGTGTAGATATGTATATGTATATATATATATATATATATATATATATATATATATATATATATATATGTATGTGTGTGTGTGTGTGTGTGTGTGTGTGTGTGTGTATGTATATATATATATATATATATATATATATACATATATATACACACACACACACATTTATTTATTTTTATGTACAACTATATATTGAATAAGAATGATGTCACATGTATTGTAAACATTTAAAGAGTGGTTTGAAAAAAAGTGGTAAAAAACACGGAATACAGCTATAAAGTGGTTACAGCAAGTGTAATTACACAGGAAACAAATAGCCTACTCTTCTTAAGTAACGGAAAGGGAGGAAGAGAGAAAGAGAAAGAAACAAAGAAAGAAAAGGAAAGAAAGAAAGACATGCTATTTCAGTTCAGAAATAGGCTATAAGCGACTTGGGCACTGTGACTCACAGAGCCCTGGAAAGAGAAACACAGACGAGCATCTCGCTCTCAGAACCCAGTTCACAATGAAATGACAGGAACAACACATTGCTCTTAGGCCAAAAAGATTGGGAGCAAGAACTAGGGCTGCACGATTAATCGCAATAAAACCGCACGCGATTTGGCAAAGACTGCGATATTTTATGCGCAGCTTGTCAGTGCAGTGAGGCGAACCGGTATTAAAAGCTGCTCCATTTGAACACCAGAGGGCGCTCTCATGCAGACGCGATAAATATGCGCCGCCGCAGAAGTAAAATATCACGCATCGTTCCAGGAAATCCCTATCGCTGTAACTGAATAAACAGAAGATTGAAATGCTTTAATTGATTAAACATGACTTATAAATACACGACTGCCTTATTCTGTGTAAGAAGCCACATCACATCTGTCGTTATGAAGTGAGTTGAGTAAATGCATGTTATTAAATGTTGTCTTTTGTTGGACAAGAGGTTCATAAATGCTTCTCATGTTTGGAAAGATGTTTGACGCGTGTTACTTTTTCAAATGCATGTTATAAGGGACTCAAACTCTCAGTGCTTTCAGATGGAGCAGTGTTTACAGAGCCGTGCTTCACTGACAAGCTGTACGTAAAAGATACATCGCAGCCTTTACGATTTTAAAATCGCCATAAGCCATCTCGATTTAAGTGCGATTACATGTAAATTGCGATTAATCGTGCAGCCCTAGCAAGACCATAAAAGCAACAAACCATTTCTTTATCCATGAAGAATATTTCAGAGTATAATTGACTAGTAATACCGATAAATCTAAACTAGGGATGCACCGATATGAACATTTTGCCCGATACCGATAACTATTTATATTTGAAAGCGGATAACCAATAGGACTATATTGGCCTACAAATCTAAATCCAACTTATATAATTTTTGAGAGACTGATTACAAAAACAAGTCTCATCATTAAAATCCATGTCCCAAGCACACAATGTTCTCATGAAATTTTATGTAGCCTATATGACAGACTTGCACTTTACAGTATTTTCCTTTTTTTAAGTGATTCCAATCATATTTCAAGCAATTCGAAACCATCATGTAGAAAAATGCGCATCTAAAGTGTCTCTCAGCTGAAGGAAATCCATTATTTATCTGCCAAATTTTCTTACCAGGGCAATATTATTAAAAATTAACATATTTCGCCAGATACCGATATGGTGGCCGAAATATTGTGCATCCCTAAATCTATACATTTAAAAATGAGCTTGATTTGATTTACTATTCCACTGATGCTCCAGTATGACCAGCAAATATACACAACACAGCACATAAAGTAGTAAAAACAGCAACCCACTTAATGGGTCTCTTTGGGCTTTTTTCTGACTGCTCCTGGCACTAAGTCCAAGTCAAACAAGAGCTGGTGACAAGGGTAGTAAACCCCTTCCAAGTCTGACACTGCAGGGGTCTGGCAGACTCTGCTGTAGAATGGCAGACAATTTAATCTGCAAAGTAAACCATGTAAAAGGAGAGCTTTCAATATTAGTTTATTGCAAACGGTTTCACCAGCCAGTGACCCTGCTGACTTTAACTTGATTTGTAACCCAGTTTGTCAGAACTCCATCTAATAACCAGCATGACCTATTTAAATTTTGTTTCTTATACTTTTTATTGACCTAGAGACACGAGTAGGGCTGCAGCTATCGATCATTTTATTAATCGAGTATTCTACCAATTATTCCATCGATATTTACAAATAAGTTGCATTACAAATCTTGTAAAATGGCGCACACTGCGTTCCCAAAAGAACATAAGCAACACAAACTCACAGCATGCAGAGATGGAGTTTGAGAAACCCGAGACGCTCAATGCATATAAATGATCATAGTGCAACCGCGTCCGACTTTGAGTTCATAAATGCACGTTATTGGAAACCTAAACAAACAGCACATGCAGAGAGCTGAAATACTTTTAACATGTTATCTCCACGCATGAAAATAAAGCGCTGTGCTTCTCTGTGGAAAAAAAAGCACACTGACAACACAACTGAATTGCAGCTTTTGTGATTTAAAAATAGCACTAAGCTATATTATGATTTTAAATGGTTTTAAATATATTGCGTAGCCTTAAAAAACGGATTATCGTCCGCTGACCGCGCCACTTGACACGGGTAAATTGCAATCGATGACTTTTTAAATAGAGTACTCGACTTTAATCGAGGAATCGTGACAGCCCTAGGCTACAGAAGTTAAAATGGGAGGGGACAACCCTTTGGTTTCCTTAGCTAAACTATAGGTTCAACGGGGGTAAAAGGAGGTTTCAATACATGCAATGGTCACGGATCATTTCTTTAGTACACTGTGTATCTCTGATTTGATTCACTTACAAAGTATCAGATGTACATACTTCCTAGGAGGATCAAAGTTGCAAGTGATTTTTACTTGCATTTGCTTGGTGAGTGTTAATTTTATACCCTATTGGCAACTGTTCATTCAGTCATGGGTGCATTTCTGAGGCCAAGCAACAGCCGTTACTCACATCTGTGGCTGAAAAGACCCATGGCAGTTTCTCCCTCTCTCCAGCGAACAATAATACAATGGGATTTAGGAAGGGTGTAAAACTCCTCGGTCTATCATTGAGAAGTCAGAGGACCCAGAGAGAGGTCATGGAAAAGGCCACTTGCGTCCTGAAAGGGTGGTTGAATGAAATTACAACTAGAGCCGCACAAAAAGTAATACGGAGAGCAGAGCAGGAGGGGTGAGCAATGTGACATTGGCCAACCCCAGGATCTGCTTTCAGGACAAAGGTCAGGGCGCTGGGCCTATAATACACAGAGCTCCCATTCATAGCCGAGCAGCGCACAAAGACGAAAGCTTGAAAAGAGCTGAGACCAGTCTCCTTCTTGACACCCATCTAATTTAGCTCTTTTTTATTTTCAGGCTCTCTGCTTCTCTCCGTTAGAGATGTGACCGGGCCTCAGGGACATCCCACAAGCACCGACACTTATTGATTCAAAACATCAACTAGGGATGCACAATATATCCGCTACCATAACGGTATTGGCCGATATCTTTAAAGCCCGATAAATAATGGATTTTTTTTTCAGCTGAGACACTGTTCGCCATGATGGTTTTGAATTGCTTGAAATATGATTGGAATCACTTCTAAAAAAGGAAAGTACAGTAAAGTGAAACATGTGCAGCACAATTCTGCCATACAGACTAGATAAAATTATAAAGAGAACATCATAATTGTGTTTGAGGCATGTATTTAAATGGTGAGACTTTTGTTTTTGTAAGAAGGCTCTCAAAAATGATAGCCTATACAAATTTGTGTTTAGATTTATCGGCCAAAATAACGGCTAACGGCTTTAAAAAAAAGATTGTATTGGCCATAATTTTCATATCGGTGTTTCATATCAAACTTAAATGCAGTATTTAATTGAATTAGGTGGCAAATTACATGATCAGACATGGTCTGCACTCTAATTTGTTTTTTTTCGTATTGTATCACTGCATTTGCATGATCTCAAATAGCCCAAATTGACATTGAACGACTAACATAATTCAAGATGAGTCCACTGCTATGATGATGACGACATTTCCTCATAGCAACTGATAAGTAATCTCAACAATAAGAGAAAACTATGCGTTACCTAAACACCTTAGCACTGGTGAAAGGTTAAACAATAAAAGTGATCACAAAAAAAAAAAATCAAAATAATTTTTCATTGCTCAATCACTGATTGATTAGGAGAAGGTTTGGACCCAATTCCCCAAAGTCCGTATCAATTGTCCCCAAGAGAGAGGGCAACACATCTGCAACATAAAATGCAATAAAAAAAATAAATAAAATGACCCTGGTGTAACGACAACGATAAGCAAAAAGTACAACTGCGTTTACCATTCATCAATGGCTACAAAAACCATATCAATAAAACAAGTAGGCTAGTACAATAAACCTTTTGAGACCAACTGGAACACGACAATGCCGCCCAACCTCTTCATGTAAACACTGTTACACACAGGACAAGTCATCTGACCGAGATGGATGCCTGCCAACCGATATCCCAGGGTGTGGCACGTCTGCGCACACAAAAACACAGAGCAAAACAAGCCTCTATTGATGCTTTCATGGCCTATGATGTAGGGAAAAGGGAGAGAGAACAAGCAGACAATGGGAGCATTTTGGATTTCCTCTTTCAGCGGCGACCATATGTCCTTTTGCACCAGAGACCGTGACAGTTCACGTAAACTTCGGACGGGCTAGTAGAGAGGAAAGCAGGGAGTCTGAGTAAGATGGTGGAGTAAGCTAGGCTGGACAGATGGGGAGTGTGTGGCGTGGGAAGGGTTAAGTCTGAGGAGGTCCATCTGCCGGCTCGTCTGTTGTGCTGACGGCCCCTGATCGGCTCCAGCAGAGAGAATGGACACAAAGTCGAACTGTGACTTCTTTCCATCTATGAGCAGCTGATTACCCACAGATGCCCAGAATGCCCGGCCCCTTCTCAAGTTCTGAAACTAAACTCTATGACTGCTTTAGAGAGAGAGAGAAAAAAAAAGAGCTATTTTCATGAAATTCAATATCTTTCTATATTGTTTTATTGTCATCAGACAACCATTGTAGCTTATTAGATTCAAAATGTTACTTTTTAATGTTAATGTTGCTTTAGAGAAAAAAAGAAAAAAAAAGAGAAAAAAAATCAGCCCTTTCCATGAAATTCAATATATTTCTATATATGTTTTTGCTCTGAATTACGATTTTATTTTAACCAGATAATCAAGTAGTAAGTAGATTCAAAATGTCAACTGTGAAAGTAAATTAAGTTTAAAATAAGCATGCTTTCGCACTGTTTTTCAATAAATTAAATCAGGAATGAAAATGTAAACATACATTATTTATGTGCACCAATATAACTGTAATTTACCATTACCTTCATCTACATATTTTATCAAAAGATTGTAATGCATAGGCTAAATATGCATGCCGGGTTATCTTTTTAGTGATTCTTTTCTAAGAAGATAAATAATTTAATCTATGTTTATAATCAACCGGTAAACCATTAAACGACTATCAGTTAAAGGGATACTTCAGCTCTGGAAAGATGAATGTGTATTTAAAATGAGACATTTATGTAGAAGAAATGTGAAATTATTTTTGAATTTGGAGCCTTCTAGACTGAGAAAAGCCAGAAAATGTATTTTTGGCTCATATGGAGGAAAGACAACAACTCCCAGAATGCACTTGCTTCGCTGCCCTAAGAGGTCACGCCTACCGGTAACAGAGCACTAGAAATCAAAAACTGAATCCCTTACATTTTGGACGATCTCGAGGCCGGATATGTCCGGGAAAAATAGGATGTAAACCCCTACACCGCTTTCTCCACAGAACAAGAGCCTGCTAGGTTAGCTTCCAAATAAAAGATAGCTGACAGCCTGACTATTTGATAATTCTGTGAGTGAGATCCCACCCTCTATGGGCGGGTTGAAAACTTGCTGAACAGCGGCTTCTACTGGCTGTAGTCTTTAGCCTCTAGACAAAAAATCCTCCGATGACGCAAAATGACGATTTTTGCGTCATCGGAGGATTTTTTCCAGATTAAAAATACATAAATCTCTCATCTCAGGGGGATATGAAGGGGGGAAGCATGGTAATTCGAAAATACTACTGGTTTTCTACTGATACAAAGCTTAATGCTAAATCCTGAAGTAACCCTTTAAATGGTTCAAAAAGTCATTTAAGTAATTTGAAAGATATTTTAAAACGTTTGCTGCACGGTTAAAAAAATACGCTACACATATAAAATTGTGTTTTAAGAAGAAGAAAAAACAGACGTATAAGTCGCATTTTAATATTACATTCTGAAATAAAATTTTAAATTCTGCTAGTTAAACATAGCTATAGTTTATTATTTAGTTCCCCTCACTCCACAACAAATCCTTTCAATTTAACTTTTCAGAACAGAACAAGAATATAGGTAACAATATATCGTCAAGTCCAAACGAATTCATAACGAAACAGAAACCGGCGCTGGGCTCACGTAGCCTCACTCTCATTTGGCACGAATCCAAATGTTTCCATAAACGTGAAGTATTTGGATGCTACATTGTTATTTATTATGTATACTAGGATTATACTTCACAGTGGGGCATTGGTCACGCTGAATGGCATTATTTACATTGAACAGTGTAACGTTTTGTGTTTTATTGACTTATTTTGATAATGAAAAGGCTGCAATGTTGGAACACGACTGCAATGTTGTGTGTGTGTGTGTGTGTGTGTGTGTGTGTGTGTGTGTGTGTGTGTGTGTGTGTGTGTGTGTGTGTGTGTGTGTGTGTGTGTGTGTGTGTACACCTGCGTAATCACTTGAATTTTTTCCGTTCCTAACAGCGGGAACAGACTAAAATACTCCGTTATTAATGGTCATACAGATAAGAGAAAGACATGATAGACATTCGAAACTGTATAGGGTTTACTTTTATTTGTGTGCACTCACAATAAAAACAAAACATTGAGCTTCTGTAAAGTAAAGAAAACAAGCACTTTCTGCCATCTCAGTTTCCTTTCCGTAAACTTGTTTGCGGAGAGTGTAACAAAAATTAAGCGAAACTAAGCATACTATTTGTTGCAGATTTACCTGTTTTGATTATCAGTTAAAAAAGTGAAATATATTTTGCATATAGCCTAGATCTATTTATTCCTTTATGCCGCTATTTATTTTCACATGTAACCAAATCCCTGGAAAACAAATTGATATTTTTAATGATGTCACAGACACTATCCATTCTAATTTAACCATCTTGTCGGTTAACGAGCGTCTGTTAACGGTCAGGAAAAACAAAACAATGAACATCCTTAAAATAACTACCTCACCAACACAAACAGCGCTGTTGTCACACAAACTTGAAATCCCAACAAAAATGTCTAAACATTTCATCTGAAATCAATTCTGTTTGAAACTAAATTAGCAAAAATTAAACTCACAGCTACATTAACTAACTATGTTCGTTGCTTAATTTTATATTGCTAACAAAATTATTGCACATTTAGTGTGAATATTCAACATGAATCACTGCACTGCAGTAACACATTCACTGCAAGCCAGGAAAGAAAAGCACTGAATGCCACAATTGCAATTCCAAAGATAAATTCCTCTCCACAAGTTCAGGCCCATTCTGTGCTGGTCCTGTTCATTCAGCTGGCAGGATTCACAGCCAGACGCTGGGAAGCGACACACACAAGCATGGCTGCTGTCACTGAGAGCCCTGTGATATGAAGAACACCTGGATCCGGAGGAGCTCGAACCTTCCCTAGAGTCAAAACATAAGCGAGCACAGTTCTTTCAGCGAGACTTAAGTGAGGTTATACACACACACACACACCTGCTTTAAGAATGCTGTCAGATAAGAGCGGCTTTAGAAACATTCAACAGAACAATAAAACTCCTCCTTTCTATAAACAAAACTTTACTCTATACAGAGACCAAACAAAAAGTAGATTAGATGAATGGGGTTTATTCAATAAACGCTTCCTTGACTTCTAGCCCTGTATCTGCTGCAATGGTGGGACAGTGCAGATCGTGTGAACGATTTGCAGTAACAAAGCATCCGGAAGTGATTCATTTTCAACAAGAATTGGCAATTTGAGAAGACAGTGGCCACTGACAAATGTCACAAAGTTGAAGCAGTGATTAAGATTAGTCGTGCAGACAGGGAGCCTGTGTTATACACCACAATACAATTACTGTAGCGTGTAGGAACTAGTGTTGTCACAATACTGGAAATAACAACTTCGATACAATACCTTGATATTCAATGTCATTTTCGATTCCACGGGAAAAACAGCCATAAAGACATTTGTCCATTTATTAAAATTCTAGGCAATCGATATTTTAACACTTCGACACAGTTTATAAAGAACAGATTTTAATTTAACCATTATTCCCATATAAAGATGGCTCAATTAGGCTACATGCACCACAGTTATCTCACCTAATGTTTGCTCACTCAATGCATTTATGTTTTTACAATGGAGTCATTTTGATTCAATTAGGCCTGTCACGATAGTCGATAAATCAATTAATCGTACGAAAAAAAAAATTAACTCGATAATTTTTCCGGCCGCGATAATTTCCCTTTGCATGCTTGTTTGTTTTCCTCGTCTCACTCTCTCTCTCTCTCTCTCTCTCTCTCTCTCTCTCTCTCTCTCGCTCTCTCTCTCTCTACCAAAGAGACTGGATGACAACTCTCGGTTCCTTGAACTAGTGAACTAGAGTTTAGATTATCTGCCCGAGCCCGAATTTGACCCGGGCCAGGTCCTTGATCTAGAGACGTGCACTCCCAACGCAATAGAGTGCGGCGCGGGACTAGATTGATGGCCGAGACGCCGAGTGCGAGCGCGGGCGGTAATGCACTCACTCTGTACGTGTGGGTTGCGGGCAGGAGAATAAAGCGATTCGCGGGACTCCCGCAAACTAGAAATATCTATGAATAAAACATAAAAACTAATAGATTTTTATTCATCTGTTGCAGAAAAGCAATAAGAACAACTAAAACAAAAACAAAACGATTTACAGGCCAGAGTTTCTATTCATAACATGTCTGCAGCGTTGAGCGATGTAGCCAATCACAGACATATGTGTTGATTTCTTGAACGCAATGGCCAATCAGAAGCATTTAAGATAGACTCCCCTCACCGCTCAAAACGGACTTTTTGTTCAGTGCTGCTGCTGGCAAATCCTCTAATTATAACAAATAAAGTGTATATAATATATTATGAAAGATTAATTGTGCAGTCAGCTTTATTGATAATAACAGAGATGTGTGAGATTGCGATGAACTGTCAGCTTTTTAGGAATTATTAAGGGAGCGCACTTGGCGCATTCAGTCATGCCAAACCATGCACGCGCTACTTGCTTTTATGTTCTAACAGTGTGGTTTGTGTGTTAATGCTTTAATAACAAATCATTTATCATAGGGTAGGGTCGGGTTTTGTTTACATCCATTTTATTTATATTGTTTTTGGTATTTATTCAAGTGCAGTTCATTGAGTCCTGCTTTTATTGTTTTTGGTTGTTTTGTTCATTTATTGTGGATATTTAAAATATTTTCCATTTTCAGTGTTAAATAGTCTTTATAAATAAAAGTTTATTGATCTTTGAAAAGGTGTACCTGCATTATTATGCCATTATCATTATTTTAGATGTAAATGGTCTCAGAACGACAATATTATCGTTTATCGCAATAATTTCTTGGACAATTTATCGTCCAGCAATTTTTTTTATCGTGACAGGCCTAGATTCAATAGCTTTCACACAGCACAAGAAAGCTTGGTTTAAAAATTTAATTGAATTTACAAAACACGACAAACAGTGAGTAATAAAATAAGAACACATTAACAATACAAATGTTAGCACACACAAATACAATAGAATAAGGTTTATTAGGCTGGTGTCACTTTAGCTGTTTACCTCTTGTATTAAGATAAGTTTTGCTCGATCGTATCATAAGTAAATGGGATCTAAAACATTTTGAGCTTGTCCACATTTAAATACTTTCTGATGTAGTCAAAAACACATTAGACTGGATTTCTTTCGTAGTGTGGACGCTAGGGTGTGCAATATAGTCTATGAAAATACAATATGATTTAGTACAAAGGCAAGATCACAAACATTGCATAAAACTTTACATATAAAAATATTAAATTGTTAATCAAATGAAAATTAAACAACTCCTATTTGTTGCACAACAGAGGTTTACTGATATTGCGTGATAAACCTTAAATTATATTTGTGATAATTTGTACTATTTCACAAATTTCTAAAACAGATCCAAATGCTTTATCAACACTTAAAATGTCTTCTTAAAATGAAAGAATGCATGTTATGATAACACCAGCTATGGCATCCTTTGTGGCAATGAAAAGTGTGCTTGCTTGTGTTGGTTTATGAACTGTGGTGTAATATCAAAAAGCAAAAATTTGAAATAAAGCTTATATAGCTAAAAGTGTTTGCCTTCATAATCATATTATGTTGAGTACGCTCAAGGCTAACGCTAGTTAGCGAGCACAGTTCGGAGCACAAGCTTTGACAGAACACGCCACATGCTGATTAATGCAACATTTGACAATGTTTACACAACAGGACACTGGATATTTGAAGTAACAAGCAGCTTCTCTCGCCCAATTTCTTGTTTTCACATGGAATTATCACAGTGAGCAAAGGTCAGCACCTCTAATGAGAGAAGAAAACAGCATGAATGCACACTGAAGGGTTGTAAACATGGACAGTCCATCCCAAGAGCGCTGTTGGCTTGAGACCAGATGAGGGACACTTGATAGGAAGGTCACTGAGCTCGGTGTTGGCAAAGCCTAAGCAGGCCGGGATGGGTTCGATGCCCGATGCTGGGCTTTCATGTCACAGGCCTATTGAACACAGTCTCAGCTAGGGATGAGTCGCGATCTTCGAATAGTCCAACTGCGTGCGAAATAGGGCTGTAATCAACCAATCAACCTTCTAGTAGCCTACTTTCTCCAATCTGTCTCTCTTCTTCTCCGGTGGGTTGGGCTAATCCAAAAGAAGTGAAAACAAGGGGGTGTTCTGAAGACAGACTGTTACCCATTAGCAATTAGTGCTTTCCACTTGAAATGAACTCAGGCAAAACTGATGAAATGAACGCCGCAAAAAAAATCGACCAATCAGAATTTTGGTCGAACCAGAGCGTATTGACCAATTAATCGACTGGGACGTTACAGCCCTAGTGCGAAATTCGATCATAAAATTGCTTTTTCGAATATCGTCATATCTTCGCGCAATGATGTGTCCTAAATTGACGCCACGCCTACTGTCACAGTGCGCCCAGCAGGGTATTTTCCTGTCGGGGACACTGCCGGCTAACACGAAACCCCCTACTGCGCGATCTGTGTTTTGTAGCCTACATAGTGTAAACAAACAACAGAAGAAGAGCATTGTCGTGACCGTTAACTCTGCGACCAACCATGTTAAATTATGCCAAGCAAAGCTGGCGTACCACCACTCTGGGGCTGTTTACACCTGGTCACTTCATGCGTTTTCTGTGATCGGACAAGTGTAAATGCATTTGGTTGTTGAAACCACATATGCAAATTTTACTCCTCTAAAAAATGCTAAAAAATAACATCAAGGCAAGAATATGCCTAAGCGTTAGGCTATGAATAGTTGCATTGATTGAAACTAATTTGTTTAAAAGTTGGCTTTTGCCGGTATAAGGCAGGTTCGCATAAAATCATAATGACATGTAACGTTATCCTACCGCATTTATTTAATTTTTTTAATCTAACGAGCATCTGGTTTGGCGATGTAGAAACGGACTGTCTTGCTTATTGTTTTTTCTTCTTCCAAAAAATGATGAGAACATCTTTCTTGTTCAATTAATAAACAGTTTGTTTGATGACAAATCACTAAAGATGAAATTGGCCTCCCTTTCTGTCATTGTGAGAATGTGCGTGTTTTTTTTTCCGAACGATATTCAAGTTTTGCTCCTCGATTATCGAATGGCATTTTTGGCAGAAATTCACATCCCTAGTCTCAGCCCTTTCACAGGAGTTCAGGTATCTGAATAAAATGTTAACAGCACTATTTTCCTGAAACCAGAGCCTGTCTAACATAAACAATGAGAAAACAGGGTCATTATGGTCAAATGCTGGCGAACAAGTTCTCATCTCACAGTGCAGCTCCTTAAAATAGGTGCTCTTGCAATTAAAGCTCTCAAATACGGTGTAAGAATTCATTGACAAAAAAATCCACTCTCACATAAATACAAGTAAGATCTGAGTTGGGAACTGTAACGCTTTCTTTTCAACTTCATCATAAGAAACTTGAGGCACTCGGGTGAACAAGTTATTCGATTTTTATGAAAGATTACAACAACAAAAAAATCGTTGGAATAACATGCATGGATGAATTATTCACAATAATACTAGAACAGTACATTGAAATCTATTGTGATTGGTTTTATGGTGACACTCATGTTGCAAATGTAGTGAATTCTGTTGTCAATCCCAAAATCAAATTGAGAACAAACTAAGATCAGGAAATACGGTAAATCAGCAGCAGCAACATTATAACAGCACCGTCATCGTGATTCAGTCAGTGAGAGTGATATGGCATGTAGAGAAAGAGAAAGAAACACAAGGAAGCTGGGGGAAAACCAAGACGTCACCGAGGAATGAAAAGGAGGGGGTGCGGAGAGCAAGAGTGCATGTGTTCAAGCTCAGATTTATGCTTGTTCTTTTCCTTTTCAGGAATTAACGATTCTAGAATTGTGACATTTCAGATATGCGAGTCTTTATAAACTTATAGAGTTGTGTTGTCAAATTATTTATATTTTGCAGGCATGAAAACAGGTCAGGGGTAAAAAAAAAAAAAGGTGAGAAACCAGTGTATCCATTACAAATTATTATGAAATAATAAAATATCTGAATGGCAGTTTTCCCCGTGGTATCAAAAAAGGTATCGTATCGAAGTTTGAAATCCCAGTGTCGTGACAACACTAATAAAGAGAATATGTAACATTATCTGACCTGAGAAAATTATTTGCCATGATAAATTTTTATTTTAATAGCTAATATAAATTTTAATAGCTAATATAAATAGCTAGGCTAATCGTTTATTAGCTCTCTGCAAGCGCCACATGCACAAACTTAAAGCCTCTACTCTACGGCCAGCTTTGTGCATTTCATACACTTCCTACATTAGAAAAGGGACACGGACTTCCTCCATTGTACCGTCACAGTAAAGATAAAACATTACGTTTACAAAGAAACCAATTACTGCTCGCAGATTGAGTTAAAAGGGCGTCTATGGAAAACAATGCAACATCTCCGCAGTTCTCCGTGTTCTTTAATCACCGTGCCGGAGACCCATGCAGCTGAACCAGCATGCTAAAATCATGACTGCCCCGAGGCACCATGGGAGGGCTCTTTGGCTCAGATTAGAACATAAAAATCTAATTTGTTCCATTGGGTTTTGTAGTTCATTGGGCCTCTTGTCTGTCAAGTGGGCTTAGTATTTATTTGATGCTGTGTTACAGCAAAGCACGGCATCACGGTCCGGAGCTCGAGACCTGTAGCGACTCAACTAGGCTTGAGGGAAACACCTAAAAATTTGATTTCTTTTTAGGGCTGCACCACAAAAACAAGACATCTTGTGAAGATAAAACTATACGACTTGAATCCTGAGTCACAGAGTATCAACAAACCAGGTGGTTGCATGAAAAAAAAAGATCTAGTTTTGATTTGTGTACTAGATTAGACCAAGGACAAAACATTGGTCGAGCAACATTTTGTGCACGATGATTTGACATACCAAAAATCACACCCTTCATAGTATCCATATGATTTGTTCCTCGTCTTAACTTCCCGATAGCCATGAGACACCCATAATCATGAGTCTCAGAGATTTTATGATCTCTCTCAGCGTGGGACATAAGCAGAAGGACAAACGCCAGCTCTATAGTCTTGGCAGCACATCCCTCTAGATACGAGCGTCTCTTCATTTACTAAATGGACATGTCCGGTCCATTGCCAAACGACAAGGGAGATGAATGATGAGACATGTGAAGAGTTTAAAGCTGCATTTCCTTGCACATAAGTGCTACATGCAATCTGGAGGAAGAGGACCACACCCACAACCACAACCAACCTACAGCACTTCCTCTGAACTTGTGCTCGTGTCTGGTCTAAAGAGAGTATATTACAGCATTGAGCTGACTTGGAGAGACTGAATTAAATTAAATGCAATGCAACCGATGAGAACCCAGAGCAATGACTGCCAGGATCTACAGTGCATCCCAAATCACGCTGAAAAACACTATGCCAAAAGTACCCAGATGGTATACCATTTCCGGTGGATTTTATGAAGTGTGCATGCATGCATGGTTGTTGCATGCTAATACTGCTCAAAACCCCCTTTTTTTTTGCAACAGAAGAGGAATTGTAGAAATGAAAAATGAAGGCAATGCATTCAGCTAGATGCAAATGCTTACATGCCAACTCAAATACAATGAATTCATTTTGAGATTCAATTCCTAATACTACCACACTGTCAAACTACATAGTAAATATAATTAACTTTCTTTTCCAGCCTAAAGGTGCAGTCGCATTAGCACATTTGCAGCAAATTTTCATGTACAAGTTAAAAGGTCCATTGTCAATAACGTTGAGATGTATGAAGCACTTCTCACTTATCTTCACTTTCAAAACAAGCAAATTCCCGCAAAAACTTGAAAATGAGTTTGCCCTCATAAGAAACTCCTATTGGATTTCACTAGTAAACTTTTGTCGAGCATTGGTAAATGTGATCGCATCTTTATTAGTGCCTCATTTGTATTAGGGATGTGCATGAATATTCCAAAAAAATAAAATACTTTTAGAATTTTACTACGTTGCTTTGCTGGCCGTAAATGCAGTGACTCCTTGATAAATCGCAAGCATTAACTCGCAGTTATGATTACATGCACTGGGTGGCGCTGTGGAGCGGGTTTAACAAGTGGATTGTATCACAATGTCGTCGTCTGCCTCGTGAAGTTTTGAATTACTTAGATGAAAATGATCTTACTAAATGACATTACAAAATGGAATTACTTTTAATCAAATGAATTAACCTAATGAAATTGAGTTATCATAACATCAACACCATAATGAGAAGTCCAAACACCAGTCAGTCGACTGAGGAAAGGCTGATTGAGACACATATGCTTCCTTTAAGTTTCGTAGAGGAAGACCGGTTTAATACCAGAAAACACAAAGTGATGTTAGAAACAATATAAACACGATAACCATGCTGACTCAAATGTGTACGTTCTGTACAATAATTGGCGCAGTCTGCTTTATAAGCAAAGTTTTTTTCCTGTTCGCGCTGCTTGAGCTTAAATGCTTTTGTTCTTTATATTAATACATATTGTTTCATGTTTTTAACTAAAAGAAAACCTTAGGATATAACGTAAGCTTGTTGTGTATATTGCCTAATCGTAAGCTTGTTCAGAAATGGTGACAAAAACTTAAACTTGAAATTTAACGAGAAAGACGTTGTTATTTTTTATTTATTTAAATAAACGAAAATTCAAATATATGAGCCCAAATATTTAACTAGAATATTTTTGAAAGATGACCATCCCTAATTTGTACAAACCCTGGCAATGTTGAAATGTGTTCTAAGCAAAACAAAGCTGCTTTCTCATCAGTATGCAAATTGCAGTCATGGAATACCCATCTTTAATGCGTCGATACATCGAACACAGCAACCAACTGCAGCATGCGTTACAGGCCCGCTTATGCAGTGAGACTTCTCATTTCTGCTTGGTATTGACTCATATTAGCAGTTAGCGCCAGAATACACCAGCGCAAGACTCAACAGTTACACTTTATTTTAAGGTGTAATTGTTACAGTGTAATTATACATTTAAGTACTGAGTAATAATATGCAACTACATGTACTTACTATAGGGTTAAGTTGAGAGTTAGTTGCATGTAATTGTGCATAATTTAATGTTATTACTATGGTACATGTAACATATGTAACAAGGACAATGTAAAAAGTGTTTCTGACTCAACCACTTAGAAAAATGACACCGCATTGCTCATAATGCAGAGAAGGCCCGATCGCTTCTCGTCATTCACAGGAAGAGCCCGATTGCTACTCTAATCTCTGTGCTCGCATACGAGCATGTGTACGTTAATGATGCAAGTTTTCTGCTCTCTAACCACAGAGCTGAGCCTGTTCGAAGCACACAGACTCTTTCAATACCACATTAACATGTGGGCCGCCAAGAGGGGAAAGGAGGAGGTGGAGTAACCTGGGAACAAAGCCTCTATAGTTGTCTCAAGCCTGGCTATGAGAGTTATGTAATTTGACTGGCAAGGCTGCATTTCCCCACTGGAGTTTTGCAGACTAATCTCACTGAGGGACGGAGCTGCTCTAGAAAGAGGCGAGGACACGAAAAACGTGCTTGTAATGAGCAGCTTTCGTGTGTAGCGGTGCCAAACGCTGCCCCTCGTGCAGTCAGCAGATACTAATGCAAATATGATCAGATCTTTGGTACGTGGTGCACAGGGTTCAAGGGGAAATGGAGGTAGAGAGGGCCGACGCAAGAGCCTATGCTTACCATAAGCATGGCGGTGGATTTAGAGGTGGTTAAAAATAAAATCTGATTCAGATTTACTGCTCTGGGTGCCTGGAAACCATGTGACTGGCATCACATGAGAAGTGGAAGGGGGTTTGGGGGGGTGGGGGGCGTCTCTTCACACACACACACTCACACACACACACACACACACACACACACTCACAGAGCACGCTGCCGGCATAATGAGCTTTGTGATCAGTCTTGGTTTCTACTGACGGTAAGCAGATATGGTCTGATTTCAAGAGGTAAACACCAGAAGAACCCTGAGCTCCACAGGGAGAAAGAAAATGGAGGATATTATCAGTGTTTCTGAGGGTAAAAACGGATCTTGACTGTTGTTTATATCTGTAGCGGTCTGTCAGCCTGTATGCCAAGCAGTCACTTCTGTAGCAGTATCATGCTATGCACAAAACTTCAAGGAACAGTTCACCCCCCCCCAAAAAAAAAAAAATAAACGCTTGAAAAATCTACGTCTTTAGGTGGAACATCAAAGGAGAGAAGCAGAATATCTTAAATATCCGACACACAAGTTGTTATTCACTAATGCTCTTCCCATCCACTGCAGTTTTCATATTCAGATATGGCAATGTCAAATATAGCCCCACAGATTTCATCAGCTTTGAAAGTGAGAGATGTGGTGGATGTGACCATCTGTATAATGGAGTGTAACGATGCACCAATCCATAACTATCGATATTATGCATCAGTACAACACAGACAAATTTGCTTATTTTTTACTCTACTTTGACACTTAAGTTAGCCACACCTGCATCCAAAGACCATCTACCGTTCTACTCATTTCTGTCAAATGGCACCAGTTGATCGTGATACAGCAACCTAGCTGTCCTGTCAATCATCAACGGCGGCCAAAAAACAAACAACTAGACATGTGCCGATATACGGTAATACAATATATCACGATAATGAGCATTCATTGTTATTGTGGGCACTTTAAAATATAGTGAATTATTTATTATGAATTATTTAGATTTTTTTATAATGCATTTAAATACTTTTCCATCAACTGGTTAAATAAAATGTTCAACACCACATTCAATCTCTGACAGCTGATGGCACTTATTGAAAATGCAGCGTTACACTTGCTAATTTCTATTTCTGAACTATTTTAATATTTAACAGCCATTCAGATTTTTGCACTCATAATGGTGTTTATCACAACATCAAATACTTAGACTAAATAGGCTACGTTTCATTATTCATCATTTTTACATTTTAATCTGGACTACAACATGCTAGACGAAATGCCCCTTGAAAATGTTCTGATTCTTTATTATTGTCCGGTAATACTTTACAGTAAAGCTCCATTAGCTAATTCATTAGTTAACAATACCGTGATAATACCATATACCGTGATAAAAGATTCAGCAATTATCATGAAAATTTGATAACGTAACATGCCGACAGAAAACATATCCTCACCTGTCTGATTCAAGTCATGTGGAGCAAACAAAAACGTTTCTAGACTGTTGGACAAGCCAACAATGATTGATTTATTGTGTGATTATATCACTAAAATTTCAAAAAGGTTATATAAAAGGTAGATCAAAACTGTCGCATTTGGCACTTAACATTTACTAATTTTGTGTTCTACAGAGGAATATCTTGGTTTGAATGGTGAGCAAGTGATGAAAACATTGTAATTTTAAGTGACCTTTTTTTTTTTCTTTTTTTTTTAAGTATTTCTTAGAACACAACAGCATATTGCCTGTGCTATGTTAGCTTGCATGGTGAAAGTAAAGACAGTCTCTCTACAGACTCATAGGTTGGTACTGCTTACTGATGAAGAAGCATGGTCACATGACCTGCATGCTGGAGAGGGAAGCAGTGACCCATTTAAACAACAGCCTCTACGCACACATTACAGAGAGAAAGCAAATCCACGCTCAAAAACAAAAACCTTTCACAAAAGCGGTGGCAGGCAGGGCCCAGGCATGCAATAAGCCCTGCTCTTAACACACACATTCCAGAGCTGAGCCGTACACCTGCCTGTTGGTACTAGCATCGGCGCCAACAAACTCAGTGGCATCACATTCACAAATAAAACCTGCATGTTCAAACATATGCACTATTTAACCAAAGGGAATACCAAGAGTTCAAAGCCCACAGTCAGTGTTCCCTAACTAGCTATGAGATAAAAGCAATATCTCAACATAATTCAGAATAAACATCCCAATGCAGCCAAAGTCACTGACATTGACACACAGATATTTCAGCATCAGTTATGTTTACTCATAACCAACTGTAGCACCAAAAACGAGGAACTAGCCAGTAACAGTCAAACCATCATTATTAGCCGCAACAAGAAAGACGGGGATTTACCGATTCCATGGCCGTCTTCAGATGGGAAAGGTTAAAATCCAGCTAAAAATGCTGAAGATGTGGCTGTGAAGTCCAAGGAATCCTGCAAAAGCAAAATGAAAGATAGATTAGTCTCTAGAATACTGATGTTTCACTTAACATGCAGAATGCAGATTCATTTTACTGTATATATCGGTCTCAATATATTGCAATACAAAAATGAAACCATATGTATCGTGGATAGTGACAATAAGTATTGTGGATAGTTAATCCGGAATAAAAAAAACTGTGAGAGAAAAAAAATTCCCGGTTTCAGAGTTTTAGTGTCAGAACTACAATAAACTACAGGTGAAACTCGAAAATGTTTCACCTGTATACTATACCACTGAATATAATGTATAATTATGCACTGGGGGAATATTTGTGGGTCCAGGTAATGCCACGTTTTTAAGTTACCGGTATAAAGTGGCCTACATTATTTTAAATATATCTAGTCAGTGAAAGAGCACAAGCTTATTCATCTGAAATAATCCTGTATTTTCAGCTTCAGAATCATGAATATTGTTATTCTGATGTCTCTATTGTCCTGTGCTTTGGGTTTCAGCACCGAGTCCAAGCCTATTCATTTACACACAACGACATATCACATTTAGCATTTTAATCAACCGTTCATTTTTTTGTTAACCTTTGGAGTATCGTAATAATATCATATCGTGACATGTATCGAATCGTGACATGAGGGTATCGTTAGATCAAGCCAAACACACACAAGGAAAAGAACAGAGGGTCACCCTTGAGTTTTGGCGTCAGAGGTCCAGCTCAGCATTTATGGGGACTTGGTTTATCACTATTTCAGGGGACAGTTGGTGTACTGGTATACAATTGCTAAGTTGCTGTCACCCAATCCCACAAGTTGCATGCTAACAGCTGCAACAAGAGTGTGGTATTCAAGGCTTGACCGCAATGTCTACTGTACCATTATCAGTCAGCTGTATCCCATCACTTACTGGAAAGCTTAATATTATGAGACACAAAAGTTGATGAAAAATCTAAAGCTCAGTCAAAATAAATGCCCCTTTTGAGAATTTAATAGTGATGCACAAGCTTACTGGTATCGGTGGCATTTCTTTTACCAAGGGTTGCAAAGGGGCTGAACATTTCCGGTAAATTTCCAGAAACTTTCCAAAAATCCTGGAAATTTTCTGAAAATCCTGGAAAGTTTCCGAAAATCCTGAAAGTTTCTGGAAACTTTGCAACCCTACTTTTACCCCTTATCCTATTGGTCTGATATAACTCATCACCCTGGTTCCCTCAACAAAAACCCAATAGGATTTTTTTGATTGGCTTTGAATGCAGAAAATTAAGTTTTTGACCAACAAAAGATTCTTATATTCTCATAACAACATTTATGAATTTAAAGTCTAAACAGAAGTACAAAGCTAAATGTAGGCTATAAACGAACCACACTATGGTTGCATGACCATCACTATGAGTTTTTTTTTTTTTTTTTTACTGAAAGTGTGAGTTAGAAGAATTAGCAAGAACTTGATTAATTATAAACACTATAAAACTGTAAAAGCGGACTAGTGAGTAGATGAATTTTTCGGTTCACTGTCATGACGTTTAATGTCAGAAACCACCTTTTTCAAAACAATAAAAAGCTTTAAAAATACACACACAGTGTGACATCGCAGAATAAAACACAAATATCTTGAGCTTATTAACCACAGACCTTAAACAAAAAAAAACACTGTCTTCCAGGCAAAAATAGCAAGTTAAATCACTAAGGGTGTAAAAAATAAAATAACACGTGTGCTAAGGTCATCCATTCATTGGACAGAAATCTCACAAAGCCACACAATTAAGGCCCTTCCACACTGAGTCCGAAATTTTCGTATGCGTTTTTCCGTATTCGTGATTCGGTGGCTCTGAATTGTCAACAATTCAAACTGCTAGCTCCGTATGCGAAAAACGCAGAAAATCAAACCCGATCCGATTTTTTTTTGTGACGGACGAAAGTTTTGGAGGCAGTGTGCAAGCGTGATTAACATAACGTGAGGTCGTATTTATTTTTTAACGTGCGAAAATTTCAGACTCAGTGTGCAAGGGCCTTTAAGCCTGGAACACACCAAGCCGACGGTCGGCCATCGGGCAGTTTTTGTGCGTCGGGCCGACTAAGTCAACATGAGCGGAGTGGAATAAAGAAAGTGTTTAGCAGGATTGATATTCAAAACGGTAAGCACGCACTGCTTTGTTTACATTATGTGTATCTGCAGCCTGTAGCATCGGTTTCCCTTTTTGAATGACGAATAGACGAATATATCTGCAGAAATGGACAGTTGTCTCATTTACACACAGGCGCAGGACGTGCATTCTAGCTAACAGTCGGCAGTAGTTCTCTCGGTGTGTTCAAGTGCTCCGACGCGAGGCGACAACAGTCGTCATCAGCGCTAGTTCGTCGGTGTAGGCTTGGTGTGTTCCAGGCTTTAGAGGTAACATTCATGACTGCACCAAAACCAATTGCCAACCAGTTATCATCTTATGCAAAAGATGCAAAATTTGATCAGCTGACTATAATAGAGCACTTGGTCCAGTCACTATGAGAACAGGAGCGTCCACATTAAGGGCAGTCCTCACTCAGATGGGGTGTCTGGGAGGACCAGACGGGATTCTCCCAACAGGAATGTGCCAGATTGGATTAATCCCGAGTGGAGAGAACTCCCTCTTAATGGGGCTTCAAAATGAGACTGTATTCAGAGGATTTACTTGGTAAGATTACAGAGAACAAGAGTAGCTTGTGTCGCATGCTCAAACACACATCAACTGGCCATGGTTAAACAAATCATTTAGTGAAAACAAGATATTTAAAAACACAGCTGAAGTGTTTGTCAAAACCAGTTGGAACAGAAGTTTGAGTCTCCCAGACCAGTTTACGGTGTTTATTTGGTGATGTTGTTGTATCGGTCTCTCTTGTTCTCTCCTGTCCTGCTCAGAGTCTTGCTTTGTTGACCCTAAAAGGAAACTCGAGGCCTAAGGAGAGCTTTTAAAGTCCTTTAAAATCACCAGTCAAATGGGCTGTTTATGTGTGCAGACGAAAGAGGATGATTTCTCAATGCTTTCACAAAGGAAAGAAACTTTTCTGCAGCGGACGGATCTGCCAAGCTTGCCACATCCTGACCATCAGGCTATGATGAACAACCAAAAAACAGGCAAAACAAGCAGATCCTGTTAAAATCAACTGGTTTAACACACGTAAAAAAAAAAAAAAAGCCTAAGCTTAAAAATATGCTGAAGCCCAGCCAAGCATGGTTGACATTATTAACAGAAAAGAGACAGAACAGGGAGTAATTTAAAGGCTAAATTAAATTAAAAATAGTCCCTCTTCAATATTTCATATGTGAATGTTATTCCAAAGATTTTCACAATCAATCATCAAAATAAAGAATTTTTTTAATTAGGATGAACCAGAAGTATTGACTGACTTTATTTGTTTTCTGTGATTCAACTTGCATTTATTAATTGTTAACCACAAAGCTAATAATGTGCACTAAAAGAAATGTGGTGATTTCATGCGGACAATACCCAAAACAGCTTCTTCTGCAATGTTTTAGCAAACTCTCCTTCAGCCTGGCTCCATTCTGGAATTGAACAGTCACTTTTCACAATCCAATCGATTTATGATGGGTAAAATCAAGTCCACACTAAAAAGACATTTTTATTTATATGATTTGTAAAACTAACAGCATTTTGCCTTCAGATTTTTAAGCAGTGTTTAATGAACATTTTCATTTTCCCTGTAGTCCACTTACAATGTTTACAAAAAACGTTCATAATTTGGCTTTTTAAAAAGGCTCACGCCATTAGAATTACACTGAACTTGCTGGTGGGCTTTTAAGACTATATATATATACGCTCCATTTACTCACAAGCTACTGGTTTGAAGTCGGGTGAAATGTATTTTGTGCTGCCCCATCCTTCAACAACAGCTTCTTTGCAAAGCCTAAATTACTCTGCAATTACACGTTCATAAAACACATTGAAATATGGCACAAAAAAAGTTACCTGGGTAAAAATGCAACTTTATTAGCTTGTAACATTGGGATCCTTTGAAAGTATATGTAGAGCAGCAGGTGCCACACAACCAGGAACCAGCCACTGAGTTACTGCCATTTTTGCAGCTTCACGTCATTTAATCTTTTTGGACTGGGCCCAGTTTAGAGGTAAAGTAAGTTTCATAGTACAGGGCTTTGCTGCTGCGACTAAATTTTGTTAGAGGTCGCACTGGTGTTACCACCATGTTGCCCAACTGATATAAGCTGCCATTTTCTGCTGCATATTAAAAACATTAAATGGCAAACAAATGAAACCGCGCTACTCAGTTTATCAGCTTGGAGAAATACTAGACAGCGCTCAGAACAGGTTTACTCGTGGGCCAATCTTTGATCACGCGACACCGTTACTACACAGTGCTGGGAGATCCAGTGAGAACGCATTTAAATTCGACACAGAATTCTATTATAAATCATAGATAAACAAGTTATAAAGTATATTCAATCCAAAAACAACCAACATTCAACATGGATTTAATATAGCAATGCTTACGCATAAGTGTAACCATGGTATTGTGGCAGAAATAGTCAAATGTCTTTCAAGTGCTTCACACTTTTCCCAGCACTTTAAAGCTCTAAATATCCAGTTTAAAGATGAAGGAAAACTAAAACTTTGAGGCAAACAAACACTTATTTTAAAAAAAAAAGACACGAAATTACCATTTCCACTCCCTAATATGGACAAAAGTAGGAAGTCACAAAAATCTTGTGAAAAATGTTTCTTCAAATTTACCAAGTTATCCAGAAAGTAACCTTTATAATAACCTATATCAAGGTTGTAACTAGAGCCCGACCGATATATCAGCGGGCCGATATTATCAGCCGATATTAGGCATTTTCCTTGCTATCGGTATCGGCATTTATAATGGCCGATAAATTAATATTTTTTAAAAATGCAGCGTGCGGTGATTCATGTAAGGGTGGCGCAGCTGGCGCTGCCAATAAAGCACCTAAAAGCTGTCACAAAGAACTGGCAAAAGCAATGATTATGAATACATCAAATATAGCAAGGAGACATTTTTATTGTTTATTAATAAACAAGTGTTTTCAGTCATTTTGGGCAGTGGGCTGCAAAGATGAAGTTGACGATGTGGACTCGCAATCTTTGAAGCGCCAGAGAGAAATGCACATTTCATACGGATTACATAAGCAGAGAGCAGTCTGTCTTTCGTTTTGAATTGTTCTGTTTAAAAGTAGATATTTCAATATAGATATATTTCTCAGGTCTATACGCTGAGTTGCAGTTCACACGCCGGCGACTCCGTGATGAGATTATATATTGTTGTCTGCTATATTTAGGCTACTTCTTATTTATTAAATCCAGGCAATTGGTTGATGAAACATTGGTTAAAATTAAGATATAATTAATACAAAACGAAATTCACTTTAATGAAAGGCTTTGTGCTTTCTGTTCGAGGTCTCTGTGAAAGTTTTAAAGCACTTTACTGCCGCTTTCAGAGCTTGTCACGTTCGTAACATTGTTTTTTCCTCATAAATGTGAACACGAACAATAAAATAAAATGAATATTTTATGTTCTGTTGAGAGCCAACCCTTCTTCATCCAGTGGGTATTAGCCTATTACTTTTGATTTGCGCAGTGTAATTCACTGAATTGATTTCTCTGCTACCAGCCTCTGTCACGCACTGTGTGAGCTTGTGACTATTGCAAGCGCGCAGCTGAGAAGTCCTGATTATATTGTCCGCTATATTTACTTCTTATTTATTAAATCCAGGCAATTGGTTAATGAAACATTGATTAAAATGCGTGGCGCGAGCGACAAATCTCCGACAGTAAACTGATGGCCCATTCTGCTCTGTAACGGGCGCTTTTCCGCGTCTCGGGTAAACAGCTGGTGCGACGCGAGAAATAACGGCTGCGTCCGGTGTAGACACAGTGTTAAAGCTCATTCTGTCTAACGCTACGCTAAAACATCAAGCAATATTCCAATAATTGATATAATTATAACACTTTATATAGGGCCATTTTGCATTAAGAGTAGCATAGTTACACATTTATAGGTACATTTTGCTTGTTTAAAATAGTATAAAAGTACTGCACATATATAATTAAAAACGTTTTCATTATGATATTATAAATTTTACTTTAGTAAAAAGATCTGAGTTCTTCCTCCACTGGTAGAGATTAGAGGGATTAAGGCTAAAAGAAGATAAGGTTTTTAGTGACACTTTTGATATATTTATTGATACAAGTTTTATATAACGTGACTAAATTAAAAGACAAAGTCGTTAGTGAAGATTATGCAACAGTATTTAGAATATAATATAATATAACATGCAACGCAAACTAGTTTGTTTACAGCTCAAATATATCATTCTCATTCTATCATTCCCCCTGCCTCCATTACACGTCTTTGTCACACAAGTGTTTGATCTCCACATTTGAGTGATCATTGCAAAAGTTTATATATTTGTTCTGTTTAAATACTGTGTATTCTATATACAGTACCCATCAAAAGTTTGTACACACCAGGAAAGTGTTTCCAAACTTTTGACTGGTACTGTACTATAATACACAAATAATATTGCTACTGTACACAAATAATAGTCGGCTGATATATCGGTATCAGGCTTTTTTTAATCGGCATCGGCCCCCAAAAATCCATATTGGTCGGGCTCTAGTTGTAACGTTTTATAACAACTGAAGCTGTCGGTCAGTTTAGTAGGATACTATAGAAGAACAATAATACATTTAATAGGAGTAGAATATTTGAGCCCTATAGTACATTGTTACTTTATTTCAAAATCAAGATAAAATTAACTTAAGACGCATGGTAAGAGTTTAGCACATTAATTCAAACAACAATTCAAATCCTAATAAGAAACTTTTAGTTCTCAAGTTCTCAGCAAAACAAACTAGGGCTGGAAGATTTTGGCTAAAATCATAATCGCGATTAATCGAACAAGTCACCTCGATTACGATTATTGAACGATTATTTTAAAAAAAATTCTCATGTCACTGGCAAGGCTTTTACTGTAAATATGTTTACGGTTATTTTTTCTAATGAAAGAGCATAATCCTATCTTTGTGATTCTAAAATAAGGAAACACACAGATAGCTATTAATGCTTATTTATTAAATATTTCAAACATTTGAATTAAACAAAGCATACAATGCTTGAAATAAAAACGTCTTATAAAAAACGTAATTTAAGTTTTAATGTAAAAATAAAGTTTCCTAAAAACTTTGAAAATAAAGAACTTTTAAAGTTATTTTTGTAAACAAAATAAATTATTGTAAATATTGCCATCTTAAAAGTAAAATATAACTTGTATAATACTTAAAAACAAATCATTTTCATATCGTATAGCATTTGTAGTGTTAGACACCTGCTTTGTGGAGGCACTTGCTGGGCGTTTGTCAGTCTCTCTCTCTTTTTGAGCAATGCACATGTAATGTCTCAGCAGCGTCTACAGTTTGCTTATGAGCTGCGATTTCTCCCTCGAGAAACCACGCTTGTGCATTTTTTTCTCTGATTCGATCATAAACGCTGGCGAACGATCCCGGCTTCAGTGTCATCATTACGACGACACGGCATTGATTACAGCTTTTGTTCACACAGCGCGCGTTTCCGGACTGAACACGGCAATGTTACTAGGTCCCCAACATCAATCCCGGCTCGTGTTTGCGTTCACACAGAAGGAAATTTCCCGACAATTTCCCTCCCGGGATCAACGCGCTGTGTGAAAGGAGCTCATGTTGCTTCAATTTCGCAGACTGACTGGACGGTGCGGAGTCACGTGACTACACACGCGGTAATATGTTTTAAGGGGAAAGTACATTAACACGCAGTGGGCGGAAATATTAATAGGATTCAAAAACCGAAATAACCGACATGGTAAAATTACGTCGGTTATAGGCTCTGAATTTCGGTTTCGATTATTTTTCGATTAATCATCCAGCCCTAAAACAAACTAATCAGCTATATCAGTAATAGTAGGCTTATGCGTCAAGTACTCTGATCAGTTAAGGGAATAATTTACTTTATTACAAATAAATTGCAGACCATTCAATTCAATAAAAAGAGGTTCACACAATGTTCCCAAGCATCACTTCTTAGTAGAGGTGTAATGATACACTCAGCTCACAATACGAATCACGATATTTCAAACAAAATTAAAAAATGAAACTGAAATTCAAATAACACATATTTCCAAACCATTACCAATTTCCAATAAAAATCAGACATTTGGCATTATCAGGACCCACAAATATTGCCCCATTGCATTATTATACATTCAACTTTAAATATAGGCTAGAAGTTTAATGTAATGTCACTGAAAGTCTGTAAACGTAAAAAAAAAAAAACCTAACGCAGTACACTAGCGCTTTCAATGTAGGCTTTCGTTGAATCTCTTTTACAGACATGACAACCATGCAGATTAACGCACATACATAAGAAAAACTAAAAACAAATCTAAAATGCTTTGAATCATCATACTACCAAAACTAAAAACGTGATATGGTGAGTGACTATGAGAAGGGCAGCTCTAGCGCGAATCTGCTCTTCAGATGATCAATCACAGGTCTATCACAAGAAAGACTGTCAAAATGACTATTCCCAAACCATAAATGGTTTGTTCATCCAAAAAATTGTATTCTATCTTCATTTACTCCCTCTCATGTTGTTTTCACACGTCAAACAAGCAATATGCACAATTTAATACAATATGCGTGTTGTAAATCGGTTCATCATATAAAGCCATCATGTCTCTTCATAAGAACTGAATTTGGATTAGACCACTCGATTGATTATTTTTACGATGCCTTTATGACATGAATTTTAAGTTTTGACTTCAAATGGAGAGACAGAAATCTCTCAGATTTTATAAAAATATCTTCATTTGTGTTTGGAAGATGAATGAAAATCTTATAGGTTTGAAACGACATGAGGGTGAGTATATGATGACAGAATTTACATTTTTGGGTGAATTATACTTTATAAATACAGTGAGCTGAGCCTTGGATAAACTCTGTATCTCGAGTCGTATCGTTTACATCAACGAAACATATTGTCGGATTTTTATATCTCGATATAATGATGTATTGTTACACTCCTACTTCTTAACCCATGCACCCAACAGTGACTGCAAAAAACAACCTCAATCCTGTATATTCAATTGAATTCAATACTTTTTTTAACAATATTGTTTCTAAGCAGCTTTACAGAAAGTGCTTGTTTAAAAGTTAGAAAGTAGGAAGTAGGGCTGCACAATATAACGAAATTATCGAAATATCACAAATATATTGCAAAATGCATATCGCAACGGCTTGCAATAACTGGGGTCATGAACAAAGGACAAAGAGAAAATAACTCACTGCTCTTGGCTGAATAACTTTTGTAGCTTTAATAAGAATCAGTATATATTTAATTCATACGGTAAAAATCTAAGCAGTGTTTTATTTTTATATTTGATTATTCAGTTTCTGTTGTTAATAATCCTAATGTAGGATAACCTGAACCCCGTGGTTTACACTGATGTTTAATAACACTTCTTATGCTACAGTAAAACACTCTTCACTTTCAGAAGCTGTAGGGATGTTTTCTTGTCACAAAAAGAATGTGAAACGCGTATGTAGGTTATATAATTTTAAAGATAATTAAGTTTATTTCACACACTTTAAGCATTATCGCGTCTAGGGCTGTCAACTTTAGTCGTTTAGTCGACTAATCAGTCGATGCCGTCTTGGTCGACTGACATTCTTATTGGTCGACCAGTTGCAATTTTTTTTTTTTTTTTTTTCACCAATAGAAATAATTTTTCAATGATTTCATTTACTCCTTGATATTTATTCCTTTATAAGCAGTTATATATTACTGTATTCTAAATATAATTAGCCTATGGTTTATCCCCAACTTTAAATGCTTTAATTTAGGCTATTTTGTGACAGCGCCACAGTTTAGCGCACACACATAGAACACTCGGTTCGCACCTGTGGCTGCGCTGCTGCTTCGTGCTCAGTAAGGGATATAGGTAGTTTAGCTGTATTCATTCAGTTAGAACGCTACCTGTTTCGGTTTTTATGCTTTTATACACTATATGTTTTTATCTCGATGCGGCGTGGACGCACTTGGAAAAAAAAAGAGCGCGTCGCACCGCGACCGCGTTGCTTCCATCATGAGCGCGCACACCGCGCGGCTACATTTGAAATCGAACTTGAGCGCGCAAAAGACGTGAGCAGTCCCTTTAACGGCTTTATCATGCTGACTCAATAGATTGTGTTTTCTTGATATGTTTTTGTTTTTATTTGTACAGACTTGACGCATTTGAAAATACCCTAAATAATGTAACAAAACGAAAAATAAACCTATATGCGGTCCTACAATTCAGCCTATTATTATTAGGATTGTTTTTTGGCTCTTTGGGGTTTTTTGTGTGTTTGTTTTAAAACGCATAGATCGGCTGGACAAAAGTTAACCCATAGCTTTGAAAGTAAAGAAGAATATACAGCCTGTATAAACGAGAGCTTTTGTTAGGATTTTTCATTGTGGCAGATAGCAGTTATATTTTTTTGTAGCGTGTGGTGTGGTCAGGTGCGCGATTGTGACTGTTAGGCTACTATAGACCTAGGAGGACAGTGCTCCTCACTTTTTGCAGTTAAAAAAAAAATCACTTAATTTTCAAAGAATTGTATTATTATTATAGTTTTATGTATTTTTGAATTTTTTTCGTTGATGTTTTATAAATGCTCTATGACAATTGTTAAAAAATGTTCAATCAAACCATCGCGTTTTTTTTTTTTTTTTTTTTTTTTTTTAGTCGACTAATCGTTGCCCAGGACAAGACTTTGGTCGACTAAGGATTTCTTTGGTTGACTACAGCCCTAATCGCATCGCATATCGAATTATCTCATATCGCATATTTCTTCAATATCGTGCAGCCCTAGTAGGAAGCATTCTGTAATCAGCCAGAGATGAGTGTGTCAGAGTACATATGGCAGTAATATAGGCTACAGCTATAAGATAATACATGCGGTTAGCTAGCTTCATTTATTCAGTTAATCAGACAGAAATATGACCCAGGCACGTGATATTCACCCACATAGGGTGAAGCAGAGGGAGAAAAAATGTGAGAGAAACCACTGTAAAATCTGAGGTGGTCTAGTCCATTGGTAGATCTGATGGAAATTGCTGCCAGAAGGCCTCAAAGCACACATCTGACCAGATAAACACACGAAAACATGCCTGCCAACATGCTTTCGACAGCAATCAAACTCAAGATCACCAAAACCATTCCCACATGCAGTCAGCAGCTCTACAGAGAACGCATTTCCTGCACTCACAGCCACAATGCATGTTTGATGTGCTTTTGGAGATGAAATGTCTCTTGAGAAAAGGACGAAAATTGTCCCACATCACGTCACATTTAAAAGCACTTCAACCGCACGCATTGCATGCAAGGATCGTCAACAACTAGGGGTGTATCGATACCCTCATGTCACGACTCGATACATAGCACGATACTGAACTCACATCACAATACGATATTATTGCGATACTCCAAGACACACATAAAAAAAAAAAATGTACTGGTGATTAAAATGCTAAATTTAATGTGTCATTGTGTGTGTGTAAATGAATAGGCTTGGACTCGGTGCTGAAACCCAAAGCACAGGAGAATAGAGACACCAGAATAACAATATTCATGATTCTGAAGCTGAAAATACAGAATTATTTTAGATGAATATGCTTGCACTCTTTCACTGACTAGATATATTTAAAATAACATAGGCCACTTTTTACTGGTAACAAGACATTTGACATTATTAGGACCCACAAATATTCCCCCATTGTAAATTATATTCAACATTATATAGTAGTTTAATGTAGTTCTGACACTAGAACTGGAATTTGTTCTGAACTATCCACAATACTTAGTCACGATCCACGATACATATTGTTGCAGATTTGTATTGCGATAGCCTATATTGTGACACGATATATTGTTACACCCCTATCAACAACTGAAACTACACAAAGGCAGAGAACTAGATAAGAATGGAGCGGTTTTATATGTGCATCTGCATTGATGGATGGGGAAAAAAAGGTTGTTTTGGTCCAGGTTGTTGTCGTTGATCCATGCCTGTGGCTTTTGTGAGCATGTAGACCTATATGGGGCAATGGGCATTGTGGGATTAAGGAGGAGACGAATGCTTTAATGCAAGCCTGAGGGCACAGCCATCCTTTATCCCACCTCTCTTCTGTTTGTGGCCCGTTCTCTGTGCTGTTCCCCAGGGCATCGGATTACAGGAAGAGCCATTATTTCCACAATTCAGTCAGCTCCATTTATGTGGGAAATCAGGCCGCGGGAGCTCCCTTCCCCCCCGCCCTTTGCCACAAAGTGCCTCTCTTGTCAGATAACACTGCCTCTCTTATCTCACTACATGTTTGACTGCGGCCATGATGCCCTGTCTGAATACTGAAGACAAAGCAGAACGCACACATAATCACTGGGGAATCTGTGGACGGTAGTGGACACACTGAAGATATGAAAAGACACAAGCTGGTTTTGCACACTTAGCTTTTTCAGGGAAACCGGGAGCTGAATATACAGGCAAAACAAAAATTATTCAGACACCAGATATTTTTTTTACTGGTGGTTGCAGGACACTATAGTTTATTTATGCAAGTAAGGAGAGCAAAAAGACAGACATATTATACCCAAAAATTTGTAAAAGTTAAATTAATAAAAAGTTGGGACCAAAAATTCATGAAATCATGTTTTACTGTTTTTTTCTTTAATTGCTAATGCACCTTTTTACACCACAGACTGAACAAAATTAAGCATGCTTGGTAATTGGTTGAGCTAAACTGGTATTATCTAATTGTGTATTAATTTTAACAGCTGACAGATATTCAACATAATTCATGTGTGAGAGTCTAACAGAAGGATGGACACAACCAGTGAAATATCAACTGATTTGATAACTTGAGTTCATCATATTTTATTACCATTTTCTAAACTATAGCGAATAAACTGATCATGTGAGAAATGGTGAATACATGTTGGTTTTACTATATAATGTCTGGAGTCAAATTGACCCCAAATCAACATCTCTGGGTAAAAATACGCCAATTGTATTTAGTAGAAGAATTGTATACACATCTTTACCCAATCAATGACGTCTGGGACATCTTCACGTATTCAATGATGAAATATACGACTTGAAAAATAGTCTTATTTGTCTGAATGACAATGCAATGCTAACTAATCTAGGACTGTGACTAACGATTATTTTGGTAATCAAGTCAATTATTTTAAATGATTAACTGGATATTTTTTGGGGGGAATGAAAATATACCCAAGTGAACAATAATCTTTAAAAAGTCCTAAAATATATATAATAACAATAAGGCAATAATATTTGGTTCAAATGAAGTATCAAAAGCAAGTAATCATATTGTTTTATTGAACAACACTGTTAAAATATTTAGTGTAATATAAACAATGGAGTTATGTACAATTAGGGTTGGGCACCGAGAACCGGTTCTTATCCAGAACCGGTAGTGTTTTTTCAAAAATACCGGAACCGTGCGAAATTCCTGAGTTTCGGTTCCGAAAACGGTTCTGGTGTGATGTGTGGACGAAGTGCTGGGAGCTTATCCTGTAATAGCGACGTCTCACCACGTGAATATTAAAATTGTAATGAATGCACTGTCCCTCGCGCTATTCGTATACGTTTTTTTGCGTCAGATATCAACGCAGAGAGAGAGCGCGCGCGCGAGAGAGAGAATAAAGACAGTAGAGCTGCACCATTAATCTTTAAACGATCTCGATTCAAACGCCCACGCGATCTTATTCCTAAATGACAAAAACTTCACACCGGGACATTCAAATCTGTTTGCGCTGTCACTGACCCAGAGAGAGCAGTTCTACATGAAACAGCTTTACTTTCAGTCTTTTCAACAACACAGTATTGATATTTCTGTGTTAAAAATATTCAAATGATCACAGAAGTACTGAGATAAATCACCCTTTGAAAGTCGCTTCAAATAACGAAAATTCACTTCAGAATTTACAAAATGTAGCTATATAATGAGCGATTACATCATGAATGCCTTTTTTCAAACCGTGTTTTTGTCTTATCCTGAATCACCACGGTAAGGCTGTAATAAGTGTTTAGACTCGGACTACTTTACACTGGTTGGTTCGGCACCGCTGCGGAGTAGCCCAGTGCCTGCGTGACTCACCCGCGTCATACACATAAACATAGAGAAGTAGCTCCGGCTATAATGTCCTTCCGCAAGACGCATGCATTTCTGTTTATTAACTGCTAGAGCAGTTTAATCCAGTAATGAAACAAGTGAAGTATTTATATGAATCAATCATTCAAACCGATTTTAAAAATATTATGTTTCACTTGTCTGGATCTTACATGTGTGTTCAAGCATATTCTACCCCTTCTGAGAGGGTATTCCACTGCTGGAGATACAATAAGCTATAGGAGAGGTCCCAAATATCCTTGAGAATGCAAAAAATTTTATTTTCCTTCAGAAAAATTTGTTGCTAAATAATATGTTGAATTTGTTGACATTGCCAGTCTGTTAAACTCATTTGACAAGTATCAGAAATAAAACACAAAAAGGATTGTATATTTTCCCCATGCTACTATTTGTATTAGTTGTTTTAATAATGTTTATTGAATGGGAACCGGAACCGGAATCGTTTGGCGGAACCGGAATCGGAACCGGAAAATTTCTTACGATTCCCAACCCAATGTACAATACATCCTAAAAAATGCCAGCAGAGGGTTCAACGGCCTGGGGATTGTTGTTACACTTTACAGCATGATAAAATGTTTGTTTAATATTGGCCAAACAACATTTAATTAAAATATCCACTTAATTTGGTACTTCTTTACAATAGAAATTCTACAGCCACTGTAATTTCTTGAACAAGAACATGTGGACATCAGAGCGAGGGGTTAAACTTTTATTTTGAAGACGATCTACATAGGAAAATACATCAATATGTTTCTAAATGAGTTGTCGTAGGTTTACAAAACGATTTCCATTACAAATCTGGAGAAATGGCATCTGTTGCGTTCCCAGATGAGCGTTACAAGCAACTCAAACTCACAGAGTATGCAGAGATGGAGTTTGTTAACTGCATGTAAATGAAAACAGTGCATATTTATTTAATTATCATACGCAGTAAAAGACCGAACAATATAATGCACGCACTGTAAAGGTTTTGCCACAAACTCAACTGTCATGCTGATATCACAAGAGTTTTTCACCTCTACGAGAAACATCGTCAGCTTTTAATAGAGAGATCTCATCATCACACCCCTAGCATGAGGCTTCTCTAGCGTCTGTAATCTGTGTTTGAAAGCCGACAGTTCATAATGACGCAAGCAACGTCTGGCATCAAGTATCAGCAACAGCAGTTTATTGCAATAACTTAGCAAGGCAAATTAAATTCAGCCATCCTATCTGTCCCAAGAACCGTAGAGGAACCTGACACTATCTCCTAAGCAGCCAGAGGAAGAGCCAGAGACTGTGAAAAGCCATCTCTGCTCCTCCTCAATGACATCTACATTATTGATCAGGTTGGCTTCTGTAGGATCCACTCCATCTCCCATCCACCGGCACAGAACCAGTAGGTATACCACTATAGACACCATCCCAACTTCTGTTACGTAGCTGTGGTGGGATGTTAAGCTGGTGTGACATGGCTTGAGGCATCTACTTTTGAATACTCATGTGGCGTATGCATAGAGAATCTAATTTGATTTTTATTCATGCAAATAGTCACTTTGAGTGAATGCAGGGCATGAAAGACGTTCAGGACTGTTTTTTTTTTTTTTTTATGGAATCGTCACTGATCAGGTTAGCAGTGCTAGTATTCACAAAAATGTATCATGTGTTTGTTAGTCTTGCCAGTTCAACTCGTTCAAGCGATTTTAAATGGTACAAAAATAAGATGTGCAAAATAACTCCATGGTATTCTGTCAAAGAAAGCTGCCTGTCGCACAAATTAAGTTTTCTCTTTCTCTTTTGTGACTTATTGTCCTTGAACTGTCAAATGCACACACAATGATACACAAGCACAGTTGGTTAGCCTATATCATACGTGAATGTAAACATTGTGGGTGGGTTGTTAAATTTCCATCAATATATTGGATCCATGCATTACATCTTAAAGTGGCAGCAGCTTAATATACTTGATGCTGTCCATGTTCTTAACAGTAATCAAACAAAAAAAGAAAATCAGTCACTGTTCTCAAAAAGTAAAGAAAGTGAATATACTGAACCTGTGAATTTGACCCTGCAGTGTAAATATAGTCTAATAGAACTTACATTGGTAGAATTTCACTTGTATCTATTACAGAAATGTTGGAATCATTCAACTATTTAGATTTATTGGGCAATATATCGGTTATAAGCTTTCAAATATTAAAAATAAATTTTTTTATATTAGTGCATCCCTAGTGTGTAGCCTAATTATTTTGTATATATAAACAAACACATGCATGTATAAATTGAATACAGAAATGTTGGCATAATTCAACTAACCTGCCAGCCAAATAAACACGAATAGCCGCACACACAAACAGGAGATTTAGTGTGGCGTAAGACAGATATGGTTTTTGATATGGTCAAGCTCAGGGAGGGGGGGATGGGAACGGCCCAACACGATCAGATTAGTCCATCTCGCATATACAACACGCGCGCGCACACACACACACACACACACACACACACAGCTCAGCTTCAGCCTACACTGCTGCAAACGTGCCAATCTACCAGAAGAGAAATGACAAAACTGAAGAGGCAAAGAATCACGTATAATGATCCATGAAGAGTGCACGGATAAAATATTGAAATGCGTGAGATGACAAAACTGCAGAAGAGGCGGATCAGTGAATTGAGAATCCGCACCATTCCTGACACAGTTTCTACATGCATGGCTCAAACACTATCCTGTTGTCAAGGCAACCGTTTCTCCGGACCAGAGGAGAAAGACTCCCACATTCCTAGAAATGTAAACCTGATAAGATGCATTATCTTGTGATTTATCTTCGATGCTTTCTGTAGTATAAAAACTGCATTCTAACTGACTATTTATGTAGCAGTGATTTAATATTCATGAAAAGCAAGCTCATATACAGCCAACATTTCAACAGCATATCCTTACAACGGTCCTAGTTCCGGCTCTGATTAACTGTCACCATGGCGATTATACACAATGACTGTACATTCTTCCTGTGCAGAAGCAATTCAAGGTCTGAGCGCTAGATTGCCATTGTGTTTGCAGGTTTATTACTCTATTCATTCTATTGCAGTAGTCTAGAAAGTGGTGGTGCAAAGTAATGAATCAAGCAGAGCTCATATCTCTACTCAAGGTAATAACACAACTGTGTTACAATTAAGTGAGGTAATGGCATAAAAATATGTATTTTAAGTATGGTCATGAAAGGCTACTTTCCAGAATCAAATTCAGCCATTCTAATTTTGATAAGGGACCAAGATATTGAAATGTTTTAAAAATGAATGCACTTTATATATAGACCTGTGGAGCAGGATTTCTGAACAAAATTCAAAAAGGTGTGTGCAAAATAAACGTATCATTATGACAGAAATAAGACATTTTATCTAATGACTGGATACTGTCACTTGCTGAGGTTAGGGCAATAATTAAATGTACATTTTAGCCTTTACGATACACAAGTGTAACAACAACAACAACCTTTAGCCATGACAAAATTCCCAATATTACCAGTTTAACTCTGCTTCAACCAAACATTATAAAGCACATAGGCTACGCCATTACAGGTCATCATCATATGCTAGAATTCCCCAACTCGTAGAGGAAGAAGATTTTTAAACACTGGCCTTGATCTCACTAGGAGTTGACTATTAAACAGTGCTGCCTCTGCAAAGCACTCGACTCTCAATTCATGCATGTTACATAAGCAACAGATGCAAGGATGCTCGCTGGGAAACAATAACTGAAACGGCTAAAGAAATCCCTGAAACCGCTTCCAAAATATGCAAAGAGACGAAGGAGATCTGAAGGCGTGAGCACACATTATGTTAAATGGCAGAGAGTGGGATGGGGTTTATGAAATTCCCCAGACTCTGAAGCTCCTGTCTAATACACTTAAGATTCAGGGACGAATGGGACTGCAGAGGCATTGAGTGGTGCAACAACACGGGCATAGCATGCAGACTAGCCAACCAGTGACAAGAAAAGATAGTAACAGTGCCAGTTAGGGGTGCAACGGATCGCAGTTGATCCGTACGGATCCGGACCCACGGTTCGGCACGCATGCATCTGTTTTTTTTTTTTCAAATTCCGTTTTAATTTTGGGGAATTCAGTTTTCTTTACCCTTTACTGCTATTTTAGTCGTAAAGGGTAAACGTCGTAAAAGTTTACTCGAACAACGAATTGATTCCTCTTCCGCGTGTCCTTGCCCTTAATTGGAAACATCCACACAAAATTAAGTCCAAATACCAGTCTCGGCAAGTATTCTCTCGATTATGCCATGAGTGGAGAAAGCAAGCGGATGTTTGTCAGTATATTCATTCGGTCTTAAAGTGACAGTAAACTAATTCCTACTGTTGTCTGTGTCATTCATTTTAATAAAACAACAACATACAGCTTTTTAACACTATATTTGACCTCTACATTGAACAAACAGTTTTATTTTACATCTATGCTTAATTATTAATTTATGTATCTGTTAGACTTAGTAACTATTAGTATTCATCTCTGCTCGTAATTTGTGTATTTGTTCGTATTTTGTTACTGACTGTTCACTTGTTTTTAATAACGTTGGAACTAAATCAGCTAGGCTAGTAGTTTTTGATGTGGTACAGAAGAAATTCAAGTCAGCTTTAAGTAATAAATGAAAAGCAGCCCCCCCCCCGTCCCCCCCTTTATTTTATATATATATATATTTTTTTTGTTTTTTTTTTTGCTGATCTGAAAAATTATCCGATTTGTGGTTCAAAAACCGCAAATGATCCGAACCGTACCGTGAGTTTTGTGCTACGTTGCACCACTAGTGTCAGCATAGCAGGAGAGTAGTGCTTGACAGTCAGGGTGGCAAAATAGGTCAAAAGTAAACACACCACAAGTAGAAACCCAGGGAACTTTTCCACGTTTAACCTTGCTCGCATTCACAGCTTGTAAATAACAGGAGCAGCTTCTTCAAACAATCTTCTCACGTCAGCTTTCCTCTATAAACTGAGCCAAGTGAAGGCTCACAGTAATTGGGTCAGAGAGGGGTTTCGGGTCCTATTGCAGATAGTGACGCAGAACTCGGGTCAGAGCCTCAAGGTAATGGAAGTTGATGAGCGGGGCAAACGAAAGGTGTCAGGAGCGTGTGGACCCCGTCTTCTGCATGGCCCTTATGTCACATCCAATCCCTTCCCATCAGCCATGCACTGCACCACCCACCACCAAACTCCACTTTCACCCCAGTTTCTCATTTCCTCTTCATCGGAAACCTGTCTCCTCAGGAGAGGTGGATATGCATGAATTAAGGCTGGGCAGAATTACGCTTGAGTTAACGCTGGGGAAAATGAATCTGGCAGTGGAAAGGAGGTTGTGAGTGAGTGTGTGTGTGTGTTTGTGAACCAAAGTCCACCTGAAAGGAGTGACTGCTCTCTACGCAGCCATACAGGGACGAACGGTGATGTTGGTTGTGGCTTGACTGAATCTGTTATTTCAAACACTTGCATCAACACTAAGGTTTGACCTTGAGGCAAACAAAAAGCCTTGTTAGGTCTACTAAAGCAATGGAGATCAATTATGGTAAAAATACTAAGATCAAAATATTTTACTTTTGCTCATTGTTTGATGCAGCATAAAAGGTTTTTGAAAGCCATGGCTTAAAGTTAGGATAGAAAGCTTTTTATAAACACTGTTATACTGGTTGACACTCTCTTCACATCCTGATAGCAATCAATAATAGAAGTGATCTAAGTGTTAAAACATGCATTTATCTTCCGGTCTCCGGTCAGGACCAAAAATATGTTCGCACAATCGTGGCATGGAGACGATCAGAAATCGCCAGTCCTACTTTTAACGGTTAACACACGGTAACAATGAGCAATGGGCTCACATAAGCAAGACAAGTTGATTTAGGAGATTTACCACTTTTTTACTTAACTAAACAAAAAAGTGGCAAAGAAAAAAAAACACTAGTTTAAACATCGTTGGGTGTTACAGGTGGTTGCGATTCATTTGCTAAAGTGACCTGAATGGTTTTTTGGGTTGTTGCTATGTGGTTGCTTACTGCTCAAAGTTAAAAGAGCAAGTCTCTAAGATACTCTGGTTAAGATATCGTTCAGGTCTCTATAATTTAAGGACCGATTGTGTGGGTGTTATGGTCTGAAATGATTTAGTAAACACTAGGGATGGGAATTGATAAGAATTTAACGATTCCGATTCCATTATCGATATTGCTTATCGATTCGATTCCTTATCGATTCTCTTATCGATTCTTATTGGGTGAGGGAATAAGTACAAATTGTTTGTTTGTATTAACTCGTTTTAATATCTGATTAGAAGACAAACCACAGAGTATTAGGGTGTGAACCTACACTGGTCTCACGGTTCGGTTCGTTTCGAAGTGATGTGTGCGTGCGTGCGCGCACGCGCGAGTGTGTTCGCCTGTTCGGGAAGTCGCAGTGACAGAAACAGAGACATTCCAGTTTAAGTTTCATGGGACTAAAGTCTGTTTATGCCATTAAGAAAATGAAATTCTGCCAATTTTTGTTTTAAAAAGAATGTTCATTTAAAAGCAGCGCTCATTCATCATCAGTGTATAATGTTACACGCGTTGCTGTGTGGCCAAATGTTTCTGCATAGCCTAATGGAGGTAGTTCCCCCGTTTGATGAAATGGAAATTTTACACGTGTTGCAAGAGACCTATTGTTATGAGGCGCCGTCATACTCTCATTGAGTATGTGCGCGAGTTTGTGTGTGTGTGCGCTCGCGTCTCATATGAGTATGTGCATGGAGAGTTTGCGTGTGCGCGCGCGTCTCATATGAGTATGTGCGTGGAGAGTTTGTGTGTGCGCGCGTCTCATATGAATGTGCGTGGAGAGTTTGTGTGTGTGCGCGCGCGCGCGTCTCACATGAGTATGTGCCTGGAGTTCCACGCATCTCGTGTGTGTAGAGCTTGCGTGTACAGTATGTGCGTGAGCGACTTTAGGTGTGTCGTTGTGCATTTCATATGTATTTGTTTGCGCATTCAGCAGTATGCATGCATGTTTGACTACGTAGTGTATGCAAGTGTTTCATATATGTGTGCGTGAATGAAGTTTGATTTAAGCTCTAGACGGCGCCTCATTGTCGTCTTTTCGCGTGAATTTAGAGCGCTTCTGCCTCGATGCCATGTTTGCTGCGTTCTGAACCAAAACAACGCAGCGCGTTGCAACGAGCGGAATCGGTAAGCGGAATCGTTAAGCAGGCATGCTAACGATTCCAAGGAATCGATTCACTGGGCACCGGTTCTGAAGAAGAACCGGTTCTCGATTCCCATCCCTAGTAAACACCACTAATACATTTCTGCCTGACTAAATCATTTGTAATGCTAGTTTCTCAGTAGCTGTGTTTTAAATGCATGCAAACAATCCATTAAATAATGTGAATTGGTGGCTCAATCGTTCAATTTAGAACCAAAAATAATAGACTGAGTGGGGATAAACGGGCAAGGATCCCTGTTCTACACAGACCAATCCAAAGCGTTCCTCGTGGACATAAATAAGCCATGTTTGAGTAGGCTGTTAACACATACAGACTCTTCATAATAATTTTCACCAAACCTTCTATGGGCAATACAAAAAAGCATTGAGCTTGAGCATCCTTTTGTATTGCCAAGGGACCCAAGACAAAAAAATGGAGGTCAAAAAGGGATGCCATTGTGATATGTAAATGAACATTACACGCAGGTGAAAATCATTATTTACACTTTTCACATTTCATTACTGTCTTTCACAAACAAACAGAATCCGCAAGGCTGTAGTGGCAATATACTAGAAAGCATTCAGGAAGACTAAAAATGTGTCCTCGACAGAAAAATCCAAATTAAATATAAAGTAGTACACCTCTCAGAGTGGTCATCACACTGGCTGACAATTCCACCCTGCAGAGAAAAGGGTAATTTCTCCTGAATTCATACATATGTAATCATCAATATGACCCTGGGGCACATCAACTCATACAGCCACTAAAATTCAAATGAGAACAGGCTCAATTCTACAGAGAGCTTTAAAGAAAGAACATGGTGGCATGAGAGAATGTTGTTGGAATTTTCTTCACCGTACATCAGATTAAACTGGACAGGTCACCTGAAGTGAAGTTGAATGAATAAAATAAAGGCCAAATATTTTCAAAATATGAAAGAGGGAGAACTACACAGTCACGTTTGCTGAAAAACAGACTATGTTGGATCAATAAGAAAAAGACTTGCCAAATTTGGCAGCTTTCAAGGTGCATGAGAAGACAAAGAGAATTTCGAAACCAACATCATCACTGAGAAAAGATCTAAAAGTGTCGATATCGTGTAGAAGTTTATTTGTCAGTTTTCCACCTGAAGGGATCATTCTGTCCATGTTTTCTGACTATAGGATCTTCCATTCCCAGCTATCAGTAACGAGTTGAGTATTCCTGTACAATTCATTAAATGTATTGACAAGTTTAATCAACGGACGATCGGATGTGTGTTATAGCCAGCAGCGCATAAAAGTCAGAGTGCTACCTAAAATATACTAGTGAAATTTTCCTAACACATCTATTCAATTAATCAGTCGCTGCCATTCCAAGATAGGATGCACTAATTAGAGCTGAGCAAACCTAATCGCGTAGTTACAATGCTTTGGAGGTGCACGTCGAGCTACGGCGTAGGGGTCGGAGAGGGGTTCGCGGTGACGCAGAGGGGTCTGCGGGGGTACGCCGTCGATTCGACGCAGAAGCATAAAACAGGTTTAACAGTGCATTCTATCAGTTGCAGTTCTGGCGCCTCTGTCTCAACAACGCGATGTACATACACATCACGTGTTAACGCAGAGATAGAGTTACACTCACGGGACACTGCAATGCATAAAAGTTCATTACTTTCATGTGCTTTAAAGCCTTGCCGGTTAAACGAGCTGATGCGCTGTTCTAACATGCGCTTTTCTGAGCGCATACACACAAGTATTCCCCCATTGCATTATTGTACATTATATTCAACATTATATATAGTAGTTCAATGTAGTACTGACTCGTAGGGCTGTCACTTTTGAGAAAAATCAAATTCGAACGGTTATCAAATATCAAGCAATGTATTCGAATATATTCGAATTTCTACGAGCCCCACCCCCCCCACCAAAAAAAAAAGAAAAACACCGTAACGGAGATTCAATCACAAATTTATTAACAGTCTGACACTCATAAACAGGACTCAGGTCTGTCTGAAAAAAAAAACTTTGACTTAATGTTTTAAACAGCAGGTTATCAACTTAATCTATATGAAGTGGCACTATGCATAGCCAATCACAAAATTAGGCTACATGGAAAAAAAAACTGAATCGGAACACCATGGCACGGCACAAACAATAACTTGACAGCTTAAACAGCAGCAGGAGTAAGGCCTATAGCCTAGCCTAATTCATTTCTTAATATTGTTTGCTAGAAACACCAATTTATCAACTTGATCTGGATCAAGTGCGGTTCTCTTTTTATTGGCGATATTCCCCGCGGTGGAGAACGCGCGCACACACAGGTATTTGCGCATCAATGTTGAGAGAAGTGGTATCTACGGTGTAGAACCCAAAATATTTCCAGACACTACTTTTTAGATGAGTTGGGGTCGTAATTCTCCGCTCAGGCTGGCCGTTCTGTGCGTTATCTTCCATTTTCAAAACAGGGAGACTATTGGCAATTATTCGCTTGATCTGGTCACGGGCCGACGCTACAATACATTTAGAGCGCCCGCTCCTGGATGAGATGGCAAACAATAAAATAAAAAAACAAACGGTCTAATCATAGACTGTAAAAAATGCGCTAAACATGGCACTTTAAAAACCGGATAGTTTATTTATAGTTCGAATACGGATATTTCACGTCATGTTCGAATGCATATTCGAATATCGAATAAAAAGTGACAGCCCTAACTGACACTAACACTCTGAAAACTTGAACTATCCACGACACATATTGTCACTATCCACGATACATATTGTTGCATTTTTGTATTGCGATATATTGCCCTAATTATTAGTATGTTTAACAGCATAGTACAAAAATTGCATTTGAGAATTATGAATTTCAATGGTGTTGGTACTACTGCAAGCTAGGTAACATGACAACTCTGTGTGACCTCTGTGAAAATGACATTAACGTGCCACTAATAATGACAGAGATGAACCCAGGTGCTGGATTAGAGAAAGCACATGACCATGAGGTGTTCTGGTCTGAACCCTGTAGAGAAACCACTCTACCCAACAAAAATATTCCCCTACGCACAACTGAATCACTCATAATGTAAAATATTCATCATGAAACGGTTGTCTCAACTCAAACTGTCAGGTAAAAGTGAAACAAATTAAAGCCGTACACGAGACAAGGATAGAAAGTACTGGGGAAGCTCCCAAATTATAATTATTCTGTCCTTATCAGTGAACCGTGCAAACTGGGTTAAGTCCTGTGGTGCGCCATACAAATTGCAATTTAGTAAATGTCAGTTCATAAATAACTGATTTTTACATTAAAGAATCTTTTGCATCTCGTACTTGGTACAAGCCATTTAAAACCACAAAAGCAGTTGGTGAGCTAAAATGAAAGCCTATGCACGATGAAAATAATCTCTGCTTCACACACAGAAGACAAGTGTGCTTCTATTAAAAGCTACAGAGCAATGTGGGAGTTTGGCACTGGAAAAACACGTGGATTCTATTATGGGCAGTGTATTCGACAGTGGTAGCGGTACACAAACACACTATAGGGCTAGCTGACAAAAATCTGCTTCTCCCAGCAGCAACGGCACTGCAAAAGCTTCTGTGATCAGCACATAGTGGATGGAGACGGGGAGAATTAGAATTAGCTTTCACCAACTCATTCAATCGCCTTTCTGAAAAATCACTACAACATGGAAATAACATCTAGGCTGCAACACTATTAAAAACATAACAAAAGGCAGCGTTTCACATATATTAAATAATCTGTCCCGCCAGAGTTTCATAATGAACCGAAAATGTAATTAACCTTCTCATAATAACATAAAAGGTCTTGAATAGAGCACAAAGCCATACCACACTTTTGCTTTTAGTTCGCTTGACGTGTTTTGCCAAAGCAGTGGTGGAAAACACGTCAAGCGAACTAAAAGTGTGGTATGGCTTTGTGCCCTATTCAAATCACAAATTTCATTAAATAAGTATGTAGGCCTAGTCTGTTTGCGCTGCGTGTTTCAAAGTGAAGTGCAGACTTTGATCGCACGATCAGCTCGAGATCTGTTGTTTTCCGCGTCTCAGAACGCCTCAGTTCACAGTGAATGAATGCAGTGAACTCAATCTCTGTATGTGCTGCGAGTTTAGCATGCATTTGGCAACATAGCATGCACATACGTAAAATTACGTATTATTTTCACATTCGCATTATTTCCATCATTTTTGTGGTAAGATAATTTCAGCATTTCACTAGATTTGTAATGAGACTCGTTTGTAAACCGGTTTTCACAGAAACTGTAGTTTCCTGCCAAAATAAACGCTCAACTGCCATTTCCGTCTAAATAAAAGCTGAAGAGTAAAATTATTACTATTAGGCTATATTCTAATTATTTGGCTTCCTAAAACACCAATTTTAATGTAAAGTCAATTCAACTTTTTCTTCTGTTCAAATCTGAACATGTGTTAATTTTAAACTTTCAAAGTGCACCAGATTGACACGGTTAACTTTAAAACGTACACGATTTTTACCAAAAAGTACTGTGTGAAACACTGAAGGGGTATATTATGCATTCAGAGGGTTAAGCAGTTCAAACAGAGCTTAAAATTACTATTTTTCCCCATTCATTAAAGCAATACGATCACTTTGTGCAAGCAAAATCCAAAAAACTTGAAGCCCTCTATGACAGCTCTCAAATCTCCTTCACAATTCTGGGTAAATTCAACACTGACAATGAACGCCATTGGTCACTCTTGTTTGAATTGGCAATGACAACAAACCTGGTGTGATTGTGTCTTAAGGTGCTTTTATGACATTCTACTATAAAGCTGCTTTTGTATTCAATGGCAAAATGAAAACACCATCACATTTTATTCACAGTCAATTTTTGGGGTGAACTGTTCCTTTAAATGTAAAATGCAGTGTAAATGGCAGCATCAGGCTGAAACGGAGCGTTTAAATCTGAAGCTCACCCAAAGGCTGTTAAGATGCCAGATGGGCACAGCAGCATGTTGCTATTGAAAAACACTCCCATGCAACCACAAACTGGTTTTGTGTGCTGTTGCACCAGGAACTCACAAGTATTTGGGTTTAAAACAATATGCGATTGACTTCAGCAACCCAGCACCAAAGGGGAATGAGAAAAGCTCTCAGGGTTTAGGATGACAACCTTACCAAACCTGTCCCTTCATAGAGCAGTGGAAAATCACTCCCCCCTGTTCACATTAGGACTTAAACAAACAAAAAACATGTATAAAAAACAAATTAAAAAAGACTTCATACGCTACATAGCATCAAAACAATGACTTAATTTGGGGTTGATTAATACAGATTATTAAACATTTTTCCCTCTAAATAAGACGTACTGTATAATTTACCATTATTTAAATATTTGAAATTCATAATCAACTGAATGTGAATTTTTTTTAATGAGAATATAAGAATATTCATGCAGTTTATAGTGACAACGACTGCAAAGATCCAAAAAGGACTGAAAAACACCATCAAGGAAACATAAATAGACCCTATTACATACACATGCACTATATTCCATGTCTTGTGAAAGCTTTCTATGAGGAAAAGACCAAAATTTTGATTGATTTAGACTGATAATCGCACATTCTGCTGCAACACTCAAATTTCATTCTCTTACCTGCATTTTCTATGCAGCTCATCACATTACGACACAAAAGCAGCAATTGAGCTTTGCCAACAATGGTGTTAAACCCGGTGTGATGCATCACTTTTAATTTTCCGTTTCATAGAGAAGTATTTATAGTGAAAAATAGGGGTGTGACGGTTATGATATAACCGTGAGACCGACGGTTATAGTTGAACACCGTCATTAGAACTCTATAACCGCCAAAACCGTGTTATTAAAATATATTACAGATAAGGTTACACTATCAGTGTTGGGGAGTAACGGAATACTTGTACCGGCGTTAGGTATTCAGAATACAAATTATGATAAACTGTAGTATCCACAGAACATAAAATATTCATTTTATTTAATTTTTCGTGTTCGCATTTATGAGGAAAAAACAATGTTATGGACGTGAGCGCTCTGAAAGCGGCACTAAAAAGATGCTTTAAAACTTTCACAGAGGCATCAAACAGAAAGCACAAAACCTTTCTTTAAAACGAATTTCGTTTTATATTAATTGTATCTTAATTTTAATCAATGTTTCATCAACCAATTGCCTGGATTTAATAAATAAGAAGTAATAAAAGATAAATATAGCAGACGATAGATAATCACGAAACAGAGGCGCCGGCTCGTGAACTGGAGCTCATCTCGTAAATGAACCGAAACTCAGCGTATAAGGTCGCCTACTCGCCTCACAGTCACAGACATGTCTACTTTTAAACAGAACAATTCAAAACGAAAGAAAACAGACTACAGACTGCTCTCTGCTTATGTAAATGTGCATTTTTCTCTGGCGCGTTCACTACTGCGAAGTTCGCGAGTCAGCATCGTCGTCACCTTCATCTTTTCAGATACTGACAATGAAAACACTTGTTTATTAATAAACAATTACAATATCTCCTTGCTATATTTTACATATTCATAATCATTATTTTTGCCGGTTCTTTGTGACAGATTGTAGGTGCTTTACTGGCAGCGCCACATGAACGCGTCACCACCGCATCCACCAGAATAGTTTTTATTTTATTTTATTTTTTAAGGATTTGTTTAGTGTGCGTGTTTCATTTAATGGAAAGCACGTTCACTGCTAGTTGTCTTGCTCCCCGGACGATGACGGTTATGTTACGAACCGTCACATTTAACTCACATCATAACCGTCATCACCAATTCTGAAACCGGCACACCCCTAGTGAAAAATAACTATTTTAATCTGTTCCTCACACAACATCGTATAGCTTTAAAAGACCTGTAATAGCCTATAGCATTTAGACTATTTTTGTGTTGTTTGTGTGATTGTCTTTTTTGAGCTTGACATTCATGGGTGCATAAATATACTTTAAAATTCTTTAAAAGGCATAAAGGTTTGGGTGGACGTACGCATGTGTCATTTTTTTGGTAAACAGCACAATTAATCGTTTTTCTAATCATGAATACAATTACGGATGCCACAATTACATAATCATCCAAAGGCACAATTACAAACCAAACAAATGCTATAGAAAAGGAGTAAGAGTGTTTTCAGCTTGTTTATATTCATATAAAATGATGGCATGCAGTTGCTTCAAACAATGATTTTTGTCATAATCGTGCCGCCCATGTACTTTCAATCTCTCTTTCAATGACCATTTCAAAGGTGCGGACAGACAGACAGACTACAGACACTCAGTGTGAAAGAAATGTAAAAAGCTGAGTAGTGGAAATGAGTGCAGTGGTCAAAGTAGGGGTGCTTAAATCCTTTGTGCGATGCACTAGGCACCAGGACTGCCGAAAACAAAGAGGTGTCAGAGCCCCGCAGTGGACCTCCTCTCTTTGGTCTTTGGTTAGGTATGCTTTTCAGTCACGCACAGCCTTAGACCCCCCCCCCCCCCCCTTCCTGTCCCCGCATTTCAATGTAAATAGGCCGATTGAATGGCTGCAGCTGCCCCATCAAAAGGACAGTGGTGCTAAAGGGCCCAGTCATTGAGATTCAGCCGAGCCATGCTTTCCCACCCCCAAACATCACAAGAAGAGCCGAGCGGCAGCCCCTAGGAAGTGCTCTTCAGTTTACAGAACGGCCCGTGTAAACCTGAGCAAATGTGAATGGGAATCGGAAATCAAATGCTTGGTCAGGAATCGGATACTTGTTATAACATTTAAATTTCGATTTCTCTTATCGATTCCTTTGTGAGCATTTCAATAGGACTTTTTAAGGGCGAGACGACCCACGCGCTGTTTTCTGTGCTGCGCATACACACACATCCAAAATGTGCACACAGAAAATGTGTTTTAATGTGATTTTAAACCATTCAAGCGTGTGACGACTCTTAAAGTGACAGCAGCCTAATATTCCTGCTGCCGTCGCTATAATGACACTAATCAAACAACAAAAGATAAAAAGGAAATTCACTTGTTCTTGACTGAATAACTTTTGTAACTATTTTTAATGTATATTTTATTTATAAAGTGCAGTGTTATTTTACATTTGATTAGTTTCTGTACCTGAAAATCTTAAAACACTATTTCAATCGTGTCTTTGTTTGGTTGTATCTATTTGTTGCGATTGCTAATTTATTTTTTGTTCTTTTTTAATTACCGAGTGTTTATTGTCTTTAATAATTCTCTACATTTATATTAGTTCGGCTTGTTTTTCTATGGTATTTTTTAACCACAGGCAAAAATGCTCTGTAGCCTGTTGATTTCAGTACATGATATTCAGCTAAAATGTTTTGCAATAAGACTAGCCTAAATGTGAATATCTACGTTATCGAAATAAGAATCAGAATCGTTAAAATTCAAACGATACCAAACCCTACTTGTGAATGAAATTCACGGTCCTATGATATGTTCGAGTGATAAAAAGGTAATGGCTAAATCCGGAGAACACAAAATGCAATTGAGACAGGATATTTTCAACAGGTAAAACCATTTAAAAAAAAATACCAGGATCAAAACATCAAACTAGAGCTGCAACTAACAATTATTTGGCCGATTAATCGGTTTAAAAATATAAATTTTCTTTTTTTATTGACAAAAAACACCATTCCACGTCCTGGCCAAAGCTGTCCTTCAAACAAATTTGCCAACTGAATGCTATAAAAACACTGAATATATATATATATATTAGGGATGCACCGAAATGAAAATTCTTGGCCGAAACCGAAAAAGAGAAATTCAAGGCCGAAAACCGAAACACCGAAAGAAATTATGGCAATGACTGTGTACTAAATTCAAGGCATTGAAGTCAAGGCATTGCAATTGCCTAAATTAATATTAAAGTTTCAAAATTTTAAATAAATCAATTACAAATTATGCAAATATTTATTTAGCACATTGCAACAATGCACAGTATAAAATAAAATTCTAACTAAAATGTTTAACTTGACCCCACTCATGTGTACATTAAATAATAATGTAAAGGCCTACTGGTCTGCTTACTTTAGTGCAAAATTAAATGTTCTCTCATAAAAACAAAGTGCATTTAGGTCAAGTGCATTTAAAATTTTTCTCTGTAGGACTACTACAAGAAAATGCATTCAGAACAAGTGCAAAGTCTGCTATCGAAACAAAGACTGCCATAGCCCATATGTTAACTGTAGAATTATATCTATCGATTCTATCGAACCCTGGTGCGTTTGCGTGCATATTACGTCATCGCAAACGTGCACGGCGCATGATAGAAAACAGAACATGAAAAAAAAAAAAGAAAAGAAAAGAAAACAGAACATGGGTCATTTATATTGTGTTTTTTATTAATTCGCTGATTTACAATACAGGTTTACTCTGTGTGTGTCGCATAAGGCGGCCTTCTGCTGCTTGCAAATGGACTCTTTTGAGGAGACGGTGGATTTCCACATTTGTTGCCCTGATTCCACGGCCAATGCGCGAATACACTGCCGGGTCACTGACGCTCGTAATTCATCAACACTATCATCCCATACAAGTGTTTTATTAAACAGAATACATCACAAACAAAAAGCTAAAACCTATGCGCAGATCACTTTACTTCCTGAACAAGTGCGCACCTGAGTCCGTGTTGTTTGCACTCACGCGAGCCGCGCCACGGTTCGGGAATCGGGAGCAGCCGAACTCAGACCAACTCCTCCAGGTAGTCTCGGGTTTTTCATGCGAACCGTGCCCTGTTCCGAACTAAACTGCCAGTGTGAAAGCCCCCTGAAGTACGTCCGCACCGCAGACATGTTGCTTCAGACAAGCACGTGCAGGTCGCGGTTTCTGTTTGCGTCATCACAACATTTCGGCCGTATTGTTTCGGTGATAAAAGTCTTTCGGCCGAAAACCGAAAATGCTCTTTTGGGCCATTTTCGGCCGAAAATTTTCGGTGGCCGAATATTCGGTGCATCCCTAATATATATCTATGCTATGTACAAAAGAGCTATAAACAAAAAGATAGTTTAAATCCCTACATTAAAAATTAAGATAATAACAAAGATGGTAAATAAAAATGTAATTTAAATTAAAATTGCAGCAGGACACCAAGGTAGTGGCTGAATCCGGAGAACATGAAATGCAGTTGAGGCAGGATATTTTCAACAGCTAAAACCATTTAAAAAAACAAGGATCAAAACATTAAACCAGGGCTCCAGAGTCCTGACTAACTTTTTGCCTTGGTTGCACTGGTGCAACTAACTTTTTCATTTAGGAGCACCAGCACAAAATGTACATGAACCTAACATTTTTCCTCTGCCCGCGTCGCCACAATTTCAAGGTCACCTTTTTATCACGCTCCATATACATTCATATAGGCTAGGCTATATTATGTAAATGATTTTAAACAATAATAAGGTGCAGGTAAATACTGTTTTTATTTGAAGCACAATTATACTGTATATACAAATAAAAATAAAATAATAAAAAATGCTTCACTGAGCTGCCAAACAAACATTTTAAACAAAATAAAACATTTCAAAATAGAAATATAAAGTGCTACCGTTTAAAAGTGCTTCCCTGAACTGACGGCTGAAGTAGCTCCATGTCTGGGCTGTTGTCGGGGCATTGACCGTGGAGAGTGTTTTACTTTTCTTAAAGAAAAAACACTCTACTTCTTTTCATTGTTCGTCATCTGTTTTCTTGTGTTTATTTTGCTGATGCTAATTGCCGTGGCCTCGTTTACACTGCAGGTCTTGATGCCCAATTTTGATTTGTTGCCTATATCAGTTTTTTTTTTACCATCCGTTCACACGTTCTTTAAATTGTGAACCGTATCCGATTCATGCGTTTACATTTGACATAGATCTGAAACATTGTGCAGGGCGATTCCACAGTTTCTGTCCACAAGGGGTGTAATGAACAATATAGATTGAATAATACCCAGTTGTTGTCATTTTTTTATTTTTAGTTCACTATTTTGTTAAAGATAGATGTAAGAAATAATAAAGTTATTTTTATCCCACTAAGCCTTGGCATTATCGTGTAATGAGACTTTATTTTATTTCCGTCCCCAGAAATTGCAGATGTCTGGGTGGGACATTCAGTGCATCTGGATTTTTCCAAAGTCATTTCTTTAATTTGCTTAAATAAAATCCAGAATTTTGGCGCATAACATTTATTTTGGTGTGTCTTCTACAAAATACTACTACTAACACTGAAAGTATAATTCCCTTAATCTACCACGATGCAATGGAAACATTTACTAACGTTCGTTACACTTTCTGTCCAAACAGTTACGCACGTTAAACTATGATTCTAAAGGAAGCAGAGATATAATTTTTCCATGTAATTCTATCAGTAGCAAAACGATAAAAACATCTTGTGTGGGTTAAATTCTCATATGCGTTGCTACATGATAAATTGTTAATAAATCGGGATAAAACAGGGGCCGAGATTTTCTGTCCAAAAATCATAACGCTCGTACATTTTATTCTGACGCTGAATTTCATCTCCTAATGTCTCAACGGTTCTCATGTCAGAAATAAGATCGTCTATGTCACGGACGCTCTGCGTGGGAGGAACAGTTCAAAAGGATTTCACGGATTTCGACGAATGTGGGCAAGTTTGTGGATTCTGTCCAAAACGCCGATCCAAGTGCGCTGAATTGTGTAGAATCTCATATGGTCCGTTGTTTCCGGAAGAAAGCACTGAGCGCATAAGAGAAGCACTGAACGCAACAGAGAAAATAAATAAATAAAAATAATTTAATCACATCTCACCAGTGCACTTGGATCGGCGTTCGTAGATCGACTGGTAGAGACTGTTTTTCAAAGATGGCTTCTGCCTGTATTCGCGAAGCTGACTGTATGTATAAAATATCTTCTTATTAAACTGTCTGGACACTGACAAAGTTCTCAATGCTTCGGTTTGAAGGTAGGGACCCTTATTATGCTACCGTGTTAGTGTGGGGCTATTTTGAGCCTTGTTAGTGGTATTAACAAGCGATTTATTTTTGTCATTACTCTATGCCCTATTTACTAGCGTTATACTAGCGTTATAGGCTAAACTGTTTTTAGAGATAAAACTACTTACATTCGATAATCATGAAAACAAATCTCAGATAACGGTTGACTAGGTAACAATGTGTAATTAGACCAAAGGTTCATTTTGCGCTGGAGTTCTCCTTTAACAACTTAGCCTAAATTCAGATGCTATTTATTTTTTAGATATAATAATCAACACCCAACACATTGTATGAAAACTGAACATAAGGCAGTTTTGGCATTAACTTATGTTTTACTCTAATTCGTTAATACAATAATTTCACAGTTGCTGTCATTTTCATTAAAGCTATTTTAAACATACATTGAATAATCAAGATATCACAAGTAAAATATAATATATAGGCTAATATAGTGCCTTTATTTAGTGCAATAGTTCATTTCTCTAAGAACCTACAAGACACTGGATGACTTCAGCTGAGATAAATATAATGCTACTGTGACAAAATAAGCTGTTTTATTGACGTCGTTCCGCTGCTGAAACACTGATTGAGCGATTACACGAGTTATGATGCCTTTCAATACTGTATCTTTCAACATACCTTCAGTGTCCATTCATGTTTATTCTGTAACTGAGGAAGAGATCGCGCGTTTAGTCGCGCGCCGCGCTGCCGCTTGAAATTAGCTATACAGTGATCTGTCACGCCACATCACAGAGCGCCAAAACGCCATTTATTATTTGAATTTCGTGATCAAATAGTCAGAATTTGAAAGATTACACCTTGCTTATTATCGAAAGTAACAAAACACAGAGCTTGCTATTATAAGGTGTTAATGGTGGTTATTAGAGCCCGACCGATATGGATTTTTGGGGGCCGATGCCGATAAAAAAAAGCCTGATACCGATATATCGGCCGATATTATTTATGTGTACAGTATAGGGCTGGGCGATATGGACCAAAAGTCATATCCCGATATATTTAGGCTGAATATCGATATACGATATATATTCCGATATTTTTCTCGCAAAGTGAGAACAAATGTTCAAAGCCAAATATGGACTTCACTGTATAAATTATACATTGATTCTTATTAAAACTACTGTTAAAGTTCTCCATCAAGAGCAGTGAGTGATTTCCTCTGTTTTGTTGTTTTATTAACATTAAATGGATAGTTCTCCCAAAAATATAAATTGTCATCATTTACTCTCTCAAGTTGTTTTAAACCTGAATAAGTTTCTTTCCTCTGTTGAAGTTATTTGGAAGAATGTAGGTAACCAAACAGTTGATGTACCCCAGTGACTTTCACAGTATATTTTTTTCCTATGGAAGTCAATGGGGACCAGCCACTGTCTGGTTACCCACATTCTTCAAAATATCTTATTTTGTGTTCAGCACAAGAAATAAATTAATACATGTTTGGAACAACATTACAGTGAGTAAATAATGACAGAATTATTTTTTGGGGGTGAACTATCCCTTTAAGGAGAAGCGGCTGCATGTTTACTATTAGGGCTACAGTTACTGTCTCTTTAAGACCTGCACGCGCCGTGTCTAATACACACGCAGATTTCTCTAAATTTTCTCGGTTTGCTTTCAGTTTAGACATAACTAACTTTATTTATGTAAACATTGTGTGTATTTGACAGTATTTGCGCAATAAGACTCGAAAGATAACTTAGTCCAGTAACCAGGCGCTGTTAGACAGGCTTTTAGTGCATGTGTGCATCATCGAATGACATGTTTAACCGGCAAGGCTTTTAAAGCACATGCAAATAATGAACTTTTGTGACCTGCAGTCTCCCATTCCTCAGCGTTAACATTTGATTAAGTATTTATATAAGCGAGTATTTGTCGCATTGTACACTAGGCTGTTGAGACGGAAGCGCCAGAACTGCAACTGATAGAATGCACGATACTATTTCTTCAAAAGCAGTCAGCAGCTGGAGCAAGGATCACGGCGCAAATTTGAACTATATCGATATATGCGATATGGTCTAATTCAATATCGCATTAAAAAATATATCGATATATCTTTTATATCGATATATCGCCCAGCCCTAGTACAGTAGCAATATTATTTATGTGTATTATAGTACAGTACCAGTCAAAAGTTTGGACACACTTTCCTATTGGTGTGTACGAACCGTGTGTTCTGTATCGCAGTTTTCCGGTTCGGTTCGAATATCGTTACACCCCTAAAACAGAGCCATTCACAAACCAGCACTGCGTTTATAAACACTACATTACACGGAGGGAAGATGAAAAGAAAATGCCATTGAAACTTTTCTGAAGACAGAGTTAGTCACTTTCAGAGATGCATTAATATAATTCTTTTATACATTCATAACTCTTGTAAAACCTCTCACAGCTTTCCCCGTGTTCGCACTCAAACTGAAACTTTCACCGTGTCCTAACCAGACAAATAATTTGTCTGTCCACACTAGACACGACTGCGAGATGCGTAAAAATCAATCAGAACCCACAGCCAATCAGAGCAGCGTGTGGGCGGAGTCTCGCGGCGAGTGCACAGCACCAGAGAGTACTCTTGACACTCGCAAGAAAATGAATAAACAATCAAATTCACGAATATTACACCATTTAAACATTATTAAAAATACATAGGCTGAGTTACTAAAACGATCTTTGTCTTGTTTGATCACAGTTTGAACGTTCTTGTTTCCATTTGTTTAATATCAAGATCTGAGGTGAATTATCCATTGGTGCTTTTACAGCTACAAAGCTGGAGCACTACATGATTTTCAAAGTCACATTGCACGCTTTTAACATTAATAAAGGACACAAACAGTACCTGAGATTATCATTGCCACACTTTGTGTTTGTTGTTCCAGCGCGACATCGCAGAAAAATAGAAACCGTTTCTAAAAATAAAAATAAAAAACGTTGCGTGTCTCCGTCGCGGCTGGTTACGACAAAAACTCTGATTAACATTTAATCAGAGGCATTTTATCGTGCGTCGTGTAGTTAGGACACGGTGTTACGCTGCGCCCGCCAGAGACGGTTGCTAATGTTGGTGGAAAGTAGCCTATTCATTTACCATGTGGTTTTCAAATCGTTGTAATCGAATACGGTTTATATGACAATTTAAATATGAAATGGTAATACAAACCGCTGGGAATTTTATCATGGTTCATGATCAAACTGGTAACTGATTCACCCCTAAGATACAAAACATGTTTTACCAGTTTCATATGCATAAAACATAAGTATAAATTAGGTTAAAGGCATAGTTCCCTTAAGTTGTTCCAAACCTGTATAATTTCTTTCTTCTGCTGAACACAGAAAGTTGGTATTTTGACACATAAAGGTTCCCCCAACCCTGTTGTTTGTTTTTACACTGATCATATTTTAATATTCATTACTCTGTATAATGAGTGAAAGGGGGGGGGGGGGATGGAAACCTATTTCCATAAATAATGGAAACCTATTTCCATTATTTAAAATAATTTTATTATTTTAAAAATAATAGTTTAAAATGTTTAATTTATTAGCAGTAGTGACATTTTTATTATGAAAATACCATAGGCTATATCATATATATTTTATTATGAAAATGTGTAGATTATATGCCTGTGTAGATTTGCTCAACAAAACATGACAATTGTAAACTTAAATTTGCCCTTGTTGTTCATGTATATGAAATACATCACTTTTACTACTTTTAACATTTACAGGTAAGGAAATATTTTGATGTATAATGAAGCCATGATGAAATATATTATTACTGTAGACTAAGAGCATACTATCGCACCTATACACAGGTTTAAGAGATAAGCCTCGGTTCAATAAGAGCTGATACTGAAAGATCAAAAGAAACCACAGAGCGATAATATACAGAGAGAAGAAATGCGGCAAAGAGGAGAGCAGGGGAGAAGTGTCTCCTTTGATGTATGAGAGTTGGGGAGAAATGTTATCAAACGCACTGCAGTGGAAGCACAACCTGTGCCCAAGAGAAGAGGCGTCAGGCTGAGAAACATTCAAACCCCAAAATCAAGTGCCCCGTCCCAGGTGTTTGTGGGTGGATGCCATGCAGTACTGCGTGCATTTGTGCTTTGAGAGAGAGAGAGAGAGAGAGAGAGAGAGAGAGAGAGAGAGAGAGAGAGAGAGAGAGAGAGAGAGAGAGAGAGAGAGAGAGAGAGAGAGAGAGAGAGAGAGAGAGAGAGAGAGAGAGAGAAGAGAAAGAAGAGAGAGAGAAGAGAGAGAGAGAGAGAGAGAGAGAGAGAGACCTAACCTCACAAAATGAAACAAAACAACTTCAACATTTATTAAGTGAAAAAAGAGATTGTAACCTACTAGCAGCAAGATACATTGATGCCCGTCACAAAAAGAGGGAGGAGTCGACTAATCAGTGATACACTCACTCACACACACACACTCTTCAAGATTGTTCATAGAATTCTAAAATGTAGATTAATTGTTCTACTTTCTACATGTATGATGATTCACTGTAAAAATTAGAAATGCTTTGGCAATACATTGAAACAATTGTCATGCCAATTAAGCACATTTTGAATTGAACTGAATAAGAGAGAGAGAGATTCAAAGAGGTTTGTATAGCATCTGGCTGCCCAAGGAGTATAGAGGGGTCTATAAAACATTTACACCGCAAGAGAGAAGTGAAATGTGAGAGAGGAGAGTGAGCGTTGCTGTTTACAGATACTAACACTCTGCAATGAGGAAGGGGAAGGCCAAAGGAAACCAGCACACAGTAATGTCATGTGAGCAGTGGCTCAAACAACTACTGTCAAGCACCAGCATTTCCAACTGTGGGGAAATAAGTTTAAAGGCCGCCTAAAATCAAAATATAGGCCTACGTTTTTTAGCTTTTAGTATGAATATGTTAGCCTTAAAGGGATAGTTCACCCAAAAATGAAAATTAGCCCGTGATTTACTCACCCTCAAGTCATGCTAGGTGTATATGACATACACATTTGACTTTTGGAAATAGGCTCATTTTCCAACTCCCCTAGAGTTAAACAGTTTTACCGTTTTTGAATCCATTCAGCCGATCTCCGGGTCTGGCGGTAGGACTTTTAGCATAGCTTAGCATAGATCATTGAATCTGATTAGACCGTTAGCATCTCTCTCTCAAAAAAAAAGTGACCAGAGAGTTTCGATATTCTTCCTATTTAAAACTTGACTCGATATCGAAACTCTTTGGTCATTTTTTTGAGAGAGATGCTAACGGTCTAATCAGATTCAATGATCTATGAAAATCTCTGTATTTTTTGGCAGAATGAAAAAAATTTTTGACTTAATGTTTGAAACAGCAGTTCATCCACTTAATCTATAGACAAATCACAAAATTAGGCTAACGTCATGAAAAAAAAAACAGAGTCGGAACAGCACAACACAAACAATAAGGTGACAGGATAAACAGCAGCAGGAGTAAGGCCTATAGCCTAATTCATTTCTTAATACTGTTTGCTAGAAACACCAATCTATTAACTTGATCTGGATCAAGTGTGGCTCAGGCTCTCTTTATATTGACGAACACACACTCTGAGCGCACAGCGTGTATTTGCGTGTGTATTTGCACGTCAATGTTGAGAGAAGTGGTATCTACGGTGTAGAACCCAAAATATTTCCAGATACTACTTTTTAGGCGAGTTGGGGTCGTGATTGTGCGCTCAGGCTGGCCGATCTGTGCGTTATCTTCCATTTTCAAAACAGGGAGACTTGCTATTATTGGCTTGATTTGGTCATGGGGCGACGCTACAATACGTTTAGAGCGCCGCTACTGGATGAGATGGCAAACAATACAATAAATTGCATTATTTTCTTCACATTTACAGATGAAGAATATACCTGTCACATGTAAGCTACGCACTAAGGCTAACGCGTCTCACAAATTAAACTAAACTATTAAACAAAAACATTTTGCAAGGTTTTGAAATTAATGAACAGAATAAAAATTAACATATTAATAATAGAATTGGCTACATCTTGGTAGAAGCAACTTAACCCAGAAGTAAACAATTGAGGATGCCAGATACCAAGGGTTTTACCAGATACCAATTTTCCATCAAAGTTTTACACAAACAAAATACAGTAATATTCTGCCCAGACTGATACTAAGCTTTCCCAACTTGGCAACTATGCAAAAACACACACACACACACACTCCACTGAGAAATAAGCATTAGCATGTTGGAATTCAGAGATCTTCAGTGCGATATTCTGCTCAAAGAAAAGTGTAATGCAGCAAGCCTGTGTTCATTCCCGAGGCAGCTTGTGCTTTTTGCTGCTCCTAAATCTGCCAGCAAACCGTTGAGAGGAAATATAATATAAATCTAAACATCTACAAAGGTCTACAAACATAAAAAAATCTCTGTTCCGCATTAAATGTCTGGGTTTGGGATAGTATAGGATTTCTTTCTTGTTTTAACTGGAAAACATGAGCTGGAGATATTGAATAGCAGCTATAGCCTATCTCTATGTTTTAGCTTTTCGGGAGAAGCTTCTCGTCTTATCAGTTTTCATAACTGTGGAGATACATTAATTTGTACTAGCAATGTGAACTTTTCTGAGTAGAGATGCACCAGTCAACCTGCTATGAATCAGATTTTCATTTTATTTTGGCTGGACTTGTAACTGCATTGCATGCCATTTATGAGGAAATATTACAAAAGCCCCTTTTCCGCTGTCGGGCCAAGCCGTTCTCTTTTCTTAACCGTTCCCTTCCATCCTTGCTGCGAAATCCAGGCCAAGAACGGGTTTGTAATCGTGCCGTACTGTACAATGCTCAAGTGGAAACATAACTGGAACCGTTCCTTACCAATCAAAGCCTTTTCATTCAATCCGTCTGCTTTTTTGTTTTGTGCAGGTTTTGTCCATTCGGTTCTTGCTTTAAATCTTGAAATTATACAATCTAATTTAAAAACAACTGCTCATATTACATGTGCGTAGCATCTTTGTTTGGATCAGAATGCAGTGGTTTCCTCTAATGTTTCAGACCAGTGTTTCCAGTTATAGAGAAAATAAAAAAAAAATACATTTGCTTAAACAAAAGAGGTGGGGGGAGGGGGATCACTAAATTTGTCTGTAAAAAAAATTATAATAATGAATCGCCCATGAAACATCATGATCAATGCATCTCTATTTCTTTGAATTCATTACAGAGGGAACACCACAATTTTATGGGCTTAGACGATTTACCAGTGCGCTAAATATTGTACCTAGTGGGAAAACTCCCAAAGTTCAAATTAAAACTACACACCAGCACTGTCCACAATATTGTTAAACAACTGTTACACTAATTTCTGATAAGGAGAAAATTAAGTCAATAATGACCTATATTGTGATACGTAACAGTACCTCTGTCTGTATCGTGATTTTGTTGCCGAGACCCAGTCCTCAGTAAGATAGCGTCCTGAGAGATATTTTCCAGACATACTTTTTCAAATTATGAATTACAGAAACTTTATTTGAGATTTTTTCCAGGTCTGGAATTCCCTCTTATTTCCAGCTTCCCCACTAGCGTGGGAACCGTGAAAAGCTCCAAACATCATGTAGTCACTAACTAGTAATAAACAAAGCACTCAAAGAACAGCCTCCAAACTACTAGCCATCTACAAACCAATTGACATGGAAGCACATTCACATACATTTACAAAATAATAGTTCATTCTTTTAACTTTCTGTACAGAAAGCAATTTGTTTTATAAACACTTCTTGTTATACTGGTTGAAAGTCTCTTAAAGCTGCCGTCGGCAACTCTGGCTGATTGAGTGGATTTAGGCAAAATTTTGAATGTTTACAACTCTCATGCCCCTCCCCACTATCAACGAATACCCTCCCACCGAGTTCGTGCTCGTCAGTGCATCACTCTTCGCTACTGCGCGAACTTCAGGCGTGTGCATGTGATTGACGTGTGTGTGCACGACTTGTGATTGACAGTCAAATCTCACACACCCCCCTGCGCTGATTGGACACAATGAACCGGGAGCGGTGGATTTTTGCAAAACAAATAACACGCTCCAGGTGGAGTTAGAAGCTCTGTTTTTTTTCTAAAACCACTTTATTTATGTTGTTCTGTCAGAATGTAGTGCCGAATTCGCTGAATATGATCAAAAAAGGTTGCCGACAGCAGGTTTAACATCCAGATAGCAAGCAATAATAGAAGTGGTCTAAATATTAAAACATGTGTATCTTAGTCCTTAAATAACCAAAAACTTAGGGCTGGGTATTGATACATTTCACGATTCAATTTCGATTCACAGTTATTGCTTGTATTTTGTGATAAAGCTGAACATTTGTTAACTGTTTACTACAATTAAACATTAAAAGTTAAATATTAAAGGTGACAGTTAAGTACAATTGAGATTTAAGTTAAGATTATTGATGCTTCACTACAAAAAATGAGAAGTAACAGAAAACAGCCAAGATTAAAAGATATTGAGAAAAAGAATCCATATCAGTATCAATTAAAAACCTGAATTGTTGATTAGTTCCCGTCCACACAGCTGACATGTTTATCTGTATTAGTTTACCCATGAAACAGCCGCTGCCTTCCTACACTTTTACAGTATTTGCATGTTCATTCATTGACACGTCTCCGTCGTTTTCTCTCTTTCCGGCTCAGCCATCAGCATTGTAGCTCGATAGAGATGAGGGCTTTGAAAAGGCCAGATATTTTTCAGTTTGACATGCGTTTCTGATGTGGAAAGCTGATCCTCGCTGTCCCTGTGTGTATTTTGTCGCTCGCTCGAACTCAGTGAGGTTTTTTTCCAATGCAAGTTTGCTGCGCGTCGTCTCATTTTATTACGTCAACATAAAAGATGTGATGGGCTACTCACAGAACATGCAGGTAAAAAAAGGCATGCGATTTTTAACCATGTAAGGTTATATTGACGCCAATGGCGATCTCTGCAAAAATATCACTCGCAAATTAATATTTAGTCGCAGTCTGGAATCGATATTGGTTCGTAAAAATGAGAATCAATTAAAATCAAGAATTTTTTTTTACCCAGCCCTACAAAAATACAATCCTTGCAATATGTTTCTATGTCAACACTATCACCAGCGAAATTAATCTGCAGCAGTCAGGTGCTACAAGTTTTAGGCAAGATCTTTAAATTGTTTACGATCATTATTATTGTAATGTTATGTGGTTTGAGACATGAGGTAATTTAACGCCATCTCTCATGACACTTTGCAGACTCAACCTGTGTTTTGGAGGAGGCGTGGCTTTGTATGAAGGGAGAGTGGGATCTCATGCTTTCAAAGCTAACTTGCTAATGCTAACCTCTCAGAAATTGCCTACCCTACCTTTAAAGAACTGTTAATGTTTGCAAACAGTAAAGCTGAAAAAAGCCCGCCAATGAGGAACGCTACGTCAAAAAATGCAATTATCATGGTGACGGAGCGTGAATTTGTTTCAAACCCAGAAAAATACTTTGACACCATATATGCTGACCTTTATAACACCACCATCATTTATTAAATAACATTTAATCTGACCATGGTCCATGAGTCAACGGCACAGAATTCACTCTTAAAAGGCTGCATTGAGAAAGACAGAGCAAATAATTACGGTTGAGTATGACTGCCATCATAAATGCAAAGAAAAAGCTTTCTGAAATAGCATTCCTGACCCCACACCCCAGACAAAAGTCAATTTCCCCTCTCTGCCAAACAATAAGCAGGACTCTCACAACACAAGGGTAGACAAACAGGCCCGACAACCTCAGACAAACACCCACGGATCTTCAGCTAAATCCAGATTAGTGCTTTTAAACCACCTTCTGGTAAACAGTCTACAAGTGCCATAAGTCAACAGAGTTTCACGGTTGCGTAAGGAGACTCAGCATAAAAGTTGAGCTCAGAAGAATTAAACAAACGTGAGGAAGGGAGGGATGAAAAGTGACAGCAGAGTATGTGGAGAGAGAGAGAGAGAGAGAGAGAGAGAGAGAGAGAGAGAGTGTGTGTGCTAACGCCCCAACGCCGCAGTGTTCTTCCACTGCACCAACACCAGCTCTGTTTACTTCATCACAAACTTACACAGATTATCTCTCTCTCCTTCAGAACAGCCTTTAAAGAAGTATTGTATGGCTCTGCTTCAGTGCAACTCCTCACTGAAGTAAACAATCACAACACAATATCTAAACAAGCACGTAAATGAGTCACATCCACATGCAGTTTTCATGAAATGTGTTTTCAGAGCCTTGGCTTCCTCACATCAGAAGAGATAGTGAAGTCCAGGTCCTACTAATGCCCTGAATTTTCAGGGGTAAAATCTAGGGATGCATTGATGTAAACATTTTAGCCAATACCGATAATTCTTTATATTTGAAAGCCGATAACCGATATATCGGCCGATAAATCTAAATCCAAATGTTTATATATATTTTTGAGAGCCTGATTACTTAAAAGCGTTGTCATTAAAATCCATATCCCAAGCACACAATTATAAGGATGTTCTCATTATAATTTTATCTAGCCTATATGACAGACTTGTGCTGCACATGTTGCACTTTACTGTATTTTCCCTTTCAAAGTGATTACAATCATATTTCAAGCAATTCATGGGGAATATTGCGCATCTGAAGTGTCTCAGCTGAAGAAAATAATTCATTATTTATCAGCTTTAATATATCGGCCACATTTTTTGTTGAGCCGATAAAGATAACATTAAAAATGAACATATACTGATATGTTGGCCGATATATCCTGCATCCCTAAATAATATGATTGTTGCACTGCAACTGCCTTCAATGATCTTGTGTGAATGCTATTATTATACTACAAAAGTAGGTGTGTTTTTTTTTTTTCACTTGACAGAGTCAAATTCTTCCCCTAAACATAAGGGAATTGAAAACCAAACCAAAACTGAATACATATCACCAACATAATATGGTCAATACCATACAAAAACACATCTAATCATCACAACTGAGTGTTGCAGTGATCTAATATTTATAGTCAGAATGGTGCACTGGTAACTCAAAGCAAATTCTTATTATAGATCATTATCTCCATAATCCCTGCAACCACATAGGCAACAATATTTCCTCGTATCTGTGCCCTTGAAACATACATATATTAAGCTGCCCATCCCAGTGGCTGATTTCTGCAGAGGCTGTCTGACCGTATCCGATTCCCAGAGAGAAAACGACAACATGACGAGGATTATTTTCATTTCTCCAGCTTCACACGCTCGCCTTCAGTTACTACAAACCTTCAGCATTTTAGACCTACACAAAGCGCAGGAACGAATACATTTGCACAGTCTGACAAAAAAATATATAGATTTTCAGGAATACGCAAACATTTCCTCGACTTCAGGGTGGGGGAGGGAAACAAACTCCCGTTAGCAACGGGGCTAAATCCGTTAGCGGGCTAACCGTGAAAATCGACGCCTGAGTGGACGTACAAACGGTTTTCCGACACGAAATTGCTTTTAACCGAAAACATAGCTATTTAAAAATGCTTTAACTTACCTTCTTTAAAACGTGAGCTACATCTACAAAATTATACTTGGTATTCCTTCCCGATGCTTGTTTTTCCCATTTGAGGCCTTCCACTTCAGCAATCTCCGATGCGGGAACATCCGAGGCGCGCGACGCTCATCTCAGTCCGCGCTCGCGCCAGCGTGCTAAAGCTAATCACTGATTACCTCCTCAGAAAATGCGATGATTAAAACCTCTCAGGGCTCCGATGAAATGGTCAGAGAAATGGTTATAAACTCTCCATCCGTTCCTTTGAAAAAAAAGTCTCAGTAACGGCAAGTTTGCTGATTTGGCTTGATTTTGAGGTGTAAAAATAAAATTCCGCTTCAAGTTAATCCTCAACGTCCGACTCCTTCCGAACCGTTTCGACTCGCGTTGACGAAGAGCGAACGCGAGCTCCGGAGACGCGAGCTGTGATTGGTTGACGCGTATGGGCGGTCACTGTTTGGTCCCCGTTGCAACGGTGAAACCTGGCGCCATTGTGGCTCTTCCGAAGGAAACTTCCACGTTGTTTTCTTTGGCGATCTCGAGCCATAATGGCGTAGACAGTGGCATGTTTTTGCGAGCTCCATTTGGGTGAGAGGAAAATGGAGAACCTGTGTGGGAATATGTTGTAAAGTTGACTGAGTTAGGTTTTTAAGATACGAGTGAACATATATAATTATTCTTCCTTATCCAGTCTTAAATTAGAATCTGAAATGTAGCTATCTTTTATCTTTTTGCTATCTAAATCTTACTTTTGTAGTATTATGAATTGCTTGCCGATGACGGATTGCGAGCTCATCTGCTACAGCACGAGTTGTTTTCATGAACTGTAGTAGGTAAATGTATCTTAGATGTGTTTTTGTTTTAATTTCGCTTTGACGTCACAAGCTTGTGACACAGATTTCTTACAGAGCAGAATAAAGCAATGGCTCCCTCTGCTGTAAACATATAATTCATTTTCTGAGATAGTTCTTGCCATAATTATACTTAAAATATTCACTTCATATCCCAACACTAGGGCATCTGAAATCACACAGGCCCAAACAAGACTGCCAGATGTGGAATCTTACCAGAACAACAAATTAAGGGACACGACGACCAACCAGGAAAAAAGGCCTATATATATTTAAGAATCATTTGTTTATTTTTATTAGCACAGGAACTACATTTTGACTTAATTTTAAACCTCAGATTACAATGTTTTTTTGTGTGTGTGTGTGTGTTTTTGTTTATTTTTTGTTTTGCGCATGCCCCAACTACAACTGTTTGTAGTTTTACTGGTTATTCAACTCCGAGTAGAACGACATTTCCCGTCAGCCCGTTCTCGAGCTGTTTCCATTCCTGATTGGCTGGTTCTGAAGGTGAAAGTTCAACAGACATGTTTCCCGAGCCTGTACGGTAAACACCGATAGAGTTCACAGCTTTATAATGTCCTTGTGAGTTGCATAATTTAAGACATATGTTGTGATTTAAACGTTTTATTTGCTCTGTATATTTCCAAAATATCAGAGTAGAAGACGCGGTTGTTATTTATTAGCAGCTATATTTGGCTGTGTTGGATAAGACCATATCTATGGATAAGACCAGCAGAATCATTATGGCAGTTGTTCGATATTTCAGCTCTTAAAGAGGTCACATTAAAAACTGGCATTCGTTCTGGTATAGTATGTCTTTGATCCAAGCGACGCGATAAACCAGATTGTATTATGGCAGCGCTACTTTTGCTGCGTGGAAGCAAATGTTACGACAAACGAATTTGGTCGTTGTCGAATCGTTTCAGTTGTTTTCAAACCAGCAGAAAACTCCTGGAGAACAATGTGACTTCATACTCGTCTTTAGGGTCTGCAAACACACGAGGTCTAAAATCAGGACGCATTCAGGTGGGTTTTTTAAACGTCGACCAGGCATTATGTAAGTATTTATGTTAACATGAAGTTCAATGACGTTAAAGGGATAGTTCACCCAACAAATGAAAATGCTGTCAGTAATTACTCACCCTGATGTCGTTCCTTACCCGTAAGACTTTCGTTCATCTTCACAACACAAATGAATATATTTTTCATGAATTCGAGTGCTTTCTGTCCCTCCATTGACAGTCTACGCAACTACCACTTTGACGGTTTTAAAAGATCTTAGTAAAACTAATCCATATTAATTGAACAGTTCAGCCCATATTTTTCTGAAGAGAGTCGATTGCTTTATATAATGAACAGATTTTATTCACATTTAAACATTGATCAGCGAACATAAACAAACATCTTGTGGAAGCTTAAAACATGCAGAATGAGTAACACGAAAATGAACCTCATTGGGTTCTCGTACATGCTTGAGCTTCTGTTTACCACAACTCATGTGTGAGTTTATGAATCTTTATATGTGGGGGGAAAAAATCCTGAATTTAATCTGTTCATCAGATAAAGTGATTGTCTCTCTTCAGAAAATTTGGACTAAACCGCTCAATTCATATGAATTAGTTTTACAATCTCTTTATGAAATTTGTGTCAAAGTGGTAGTTGCGTAGCTGTCAACGGAGGGACAGAAGTCTCTGAGTTTTCATCTAAATGATCTTAATTAGTGTTCGGAAGATGAATGAATGTCTTACGTGTTTGGAACGACATGAGGGTGAGTTAACGTGAGTTAAGTTCAGTTAACGACAAGATAACTGAATAAAAAATTTTGGGTGAACTATCCCTTTAAGTCAATTTTTTAAGAAAAATGTGTGCTGTAACCATGACGAGTCTAGTCTGTTGGTAGATTTTGGCCAAAAGGTGAACTTACAGGATGATTATAATAATACTAGGTAGGCTAATATCGAAAGGCCTGTATATTTGCCAGTTTATTTGTCTATGATTATGCATGCCTTTGATGTTACCTGGAGGATTAACCAAGTTGCCATCATTTCACAGAACATTTTGACAAAGCCTTTAATCCCAAGGCTTATTGGACTTGAATTCCATAGTCGCCACAAATTGGTCACAAATCCTATGAAACTGTGGAAACTTTTAGGTAAGTAGTAGGTTTATTTGAATGTTTTCGCCCGACAAAGTAATGATGCAGAGCTCTTGACTTCTTATGAATCATAAAGCTTGTTCTGATTCATGTTATAAGTCTTCCTGATGCTTTTTATAATGAGAATGTGTTTCACATCTTTCAGGAACTACTCATTATTTCAGCACATCCAACAGAAGACATGAAAAGAAAGAGGGTGGTAAAGGGAAGAACCCAGAGGAGGATGAAGGTATTTATTTAATCAATAGTTTACATCACAAAATATACCTTACAAGTAATTAGGATCCCGAAACAAAGTGTTTTATCACCCTGAAGAGTTTGATGATGTGTTTATTGGTGCGAGTGCGGGGCAACCTGTCACTCACATAAGATGATGCAATGAAGTCCCGTCCTACATTTGTTCTTGTTCGAGAAGCCGTTACGCATCACAATAGAATCCACAATAGAAAATACAATCGCAATGCCGACTTCAAACAAGAAACTAAAACCGCCAGTAGGTGGCAGCAAGTCCCTGTGTTCATGAGTGAGTCACTGAATCATTAATTCAAACGATTTGTTTGAAACAGCTGATTTATTCAGAAATTCAATTCACATTTATTTGTATAGTGCTTTTCACAATACATATCGTTTCAAAGCAGGTTTATAGAAAATGCATGTCTAAATTACAATTTAGAGTGATCTGTTATCTGTCTTAGTTATGTATTTCAGAAAGGTACATATACAAATCACACAGTTAGCTAAAAGTGTATTAATTTAACGCAGGTACAATGAGCTCATTAAAGTAATGAATACATGTTTGTGAAATTAAGCAAATGTCTTTATAAATGGGTTATTGAATCATTCACTCATGATGACAGCTTCGTTTAGAACTATTTTCGTTGATGTTCTGTGACTGTATTCTAATCAGAATTCACTTAGTACGGGTTTCAAAGTGTGGGGCACGTCAGGGGCTACACATCCTGGTGACAAGTGTCAGTTGGAGATATGTATCCACGCAGCGCAGGACTGCTTAAAGTTACTGACACGTTAGATTTATAAAGAAATTTATGAGAAAATAAAAAGCTTAATGTGCTTGAAGTTATTAAAAGCACAATAAACTGCACAATAGTGTTGCACGATGCACCGATACTTCAAAAGTATTGCGATTCTCTGAAATTAAAAACGTCACGATTCCTAAATTTATTAGGATCGATACTTCTAAGAATGACCGCGTTCCAAATTTGTAAGAGACGTATTTCATGTTGGTGTGCACGCAGCCTCGCACACTCGCTCTAGATTCCGGGAGATTTGAACTAATTTGCAGTATCTCTAGTCGATCGCGAGTGGCTCAACTGGTAGATCTATAGATAAACTCATCTTTCAGGCATTTGACCGACCGGGTCGACACTTCAGCGTGAGACATCGGTGTGGCGGCGTGTGAGACAAAATCAAATGCGCGTGTCTCACGGCCAATGCGTGAGAGTTGGCAGCTCTGTGGGCATTATCCTCATCATGGCTAACCAATAGCCTACGGCTAATTCAACATCTCTGAAAACGCAACTTTCATAGATAACGTTAATAATTTGCAAGCTTTATATTTCATAATTATATTTCATATTTTGTTCAAATGTTTAATATCTGCTGTTCATATGTTCATTTATTAGTGTATTATGTGATTAGAATGTTGTCCCAGTTTTAAAATAAAGCACAGCAATGATATTTGAGAGTGTTTCTCTCTTTTCTCTCAGGAAAAGTATCGAAAAAGTATCGAAAATGCAATTCTTGACTTGGTATCGGTATCGAAACAATAATTTTGGTATCGTGACAACATTACTGCACAAGAGAACTGTATTCGGCGCTCACACCCGAAGCGAGCGCTCAGAAAGTTTCCTCACAAATCCTGTGCAAACCGAATTTAGTTAAGCGGTGAAATACACACACTTACGTGTCAAAATGCCCATCTTGCAGAGTATTCATGTTAGCAATCGGTTATTAAGTAAATGTAAAGAGTTGGGGGGGAAAAAGTGGTGTGTAAATTAGATCTGTGCTTTAGATCTTAAAGTGACAGCAGCCTAATAAAACTGTATTTTATTTGAATACTAGGCTAGATGCACTATTTCATTTGTGTCTATTGTGTTTATTTGTCCTATTTTTTCTTGTTATATGACATCAGGTTAACTGAGACAGCAGTTGATTATGCAATTTGTTGACCAACTCAAATAATTCAGACAGCCAGATATACTTTCATGCCAAATTAGTCATGCATGCTTTCTTTTTTTTTTTCCCTAGAAGAGAAAAAGAGACGAGAGCGTGAGGATCAGATGTATAGGGAGCGACTGCGCACACTTTTTATTGTCGCTGTCATCATGAGCTTGCTCAACTCCATCAATACCAGTGGGGGAAACATATCCTGGAATGATTTTGTAAATGAAATGCTGGCCAAAGGAGAGGTGTCTCGAGTACAGGTGGTACCAGAGAGTGACATCGTCGAGATCTACCTTCACCCTGGTGCAGTCATCTTCGGAAGACCTGTACGTCATTTCACATCAGATTTAATGATTTTAAAATAATTGTTATCAATATGTTCCAGTTTAATTTTTGTCCTGTTGTCTGTTGTAGAGACTGGCCCTGATGTACCGAATGCAGGTGGCAAATATTGACAAGTTTGAGGAGAAGCTCAGAGCAGCAGAAGAAGAACTGAGTATAGATGCCAAAGACAGAATTCCAGTGAACTACAAGCGCACAGGCTTCTTTGGGAAGTGAGTAATTTGGACAGGCAAACCTTGCCAGGTGAAAAAAAATGCCCCTATTATGCTTTTTCAAATATGCAGTGTGTAATAGAGCTGTTTGTGAATGTAAACGGTCTGCAAATTTTTAAAGCTTAAAATGCACGACAAATCAATTCTGAACTGCCGAAACGAGTTGTCAGTAATTCCAGTCTCACTTACTGTGCAAATGTAGGTTTGTAACTCATTTGCATAATGCTATCCTATGGTTTTCATTGGCTGTCCACGAACAGCGTCTGCTTTGCCCCCGCCCTTAAATACTGTAGTTGTAGCTGAGACTGGAAGAGTTTGGTTTGTGTTGTTCACATGGTGAGAAGAGACTGTTTTCTGCTGCCAAAGCAGAACCATCTGACCAATCAGAGCAGACCAATCACAACAGACTGAGCCATCTGACCAATCAGAGCAAATCAATCACAACAGACTGAGCCATCTGACCAATCAGAGCAGATCAATCACAACAGACTGGGCCATCTGACCAATCAGAGCAGATCAATCACAACAGACTGAGCCATCTGACCAATCAGAGCAGAGTAGATCAATCACAACAGACTGAGCCATCTGACCAATCAGAGCAGAGTAGATCAATCACAACAGACTGAGCCATCTGACCAATCAGAGCGGAGTAGACGAATCACAACAGACTGGGCCATCTGACCAATCAGAGCAGAGTAGACCAATCACAACAGACTGAGCCATCTGACCAATCAGAGCAGAGCAGACCAATCACAACAGACTGAGCCATCTGACCAATCAGAGTAGACCAATCACAACATACTGAGCCATCTGACCAATCAGAGTAGAGTAGACCAATCACAACAGACTGAGCCATCTGACCAATCATAGCAGAGTAGACCAATCACAACAGACTGGGCCATCTGACCAATCATAGCAGAGTAGACCAATCACAACAGACTGAGCCATCTGACCAATCAGAGTAGACCAATCACAACAGACTGGGCAATCTGACTAATCAGAGCAGAGTAGACCAATCACAACAGACTGGGCAATCTGACTAATCAGAGCAGAGTAGACCAATCACAACAGACTGAGCCATCTGACCAATCAGAGTAGACCAATCACAACAGACTGGGCAATCTGACTAATCAGAGCAGAGTAGACCAATCACAACAGACTGGGCCATCTGACCAATCAGAGCAGAGTAGACCAATCACAACAGACTGAGCCATCTGACCAATCAGAGTAGACCAATCACAACAGACTGGGCCATCTGACCAATCAGAGCAGAGTAGACCAATCACAACAGACTGGGTCATCTGACCAATCAGAGCAGAGTAGACCAATCACAACAGACTGCGCCATCTGACCAATCAGAGCAGAGTAGACCAATCACAACAGACTGGGCCATCTGACCAATCAGAGTAGACCAATCACAACAGACTGGGACATCTGACCAATCATAGCAGAGTAGACCAATCACAACAGACTGGGACATCTGACCAATCAGAGCAGAGTAGACCAATCACAACAGACTGAGCCATCTGACCAATCAGAGCAGAGTAGACCAATCACAACAGACTGAGCCATCTGACCAATCAGAGTAGACCAATCACAACAGACTGGGACATCTGACCAATCAGAGCAGAGTAGACCAATCACAACAGACTGGGACATCTGACCAATCAGAGCAGAGTAGACCAATCACAACAGACTGAGCCATCTGACCAATCAGAGTAGACCAATCACAACAGACTGGGACATCTGACCAATCAGAGCAGAGTTGGCTTTTGGAAAGGCGGGGTTTAGGGAGAGACTGAATCCTTGATCAAGCCGTTTCAGACACTATGAGAAAAGAGGTGATGCACAATGTATATTATGAGAAAAGTAAAGTGTTTTTTGACCTTAGATGCATGTAAACCTATTGTAGGAGACTCCAAAACAAAATAGTAGCATAATTGGGGCACTTTACAATCGACTGTTATCATGTCAGAATACCTCTAGATCAGTTTCTTTTCCTCCACAGTGCCCTTTATGCACTTGGTATGGCTGCCATTGGGGTTGCAATCCTCTGGTACATCTTCCGACTGGCAGGAATGGGTGGGAGAGATGGCGGCTTTAGTGCATTTGTAAGTCACAATTTCTTCATTTGGATCAGTTTTATACTATGAAATGTTTTGTGATGTCAAATCGTCTGTCTGTTCCACCAGAATCAGTTGAAAATGGCTAAATTCACTATTGTCGATGGGAAATCTGGGAAAGGGATAAGCTTCAAAGATGTTGCGGGTATGCATGAGGCCAAGATGGAAGTCAAAGAGTTTGTGGACTATCTAAAGGTAAGGTCATCTGAAAGTTAGGCCTAAAACATTATTTCCAAATCTCTTCTAGCTACTCATGCTCAGATTGAGCATCTCTGGAATCTACGATCTGAAATGTGTCAGATCACAATTCATAATGCAAGTGCATGACATGTGGCATTATTAATTCATCAGGACACTATAACAGGCATTAGTGTAACCTGGGGATGTGTGATATTGACAGCTGACTCCTAAAGATATGTATATTCTTCATATTCTTTGCGGTGGTCCATTCACAGCAATGATTAAGGGGTGACAAACTGATTAATAAATTGTATTCCGGGGGCATTTTTACCTTTATAAGGTACAAATTAGAAGAAAAAAATCCAACGTTATTAGATGTATGCATTATCTTTTATGTACAATTTTTATATTTAATCATTTTTATAAGTTAGAATAATAAGACACTATAGTATATTAATCAAATCAATTAAATGAAGTGGCACAGAAGCTGCATCTAAAGCCGCATTTAGAAGTATTTGCACAGCAATTATAAATGCATAAATAATGCTATGAGATCAATGTTTTAAAAATAACATTTGAATATTGAAATATAAATAATTATTTTTTAAATAAGAAATGATCACTTAAATATGAAACTAAAAACGAGTGAGTCATTGAATCATGCATTCAACCATTTCTATATTCTACGACAAAAAATTTATATTGTTCAACTCGGCATGCCACCCCAAATCTAAAGAGACTGGTCTCATAATTTTTGGTCAAACTGTTCAGAAGTTATAGGCGAAATAGTTATAATTTTTTTTTTTTCATATCTCCTGACCATTAGGTGGCGCTGTGCCGAAACTGGGCAGGTATCCTCCGGTCATGATTGTCATAACACACATCAAGTTTAGTCAGAATAATTATGGAAATAGCCTCACGTCCAATTTGGCGTGATCTTCGTCAAATGTGTTCGCTCGTTTGTCAAGCACTGTTGAACGAATTCTATAACTTTGTCCACATGGTCTGAAGATGATCTAATTCAATTTGTGCAAATTTCTCCAATGGTCTAGGAAGAGTTAAAAAAAGTTTTTTTTCTTGTACCTATGGTTCAAAAGTTATTAGCATAAACGTCAGTGCAAAATTGGACAGTTGGTGGCGCTAGATGATTTGTGCCAATTTGGCATGAATTTGTTCGCTCGTTTTTCAAGCACGGTTGGACTCATCAACTTGAATTCTGTAACTTTGCATGGTCTGAACATGATGTAATTAAATTTTCGTGAAAATCGAAGCAACGGTCTAGGAGCTGAAAACAGAAAATTAAAAATGGCGAAATAAATTTAATGACGTGAAAATTACGTCACATGGTGCAATCTAATCAATGAAATAAAATAAAAAAAAATTCTACCCCTTATGGTTAAATTCTAGTTCTTATGGTCAAATTTGTTTTGCTCGTTTGTCAAGCAGTTTGATGAATTCTAAAATTTTTGGTCTGAAGATGTTCTAATGGTCTAGGAAGAGTTTTAAAAAAAAAAGGTTTTTCGGATCAAATCCAAAAAAATTATTTTGTTTCTATCACTTACAGTTCAAAAGTTATTTGCATAAACGTGAGTGCAAAATTGGACACTAGGTGGAGCCAGAGGGTTTGAGTTAGAGACTCCAAATTTGCTATGGTAACGTTTCAGACTGTCCTCTATCTGTGTGCCAAATTTCATAACTTTCCCACAAACGGTTCCATGGGCTGCCATAGACTCGAGCATATGAAGAAGATGAACAAAACTAACGATAATTGTTTTCTTTTGAAGAATCCAGACCGATACCTTCAGCTTGGGGCCAAGGTACCGAAAGGCTCTCTGCTTCTGGGACCCCCTGGCTGTGGGAAAACCCTGCTCGCTAAAGCAGTGGCGACAGAAGCTCAGGTGCCCTTCCTTGCCATGGCAGGGTCAGAGTTTGTGGAGGTGATTGGAGGTAAATAAGACGTTAATAAGACCAAAAGTCTGTTGGTGCCTCAGTGACTTTGTTTAGAGAAGCTGTCAATCTCAGCTGTCAATCATGACGTCACATTTCCGTTTTTATAGCATCAAATAACTAACTAAGACCAAACTTATTTAAACTTACATCAGTGTGATAAAAACTACCTGAATTGGAAAAAAAATAAATTATTTGAAGTGTAATTGAAGTGATTGTTTAGTTTCCATCGCGTCCTGTTAGACTTCATGGGGAGGCAGGGTTTATGGCCTATACTGGTATACTGGGACCAGCCACCCGGGGCGATCGAGACTCTGGGTTTATGAGCTATACTGGGACCAGCCACCGGGGGGCGATCGAGACTCTGGGTTTATGAGTTATACTGGGACCAGCCACCGGGGGGCGATCGAGACTCTGGGTTTATGAGTTATACTGGGACCAGCCACCGGGGGGCGATCGAGACTCTGGGTTTATGAGCTATACTGGGACCAGCCACCGGGGGGCGATCGAGACTCTGGGTTTATGAGTTATACTGGGACCAGCCACCGGGGGGCGATCGAGACTCTGGGTTTATGAGCTATCTGGGACCAGCCACCGGGGGGCGATCGAGACTCTGGGTTTATGAGTTATACTGGGACCAGCCACCGGGGGGCGATCGAGACTCTGGGTTTATGAGCTATACCGGGACCAGCCACCGGGGGGGCGATAGAGACTCTGGATTTATGAGCTATACCGGGACCAGCCACCGGGGGGGGCGATCGAGACTCTGGGTTTATGGCCTATACTGGGACCAGCCACCGGGGGGGGCGATCGAGACTCTGGGTTTATGGCCTATACTGGGACCAGCCACCGGGGGGCGATCGAGACTCTGGGTTTATGGCCTATACTGGGACCAGCCACCGGGGGGCGATCGAGACTCGGGTTTATGGCCTATACTGGGACCAGCCACCGGGGGGCGATCGAGACTCTGGGTTTATGGCCTATACTGGGACCAGCCACCGGGGGGCGATCGAGACTCTGGGTTTATGAGTTATACTGGGACCAGCCCCCGGGGGGCGATCGAGACTCTGGGTTTATGGCCTATACTGGGACCAGCCACCGGGGGTCGATCGAGACTCTGGGTTTATGGCCTATACTGGGACCAGCCACCGGGGGGCGATCGAGACTCTGGGTTTATGGCCTATACTGGGACCAGCCACCGGGGGGCGATCGAGACTCTGGGTTTATGAGCTATACTGGGACCAGCCACCGTGCGGCGATCGAGACTCTGGGTTTATGGCCTATACTGGGACCAGCCACCGGGGGGCGATCGAGACTCTGGGTTTATGGCCTATACTGGGACCAGCCACCGGGGGGCGATCGAGACTCTGGGTTTATGGCCTATACTGGGACCAGCCACCGGGGGGCGATCGAGACTCTGAGTTTATGGCCTATACTGGGACCAGCCACCGGGGGTCGATCGAGACTCTGGGTTTATGGCCTATACTGGGACCAGCCACCGGGGGGCGATCGAGACTCTAGGTTTATGGCCTATACTGGGACCAGCCACCGGGGGGCGATCGAGACTCTGGGTTTATGGCCTATACTGGGACCAGCCACCGGGGGGCGATCGAGACTCTGGGTTTATGAGCTATACTGGGACCAGCCACCGGGGGGCGATCGAGACGCTTTGGCTTTACTTTTCAGCACTTGTGCGGCACGTTTGCTTCATACCGTGAAACCGGTATAATTTTGAAAAATACTGTGATATGGATTTTTTTGTCATACTGCCCAGCTCTACGTTAGAGATTATAATTATTATTATATTATTCGAATGCCATTGATATTTAAATCTGAGCGATTTTCCCCCACCCAGGCCTTGGTGCCGCAAGAGTGCGAAGTCTTTTCAAAGAGGCTCGTGCCCGAGCTCCGTGCATCGTCTACATCGATGAGATCGATGCCGTGGGGAAGAAGCGGTCCACAAACATGTCTGGTTTCTCAAACACCGAGGAAGAGCAGACCCTCAATCAGCTGCTTGTGGAGATGGACGGTAAGACGTTGAAAATACTAGTTGTTTACCTTATTTGTTTTGCTTCTTTTTTAATTTTTTTATTTTTTTTTACTAAGGCTATAAATTATTTTGAAACACAAAATCTAAAATCATTTTACCTCAGACCTTGCTTGTCATTTTCTCCCACATGTGTAGACTTAACTTTTACTTGAGGAATTCTGTTTATAATAGGCTGTTGAGTTTGTATATAATGGTCCTGCACGGCCTTTATGTTCAGTTGATTTTAATAAATGTATCCGTATTTGGACCTGTTGATCAAGTGAACGCTTAATGTACAATGATCATAGTGCAAGTCAAGCACATTTCATGTATATGGGACCAAAAAAAGTTTGGAATAATTGAGATTTATGTTTTTGAAAGACTGCATTTATTTGATCAAATATCTAGCCAAAACACTAATGTTGTAAAATTGTTCACAAATACAGTCTCACATATACAGACTTTTCCCAGTCTCCTCTGGGGGTTTGTTAAACTAGTCTACAAGTAAGTTACGAAATTTCCGTTTTAATTAAATGATTTGTGACGCACATCCATAGTAAGAATTTGAACGAGTCGAGTTAATCTGTGATTATCAACATATTTTCCATCTCTGTTTTCCAGGCATGGGTACCACAGATCATGTGATTGTCCTGGCTTCCACTAATCGGGCAGATGTTCTGGACAATGCTCTGATGAGACCAGGCAGGCTTGATAGGCACATATTTATCGACCTGCCAACTCTACAGGTAATGAAGGGTCAATGTTACGCAGAAGCCACAGAAGTCTTGATTCTGATTGGTAATTTGACTATGATGATTTGCATGTGCATTATATTCTCCTTTCTGGAGACTGTTAATCTGGTAATAGTGAAGTGGGTTGTTTTTCTAAGCAAATCCTGATAAATGTCCTGAGACAAACTAATGTATACTAATGCTTTTTTAAATGTTTTTGAAGAAGTCCCTTCTGCTCACCAAGGCTGCATTTATTTGATCAAATTCATTTTGAATACAATTCAAAATCAGCTGTTTTCTATGTGAATATTTAGTAAAGTGTAAATTCTGTAATTTAAATTCCTGTGATCAAAGCTGTATTTTCAGCATCATTACTCAAGATGATCCTTCATAAATCAGGATAATATGATGATTTGATGCTCAAGAAATATTTCAGATTATTGTAGTTTTTGCTTCAAACCTTTGTAAAGTGTTACCTTTTATTGAAACAAGGTTTTATTAGTTACTACATTCATTAACATTAACTCATAATGAACAATAATTCTACAGCATTTATTAATCTTACTTAATTTCATCATTTAATAATACATTATTAAAATTAAAAGTTGTATTTTTTTTAACATTAGTTAAAACACTGAACTAGCATGAACCAAAAATGAACAGCTTAATTTTTTACTAACGTTAACAAAGATTAACAAATACAAAAGTTACAAATGTATTTCTTATTGTTAGTTCATGTTAATGAAACCTTTGTGTAAAGTTTTACCCAATAATAATTGATAAAAATTTGAGCATCAAATCATCATATTAGAATGATTTCTGAAGGATCATGTGACATATATTCACATAGAAAACCGCTGTTTTAAATTGTAAAGATATTTCTAAATTTGTACAGTATTTTTGATCAAATAAATGCAGCCTTGATGAGCAGAAGAGAACAAACTCCAGTCGGAAGAAGTTGTTTCTATCATCAAACTGATGGGACCAGATTGTTTTTCCCCTTTCCAGGATGACACGCAAGTTTTTAATAATAGAAGATCCACCAACATGTTCTTTCTGTCAAATCTCTTCATCATTGAAGCATGTTTTTTTTAGATTGTGTTGTTTTTAAATGTTTCAACTCAGTTAACTCTTTTTTTGCTAGAAATGTTAAACAAAGTTAAAACATATATAGTTTTAGAGTGTTTAGCAAAAATAAATTGTAAAACCCTGAAACAGTTTTACCATAAATTTCTCACCATGAAAAAAGCCACAGAAGCATTAAAAACAAACAAACTGTATTTTTGATCAAATAAATGCAGGGAGAATAAAAGACTTCTTAAAAAAAACAAACGTATTTATTCCAAACATTTGAACGGTAGAGTGTATGTGGAATAATTATTTAATTATTGAATATTAATGCAAACCCAAGGTGTAATGTCCACTCCACTTCAATATTAGCTGTATTACCATCTCAGGACGAGTGGGTTAATTCTCACTAATTCAACAATCCCTCATCAAATATTCGATACTCACTCTTGCTGATTGTGTTGTAGGAGAGGAAGGAAATCTTTGAGCAACACCTGAAGATCCTGAAGCTGACGCAGCCGGCGGACTTCTACTCGCTGCGTCTGGCTGAGTTTACCCCCGGCTTCAGTGGTCAGTGGTGTTTAAACTGTGTGACTGTATAATCTCCTGGCACTAGTGTTCACTTCGTTAATGAAAAATGTTCGTCAACCACCTTTTTTTCATGACTAAGACGAGACGATGACACCAAGGTCATTAAACGATAACTGTGACTATATTAAGTACGGGATAATGTACATCCAGCCGGTTGTTATCTCAGAATAAACCCTGACAGGGTGATCAGGATCAGCTTTTCCATCAGCCTGAAGGGGGTTTATTCTGAGATAACACACAAACACACACACACACACAACTTCTTTGCAATCTGGCAACGACGCGCACGTGCTCTCTCTACACTGCTGAAGCGCCGCTGATGATGTAAAAACACAGAAACAAGTAAGCTGGAGTTCAGCTCTTCAAGTCAGTCTGTGTTTCTTCACGATCCACTCGCGCTGTTTACTGCGACTAAATCTGCGGTCAAACCTTCTCAGTGAAGACCTGTAATAAATCCAAACATGAATATCGGTTATATTTGTGATTGTTGATGCTGAACAAATGCACTTACACAACCTCTGTGTGGCAATGCAGTCTTTTATGCTGTTTTAATAGGAAAACATTATTTGGAATTACTATTAGGAATTTCACTGTTCTCATTTTTGAGAGAAGTTTTGCCTGTTTTCATACTGTTTCATACTGTTCATTTATATGATAAAATAATAATAAATAATTCCTATAATAAATCAGGAAACTAGATGCAAATGAGTTGACATTTTCGTGATTTGTGCTTATGTGAAACAGTGCAATAAAAGTTTTGCATTATAGTTGCGATTTATAATTTTGAGCAATATAATCATGATTATTAATTTAAACATTATGCAGCATGACAAAAATGTGACTACGTTTTAACTGACTAAATCTACAATAAAAAATAAATAAAAAACAGTCGACTAAAACTTGACTAAACAAAAACATGACATTAACTAAATATGATAAAAATTAAAAAGGTCATTTGACAGGACTATATGGAAGCTTGTTTCCGCCACAGAATAAAAAATAAAAAAGGTAATTGAGACTTTTTATCTCACAATTCTGACTTTTTATCTTAGAATTGCGTGATATAAACTCGCAATTCTGACTTTTTTTTTTCTGAATTGCATGTTTATATCTCACAACTTGAGATTATAAAGTCAAGAATTCTGACTTTATAACATGCAATTGTGAGTTTATATCTCGCAATTCTGAGAAATAAAGTCAGAATTGCGAGATGTAAACTCGCAATTAAGACAAAAGGTCGCAATTAACTTTTACATTTGTTTTATTCTGTGGCAGAAACAAGCTTCCATAGGACTAATACTGACTAAATGAAAAAAATAGCTGACAAAATGAACACTACCTGACATCTGCCACATCGTTCATATTTTCCAGGGGCCGATATCGCCAACATCTGCAATGAAGCCGCCCTTCATGCTGCCAGAGAGGGTTTCAAGTCCATCGACACCTTTAACTTTGAATACGCTGTGGAAAGAGTCATCGCAGGTATTCAGCTCCTAAAAACACTGTGCTATGATGTAACCATAGAGGTTTCTACACAGTCAGCATCTGTTTGATGGTGTTTGTGACATGCAGGGAGTGTGAAGAAGAGTAAAATCTTATCTAAAGAAGAGCAGAAGGTGGTGGCCTTCCACGAGTCTGGTCATGCTTTAGTCGGATGGCTGCTCGAACACACCGAAGCTGTCATGAAGGTACATGCTGTCAGAAATTAATGCGAAAAATTTGAATATCGTGCAAAAGTTCATGAATTTCAGCATTTCAAATTAAAAGGTGAAACTAATATATTTAGGATATATATCTATATACGTATGTATGATTATACTTTTCAGAGGGCCGACATTTTTGTATTTAAAATCTTTTTTATTTTTATTTTTTATTTCATGTAATATTCAAATTTCTGAGATTTTGACTTTGGGATTTTCATAAGATGTAAGCCATAATCATCAAAATGATAACTTTTGCACGATATTATAATTTTTCGAGTTTCACCTGTATAAACGTGGTCCATGAGACGTGTGTGTGTGTGTGTATGATAGCCAGGAGGTGACGTACGGTTCACTTTATTTCTCTTGGCCAAGAGTTTGATGCGTAAACGAACATTCGTGACCATAACATCCTGATTATCAGAAATAGATATTAGTAATAAATTAACAATTTATTTTGAATTAAGAATGACAGTGTGGCATTAAGACATGAATATATATTACATTATTTTGTAATATATTATATTATTAGGTATTATATATTATACACTGCCTGGGCAAAAAAAGTTTGGATTTAAAAAGGCAAATGCTTAAAGTCACCCTGTAGTCAATAATGTTTTTTTTAAAAATCCTTAAAATATTTCTTCATGCCTTAAAATAACTTAAATGTAACTCGACACCCTTGCCTCATTTAGTATACGCGTTTCTATGAATATGCAAATGAGCCCCGCCTCCACTCACTCAGAGATCCACTGGTTGACGATCACACGTTGATCTGATTGGTTACAAGGTCGTTTGTGACGTCAGAAACACCAGCGATTTCACACCGTGTTTTTGAGACTGTCTTTGGTTCACTGCAGTTTTAAGGAGAAAATACTCAGCAATGCTGTCGACTTATGAATTTACACATGGTGTGTCTTAAACCATATTAAAAACACCACATAGACATAAAAAAAAATAAAAGCTTGATTTTCACCACAGGGGGACTTTAAAAGTCTGATTTGATCATTATTGCAGTGATTATTATGTTTCTATATGTTTGGCAGCAGTTCTTCTAGCCCTAATTGGTGGAGTGTGTAGCTTTTCATTTCTTAAACCATCATGTATGAAAAACATCATGGCCATATTCCAGGATGACAATGTCAAGATTCATCCGGCTCAAACTGTGAAAGAATGGTTGGGAGGAGCATGAAGAGTCATTTTCACACATGAATCGGCTCCTTAAAGGAACACACCGACTTTTTGGGACTTTAGCTATGACTTTAGCCTATTTATAAAGGGTATATATGGACTTATCTAACTCTGGGGGATACGGTGAATAAGCTAAAGTCCCAAAAAGTCGGCCTGTTCCTTTAAATTCATTGAAAGTCTTTGGGATGTTCTGGAGGAGACTTTAAGAGTGCTGGACTCTTGGATTGACAATACAAGATCTTGACCAAAAATTGATGGAAATAACCTCACAACATTTATTTTCATCATGTATTAGTTTTTGGTCAAGATCTGCTGCCAAACATACAACATAATAATCATGGCAATAATGATCTAATCATCATTATGCATTTGCCTATTTAAATCCAAACAGCGACTTTTTTTAAAAACTTTTTTTTTGGCCGGGCGTTGTATTGTATTATATATTTGCATTGTTGTAGGCTGGTCTTGTGATCTGTGGCCTTGTCCTCCAGGTTTCAATCGCTCCCAGGACGAATGCCGCTTTGGGCTTCGCTCAGATCCTGCCGAGGGATCAGTATTTGTTCACTAAAGAGCAGCTGTTTGAAAGAATGTGCATGGCTTTGGGTGGACGAGCCTCTGAGGCCATCACCTTCAATAAGGTCACCACAGGTATGTCATCTGTTCTACACACTTATATAATCTCATAACACACCATCAATGCAAGAAATAGTATTAGCAGATTTGATTGGTGCTCAGGGGCGCCCCCTGGAGGAAAAACACATTTTGACTTGTAGGAAATATTTATTTGCTAGGAATGATAGAAAAATGATTGATAGCCCAAATAGCCAATCAAATCGCTGCACTAAGAAGCCCTGTTGCTTTTAGCCATTTGAACTGTCAGACACAGACAAACCTTTATTTTTGCCAAATTCCTTTGTCTATGGTTAAAAGGCATTAGTTCACGTCCTTTGGATACTAGGTATCCAGAGTGGCTAGTTAAAGGCTTTCTGTTCATTATGTGTGCTTTTTCAAATGTGTGTTTCTTCTACGGTAGCGGTTATGTACCAAAAAGCAATGACAGGATGTCTTCTTAGCACATCATCGAGTTTTCCTTCGGGTGAACAGGTTTGTTATTTCAAACAAACTGCAACTTGACACAACGAACAAACGGATGTTTGATAGAATTGAAAGTTTCCAAAGGCAGAGAAGCGACCAAGCAATGAAAAAAAAATGTATTATTAATTATTATTAAACTTGCCTGGGCAGTGGTCTCTCGAATCTTCTTGTCCGGTTCAGCTGCTTTAAGTCACATGACGCTGGCTCTGATCAAAAACGCATTGTGGAAACGCGTTGGCCTAGTACTTTTTGTCCCTCGCTGCTATTATAGTTTTTCAAGATGGCGGAACGACATGGAAGCCTCCGTGGACCTACCCGTTCCATGTATGAAAAGATAATAAATTCTTTGTTTACGAGGATAAGTCAGATTATTGGCAGAGGTATTTGTACACCATTGAGGACATTTATGAATAAAAATATTGATTTTAGATAATAAAATACTTTTTAAAAACTACACATTGTCCCTTTAATAGTCAGAAGAATAATTTTTATTTAGGAATAAAATCACGTGGCTGATTGAATGAAGATCACAGTCGTTTAATGATTAATTGTGCAGCTTTTATTTTACGTATTTATTCCAAAATCATCTGGTATGTCTTTTTTATTTGACGGACCCCTCCTTGAAAAGCGGTAGGCATGGTTAAGTAACCACTGTTGAAAGGTCAATTGGTGTACAGACACAGACCTGACTTCATAGATATTAATTGGTAGTACCAGACGCCAGATAACGTATAAACTCCTTGTAGGTGCTCAGGATGACCTACGCAAGGTGACGCGGGTGGCCTACTCCATGGTGAAGCAGTACGGCATGGTTGCCAGCGTGGGCCAGATGTCCTTCCCTGAAGATGGTCAGGGAGAAATTGGACGGAGACCATTCAGCCAAGGCCTCCAACAACAGATGGACCATGTGAGTACAAGAACATGCATGATCGCACTGAAACCGCACACGATTTGGCCAAGGCTGCGATTATTTTATGTGCAGCTTGTCAGTGAAGCACGGCTCTGTGATCAGCAGTAAATGCTGCTCCATCTGAACACCAGGGGGTGTCTCACACACACACCAAATATGCCCCCCAGAAGTAGACAATACACATTCCCAGAAGGAACTGGATTCTGATTGTTCCAAACCAATCTGACATTATTTTCCTGTTGTCTCTGTAAAGCTCCTTTGAAACAATCTGTATTGTAAAAAGCGTTATATAAATAAATGTGACTCGACATCATTCCAGGAAATCGGTATCGCTGTTGCTGAATAAACAGAAGATTGAAACGCTTTGAGCTCAGCTGTCGTTATGAAGTGAGTTTGCAGTAAAAGCGTGTCGTCTTTTGTTGGACAAGAGGTTCATAAATGCTTCTCATGTTTGGAAAGATGTTTGACGCGTGTTGCTTTTTCAAATGCACGTTATAAGTGACTCAAACTCACAGCGTTTACAGAGCCGTACATCAATGACAAGCTGTGCATAACAAATAATCACAGCATTTGCGATTTCAAAATCACGATAAGCCAAATCGGTTTAAGTGCGATTACATGTAAATTGGGATTAATCGTGCAGCCCTACTGTGAATCAACATGCACCAATGCTACATTTTCTAAATGTCTTAAAAATTTGTTAACAAACAAGTATTCATTACTTCAATGAGCTCATTGCTCTGCCTTAAATTATTACATTGTTTAAATTAATACAAATTAATACATTAACTAACTGTGATTTTGTATACCGTATGTGCATTTCAGAAATACATAACTTAGACAGCTTCCTCTGATAACCGATCACTGTAAATTGTAATGTGGACTCATGCATTTTCTGTAAAGTTGCTTTGAAACGATGTGTATTGTGAAAACCACTATACAAATAAATGTGAATTGAATTGAATTTTAGAGAGGCTTACGTGGGTGTTAAATATAATTTATCTTGAATGTGTGTGTGGTTATTTATTTCTATTCCTTTCTCCCATGTTCAGGAAGCTAAGTTGCTAATAGCACAGGCCTACAGGCGCACAGAGAAATTGCTTCTGGACAACAGAGACAAACTTATTTTGGTAAGACATGCTCACATCCTTGTTAGCATAGCAAGATCATTTTCCCCCAAAAAGAAGTCAAGAAATGAAGATAAATTCTAAGAATTTAAGGATGTTCTTAACACTGAGACTCACTCTGCCCACACACTCTTCTGATTGGCTGTTATGCTAAATTGATTTTGGTGCTTGTCGTGTCGCATCTGATGTGGACAGACAAAGTTCTTGAACATTTTTAAGGAAGTATTTTCATAATGCATCAATTTTGCAGATGGTAATTGCTGAAGTCTATTTAAAAAATATTGATTTGAATAAATTATTGAATGACTCTCTCATGAAGACTTGATGAATCGACGTATTTGGATAAATCTCTTGAGTTATTCAATGTCAAATAAATATTTTGTATGAAAAATCTTGACAAAAAAAATTATGCTTCGGAGACCTGATTTGGCAGGTCTTGTTAAAGACACTCTTTTGACTGAACTCTCAATTCAGTTTTTTTTTTTTAGCTGCCTGCAAATTATCATAAGTGTGCAGTCAATTTTCGTCACTACTGGCTTGACTGGAGTTCAGCATTCGTTGTCACAATTTTTTAATGACAGAGGCTGTTTACACTGACTCCGCCCACCATTGCCTGATTGATCGAGACAGAATTAGAAGACCTGTCTGATAACAGGAGAAGCAGCGGGTGGCGTTAGCTTTTGACGCGATCAACCCGAGTTCGAATTTGCCTTTTTCCGATCTCATTGTTTTCACTTTTCCCATTGCATATCAGCTCAGAGATGAGTTTATTTTAAATAAAAATGAAGAAAATATTTGAAAAGTGGAAATAAAGTGCATAACGGGTATTTAATAGTGGGAATATAGCGTTTTCCGGGTAGGGTTAGGTCTAGGGGAGGGCTTTAGGAACTGGGATATTCTTTTAAATAAGCATGTATGATTTTAATAAATACAATTACATACACTGAATATGTTATTGCATACTGTTTTAAAATGTACTAAAATACACTGAAGTGAAAATAGTATCTACCACTATTTTTGCACTATACTAGCATCTAACTATTTACACATAGCATTAAGCAAATACTTTTTTGTTATTTGCACTTAGTGAATTTCAAATTTCGCCTAGATCGTCTTGGCGGATCCAATCATTTCTCTCTTTTTCGTACTTTTCATAACACGCTCAAATGATTTCATTACAGTACATTCTCATTTACACACAAGATTTTAAGCATGCAAAAAATTATCTTGGATTAGTGCTTCTATCATAACTAATAATAATAACTTTTTGAGATCTTTATTCTCTTTTATTATTGCAAAACCGCTAAAATGGGTATTTCCTTTGTTTGATTGTGGAGAATAGATATTACATATCACTGAAGCTAAAAACAGTCAAATTCAACATGTAGTTTTTCTTCAGTTCTTGTGTGCTGTGGTTGTGTGTTCAGCTGGCTAACGCTCTGCTTGAGAGGGAAGTGGTCAACTATGAAGACATCGAGGCTTTGCTGGGACCTTCTCCATTTGGACCCAAAAAGATGATTGCTCCTCAAAGCTGGGTGGAGGCCGAAAGAGACAAGCAGGACACTGGAGAAGACGAGCCCCGCAGACCCCGGAGACCCCGCAAAGACACGCAGGACGATGACATCAACCTGAGCCCAGCGTGACCGCAAACACAATCACACAGGATCTGTCACAATTCTGCTTTTAAGGGGAGAAAACCCCAAAATGTTTCTGTTGTTCTCGCTCGTGATGTTCCAGTTAGACCTGATCTGACTGACTAAACAATAATGGCAACGTGTGTTCTTCGTTGACCTGATCATTTTGGCCTGTAATTATATTTTAAATGTCTTTAATTAGGACATAAGGCAACTTATAAGCATCAATCAAGCATTTAAGAGCAAGACTGTTTTTCTCCGTAAGGAATCACTCTTTTAAAGAGTAGTAGAAACCTCCTTTGAGAATTGCATGAAATCTGTTTTTAAAACAGTAGTTGAGCGTCTATCCAGACCAGCTCAAACCGGTTCTGTTAGACCAGGTAAGCATTGCCAGCAGTGTCTGAAGTCATCTTGTGTTGATATTCTGCACTATATGTAATAAATTATTATATTTGTGTGCAATGTCCAAGAGTTTTTATTGAGCAAAGTGATTAATCTTAAATAATGCTTTTGTTAGATGACTAAACATTTATTGTTATGAAGTGACGCTTTATTTTAAGGTTTCAGTGTAATTATACATTTAAGTACTGAGTACTATTGATAACTACATGTACTTACTCTACGGTTTGAGTTTAGTTACATGTAATTATGCATGATTTATAGTTATTACTTTAGTAACTACATGCAATGTGTAACAATGACACTAAATAAGGGTTTCCTATTATTATTTCACCTTTTTTAAATAAATTGCCAAAACAACCCCTGCAAGCTAAATCACGGTCTCTTTTTTCCTTTAAAAATTAGGGATGTACTAAAGATGCACTGATCGGCCAACAATCGGTATCGGCCGATAAAAGCAATTATTTTCGCTATCGATTGTTTAAAAACAGCCGATCATCAGTGCCGATTATATCCTGTCAATCAAAAGGGTGAGGTAAAACATGACCGAAGAAAATCTCTCGTGTTCAGTTAGTTAGGGCAAGTTAATGCGACAATAAAGCATTAGCAGCTAAAAACAGCAACACAAGAGCTTTATTTACCCTATGAATTACCTGTAGTTCAAGCCAGGGTTGCCGCCAGATCTGCAGTTTTGTTCCCTATAGCCTAATAAACATTATGTGTAGCGCGCCTCTCATCCAATCATCGCAAATAGCTCTGTGCTTTGTTACTTCTAAAAAGAAACAATCTTTCAAATTCTGTTCATTTTATCACGAAATTCAAAAAATAAATGGCGTTTTGACGCTCTTAAATGTGACGGATCCCCGTAGCGCCTCAGTTCAAGCAGCAGCGCGAGTCTATTCTTCCTCTAAACATAAATCATATCAAGAAAAACATGCATGAATATCAGAATGTGTGTTGAAAGGTACAGTACTAAACTTATCGAAATCCGTTTCATGTCTCATGTTTCAACTGTGGAAAGATGTCAATAAAAGATTTTGTGAACAATATCACTTAATGTTGCATTTACCTCAGGAAAGTTATCCATTTGTTAGTTAGCTGCTTTTTTTCTTTTTTAACTAGAGAGGAGCTTATTTACTGTTAATTATATATTTATGTTTGAATAAATTTGCCATGAAGACAAGTGCTTATGAAAACTATCTTATATCTGAGTCTTATACAAACATTTCAGGTTTTATTTGAGTGCAAATATTATATCTGGAAATAAATAGCGGTTGTATAGCTCTGTTGTTAATTTTAACCTCTAATATTAGTGTACCAAATGAGAGGGTTCTCTGTATAGTTTACAGCATTATTTGAGTTTTTTTTTTTTTTTTTTTTTTTATCCATAAGAAAAAACAAACTACCTGCATCGGCCGATGTCATTCTGAACAATCGGTTATCGGTATCTGTGCATCCTTGGCCGATACCGATAACCAATAATTTGTGATATTTGAAAGCTGATAAATTGGCTGAAAATTGTAAATGCAAATTTTTATATTATTTTTGAGAGCCTGATTACAAAAAACAAATTCTCAATATTAAATACATATCCAAAGCACACAATTATATTTATTCTCATGATCATTTTATGTAGCCGATATGACAAACTTGCACTTTACTGTGTTTTCCTTTCCTTACTGTGTTCATATTTCAAGCAATTCCAAACCATCATGTTGAACAGTTGCATCTGAAGTGTCTCAGCTGAAGGAAATAATACATTATTTATCAGCTTTAATATATCGGCCACATTTTCTTATCTGATTCTGGCCGATACCGATATGGTGGCCGATATATCATGCATCCCAATAAAAAAATACAGACAGGTATCATTCCAATCTTTTTTTTTATAACTGTAAAGATAATGACAGCATTTTACATTTTCTTATGAAATAAATATTAAAAACAAAACTATGTAAATCAAAATTGAGAAACAAAACAAATTAATAATAATAATAGGTATTGTGTAATTATGTAAAACTTTTGTTCCTGAAGGGGAAAACAAAAATATATACATTTGAAGCATCATTCATTTGGTTACGCTGCATATGAAAATAAGTATTACTAATATTACGGCTCTTTAAATGTCTTGGATACTTTTGAAGATAAATTGCAGGCAAGCAAAAAATAGTATTACAAGCAAATATATTACACAATATAATAGTCATATATAAAAAGAATGGTTAAAAACAAAAGTTATCACGTTTAAAAAGTCATTTTATCAGTCAATCAATCTTAAAAAGACATTCCTGAAGAATCAATACAGTTTACTACAGTTTATCACCTGTATTGACTCAAACATGCTTTATTTAAATTACATAAGATTTAAAAGATCTCATTGGCACTTTCACATATTCAAACGAAGTTGTTTTTGACGTCTAATTGGGCTTGAACTGTTAAATACACATACTTGTGTCAAAATGTCCGTCTTTGCAACGTGAACACAGTCATGTATGTCTTTAAGTGAATGTAACGGATGAGGAAAAAGCGCATGTGTATCAGTCTATTAGATCTGTGCATTCGATCTTAAAGTGACAGAAGCCTAATAATCCTGTCATTAATGTTGATCAAACAACAAAAGATAAAAAAAGAAAGCTGCTCTTCACTGAATCACTCTTGTAACTTTAATAATGTATATTTAATTTACGAAGTGAAGATTATGCGTTGTTTTTATATATATATTGGATTACTTTATACAATTTATGTAGTATTTCTTATGTCTAGTGCTTGAAGTTTTTCAGGTAGGTCTGTTTCATTTGTGTCTTTGTTCAATTGTAGTTTGTTTTCCGAATTAGTTTCTTCCCAGCCGTGTGGAATCCAGATGTGGGCCGACACTGTCGCTGTCGGGGGTTTGTTCTTATTTTATCAGTTTACTTGTCTAAAGTAAGCTTTTTAGTTTTTTTTTACTTAGGCTAATATTAATTTTTTTGTGATATTGAAAATGGTGATTTAAGATTTTGTTCATATCGCCCACCCCTAAGAAGCATGTATGTATGTGTACATAAAAATACAAAAAAGGCATATACAAAAAAGCAGCTCTGAAATTCAACAAAATATAGGGAAAAAAATGCCAGTTATGAGGGATTAAGTGTTTCATTCTTTCCATGTACGCCACATGCTCAGCAAAGCTCAGTGTTGGTCATCAGCTAAAATAATCCCTCAAGAACTTGACAAACGTTTTATGAACAAGGCATCCCTGTTTGCAGCATGTCTAATCGGTTCCACGCGGTTCCTCTTTCACAGCACCTGTCCCATCAGCAATACTTCACCGATCCATGACGGAGAGGGACATAGTGTGTGTATTCTCTCTTCTGACACTGAAGACTTTAGCAAAATCATATCATATAGTCCATTTATCAATTCTGTAAACCTCCCCTTGCATGATCATGAGCACTCTCTGATGTAGAAGATCTTAAAGGACATGTTTGAGAGTCTCTGGACGTCTTGATCAGAGTCAGTGTGGCGTCTAGCGTGGCTCGTACATGTTAGCCAGTTTTTTAAAGCGCGGGCCCCAGTCGTTGAGGTAGTCGTAGTCCTGGTCTTCATCGGAGCCCGTGGAGGCGATGGAGCTGAGGCTCCCCGACACCGAGCCGTCGCCCTCGTAGTCGTAGATCAGCGCGGTGTCGTACGGCGGGACGTTCGGGTCCGTGTCCGCCGCGTCCAGACCCTGAAGGACAAGCAGGACACACGGACACCGTTACCGGAGACAGTGCATTCCATTTAATCAATTATAATAAAACTATTTTAAAATGTTGTTCTTCATCAGAATATTAGAAATACACTTGTCATAACACATATTATCATGAATGTTGTTTGTGTTGCCACTGCTACCGCTACTATTATTTTTGTTATAATTATTATTATTAGTATGAATACTATTTCTACTACAACTCTATTACAATTACTATGAATCTCTCAAATTGGCTCTATCACTAAAATATCCCATTGCTTAAACTTATCAATGTACCTGCATACATCACTATATAGATATTATTCATATTTAGCTGTTTTCTTACCCTTTTTGTTATGTTCTGTTTATGTGTTTATTTATTTTGTATGTGTATATATTTCATTGATCTTTTATCTTGTATAAGCTAAAATGTTTTGTTAATTTGCAATAAAATAAATAAATAAATAAAACACACACACACACACACACACACCTAATACTGGAACATGTAGTATTATGTCTTTATCATCTGTTTAAGTTTGCATGAGTGCATTCATCTTTATGGGTCATAAAAAGTAAAAAAAATAAATAAAAAAAATACTTTTGCTTCATTTTAATGATATTCTCTGGGGTTTTTTCTAAATACTTTAATTGATATCATAAAAAAAAAATTAAAAAAAAATCCCTTCCCCTTGTCTGATTTTTACTACTCTGAGCAATGCCTGAACTTTGTATTTTGAACACTTTTTGTGTTGTCCTTTGCGTCTTCCCGATGACTCGCTTGCTTTAGTCCTCAGTTGTAAGTCGCTTTGGATAAAAGCGTCTGCTAAATGTAAATGTAAATGTAGAATATCCTGATTTAGAAATTCAATTTCAAACACTAAATTTCAAACTTGCTTTGACAGTTAAAATAATCCTTATTTTGGATTAGAAATGATAAATAAATAACACCACTTTGCAAGTACTGCTACATATTTAGGACTGGTTAACAGTAGAAGAACTATTGATGATATTGGAATATGTTTGCAGTGTTTCACAATTGTTATGGTGGTACTTAGAAAAAAAAGTAACACTTTATTTTACAGTGTTTTACGTTAAATGTTGTTACTGCAATAGTGAATACAAATTGTACATAATTACATGCATGTAACCCTAAACTGTATAGTAAGTTAATGTAGTTAATTAATTTGACTTGGTACTTAAATGTATAATTACACCGTAACAAAGGAGGATTAGTTTAAATGCGAGTACATAGCAGTTAAAGACAGTTCATATAAAGCGGGACTCTCATTAAAGAAGAGTGTCTGACCACATTGATGAAGTCGTGGATGTCGGTCGGGTCCCCGGGGGTCTTGCGTGGGTACGTTGGAGAGGGCAGGTTATGGGGGGCATCTTTTCTTCGGGGTTGTTTTCCTCTGGGAAGGCCACAGTCGTGTGGGAAAAACGAGGCTGGGACCGGGGCCGTGTCACTTGGGCTCCTCAGAAAATCGATATTAAACGCATCCTATTGGAGGGAAACAGCTTTAGGCATTTCAGGACATTCCCCATTTCACTTCAAAACACAAATAAATACAACAAACACACAAGTTTGTTAAGCTTTGCTGCCCGAGAAAACTTCAATTCTTCAAGCATTGGGCAGAATTTGAAAGCTGAGACCTTCATTAAAATAGATAACAGATATCAAAAGTAACAAAGCTTATTGCGATTTATTTATTCATGATGAAACCTGAAAAGTGACACACACAGTCTCTTGATAAATAAATAAAAGCATTATCTAGCTTGTCCTGTGAATACAAATGAAAATGTGAACAAAAACAGAGCCTAATAATTGCCTTATTATCATTAAAATGACGGGTAATAATAGATTATGACTGTATTTTTATGACCCTGTCCGTCACGGACAATGTGGAAGTGTAACTCGACCTTTGGCCTTAATGTATTTTGTGCCAGCGCAGTGAAAAATGCTTATTTTAGCCCACATATACTGCTTTTGTGCTCAAACTGACCTAAGTATTGAGAAATGTGTCCAAGCAATTGTAAAAACAGTTAAAAAAAATTACTGTAAAAGTGTTTTTGGTGTGCTACTCTTTTTATGTCCTCTATTGTATGGCCTTTACATAGGGCTAATATATCAGATCATTAGTATTCACTTGTGGGAAATGTATCTACAGTATGAAATGTCTTCGGTGTTGCGAGCGCCTCACCTCGTCCTCTTCACCGCCTCCCTGCTCGTCATAATGAAACACGTTGTCCCGGATGTCATCGTCAGACGCTCCCACCAGAAGACTTCCTCGTTTGCCCATGTTCTGCGTCGTACAACCCCTCACGGCCACAGCGAGGACCAGGAGAACTGAAACACAACCAGCTTTTACTACAGCACACTTCAAGAACATGCCACAGCTTATCAGGGCAATGGTTTGTTGGTAGGAGACATGCACATAAATACAGCGTTTACAGCCAAGCCAAGTCCCCTTTATTTCTACAGCGCTTTTTACAATACAGAGCGTTTCAAAGCAGCTTCACAGATATCAGGAAAATAATGCGACAAAGTTTGTCTAGAAGAAAATAGCGTCACAGTCCAGCTTAAGTAAGTCCAGTGATTGTTCATTTTTGTTGTAAAAAAAGTTATTCATTTACTTTAAAATATATATATATATATACACACACATATATATATATATATATATACACACACATACACAGGTAAAACTCGAAAAATTAGAGTATCATGCAAAAGTTATAATGTTGATGATTATGGCTTACTACATCTTATGAAACCCTCAAATTCAAAATCTCTGAAAATTAGAATATTACATGTAATCAATAAAAAAAAAGGATTTTAAATACAGAAATGTCGGCCCTCTGAAAAGTATAATCATGCATATGTATATAGTTATATACTAAATATATTAGTTTCACCTTTTAATCGGAATTATTGAAATACATGAACTTTTGCACACTATTAAATTTTTTCGAGTTTCACCTGTATATATACAAATATATGTATGTGTGTGTGTGTGTGTGTGTGTGTGTGTGTGTAAGCCGTGATGTCATCGTCCAGCTCAGTTCAGTTCTCATATAATGGTGTCAATGCAGGCAGATCAAAAATATTGTAGAATATTAAATTAAATGTCCCTTAATTAAAATAAACTTACACAAGAGAAAAGCAACGCTTCCCATAATAATCATAAGGGCAATGAAGCTTATTCCCATTTTGGCTCCAAAGATGGCAGCGGTGAAGCTCTTGCAGTCCCCGAAACTGTCACAGGGACACACGGTCACGTTGACCACAGCATTAGAGGACAGTGAAGGGGAGCCCGAGTCCGAAACCACCACAGGAACGGAGAACTCCCCCCTCTCGATGTCTATCAGTGGCTGGAGAACTGCATGGGTCTCTGGGGACGTACATGTGAAGAGACAGAAGAAAGACAAAGGGTCTTAGAAATCAGATTAAACACTGTGAGCTCCATCTCTAAGCAGGGGTGGATCCTGAACACTAGGGGAGTCGATTCAAATCGATTCTTAAAGGAACACTCCACTTTTTTTGGAAATAGGCTCCTTTTCCAGCTCCTCTAGAGTTAAACAGTTTTACCGTTTTCGAATCCATTCAGTCGATCTCCGGGTCTGGCGGTAGCACTTTTAGCATAGCTTAGCATAGATCATTGAATCTGATTAGACCGTTAGCATCTCTCTCAAAAAAATGACCAAAGAGTTCCGATATTTTTCCTGTTTAAAACTTGCCTCTTCTGAAGTTACATCGTGAACTAAGACCGACGGAAAATGAAAAGTTGTGATTTTCTAGGCCGATATGGCTATGAACTATCCTCTCATTCCTGCGTAATAATCAAGGAACTTTGCTGCAGTGCCATGGGTGCAGAGGCGCAATGATATTACACATGAAAATAGTCCCCAGCTATAACTTCCAACATGACCGGGACTACGTTTCAGGCACTGCGTGATATCATTGCGCCTCTGCACACATGGCACGGCAGCAAAGTTCCTTGATTATTACGCAGGAATGAGAGGATAGTTCCTAGACATATTGTCAGGAAGGCAAGGCAAGGCAAGTTTATTTATATAGCACATTTCATACACAATAGTAATTTAAAGTGCTTTACATAGAAGAAATTAAAATAATCAACAGAAATAAGAATAATTAAAACAGTTTAGAATAAAGAAATTAAAAAATCAACAGAAATAATAATAATTAAAACAGTTTAGAACAAAAAAATTAATAAAATACAGTACGACAAATAGTGGCACAGTGCTCATTCAGTAAATGCACAGCTAAACAGATGTGTTTTCAGTCTGGATTTGAATGTGACTGTAGGAGCACATCTGATCTGGAAGCTGGTTCCAGCTGCGGTTGGCATAGTAGCTAAAAGCATGTGATGTAAATGTACCGAACTCGTATTAAACCGTGACCCCAAAACCGAGGTGCATACCGAACCGTGACTTCCATGTACCGTTACACCCCTAGTACAAATACATATTTTTACCATTGAGCGTTATGATGGTCCAATTGGCTGCTACGTTCTGGTCAGGAATGTGGAAGGTGAAGGGGTCAGCTTGAGGAGACATGTCCTCGTCCACTGCACTGATCATCAGGCCCAGTTTATCCCTGTCCCAGTTGCTGCACACCGTCCCGCTCCAGGGCTTCAGTACTGGTGGGTAATCATTGGTCTCCCACAGACTGACCTCCAGAGTCGCCGTCGCAGAGATGCCATCGGCGTCTGGAAGCAGAGAAACCATCACCATTTTTATTCTAAGAAAGTGAGCCGTCTCTGTCTTCGGGTCCGAGGTGCTCACCCTGATCCGTGACCTTCACCACGGCGGAGTAAATGTTGTTCCTGACGTGACGAGATTTGATATCGAAGGCTGTTCTGGTGGTGATCTGCCCAGTCGCACGGTCAATGGCCAACCAACGCTCAGGATCCTGAAGGATTTCAAACCTGAAAAAAATAAATCTAAGTGTAGTAGGGCATACAGTAGATTAGGCTTAATGCATGCACGCTTTTCCTTATGAAAAAGAAGTGCACTTTAGCATAGAGTGTTTATTATGGAAATAATATACTTTAAAATAATTATATATACGCATGTGCAAACTGAATGTAATGTTTTCAGACACTTAAACTTCTGCTGTTATGTAACGTAAAATGACAATGAATCCAGCAATTAAGTGAACTTATGAGTGTTTTTGACCCACTTAAGTAGGACTTCAGTACATCTTTATATGCAATTTCATAATTACTTGTGTTGTTTTTTAAATATGGTTAAAGATTTTAGAGAGAGAAAGAGAGAAAGTTTAAAAAGCTCAGAGTTGAAGGTTTTAAGTCTCTCAGACAAATAATTTTTGGTTTCTAGAGAATTCTGGGTGGTTGCTATGTGGTTGCTAGGGTGTTGCAAACTGGTTTCAAGGGTGTTCTGGGTGGTTGCTAGGATGTTGCCATGCGGTTGCTAAGGTACTCAAGGTGGTTGCTAGGGTGTTGCTCTTCAGTTACTAGGGTACTCTGGGTGGTTGCCAGAGTGCTATGCGGTTTCGAGGGTATTCTGGGTGGTTGTTATATGCAACTGCTAGAGTACTAGGGGTAGTTGCTAGAGTGTTGCTATGTACTAAGGCTGCTAAGCAACTCGGTGGTTGTGGTGAACTGACTTCAAATTAACAACAGCCGAAATGAATAATTTTTCTGTTATTACTGTAAAGCTGCTATGAAACAATATGTATTTTATAAAGCGCTATATAAATAAAGGTGACTTGACTTGGTTGCTAGGGTGTTGCTCTTCAGTTACTAGGGTACTCTGGGTGGTTACTAGGGTGTTGCTATGCGGTTTTGAGGGTATTCTGGGTGGATGCTGGGGTGTTGCTATGCGATTGCTAGGGTACTTGGAGTTGTTGCTTTGTGGTAACTAGGGTGTTGCTATGCAGTTGCGAGGGTAATCTGGATGGTTGCTAGGGTGTTGCTATGTGTTTGCCAGTTTGTTCTGGATGGTTGCTACAGCGTTGCTTTGCAGTTCCTAGTATATAATATCGCATTGCTAGCATGTTTCCGACAAATACGGCGCTTTAAATATCAAAATATGTGTACGTCTTTAAAGCGTGACAACAGATAAAACGATTTAAAATGAACTTTTAAGTAAATAAACTGATAAATAATTGACATTATTAAAAAGTGCATTTTTTGAAAAAATTAATGTACTCTTTTTAAGGACATTTAAACAGCCTTTTATTTGATTACTACTGTATTTTCTGCAAGTATAGTTTTGTTAGACATATACCTTTCAGATTTGAAGCACATAAAGTTAAGCACACTTCTTTGTCACAAGGGTTACACAAAGAGCAACTAGTCTTGAATTCATAACTTGTTATATATCAGATTTAGAAGTACATTTTTGTCCTACTCTTTTTACTACAGTTTACGGTTACGGTCAAGCTTAGGGATATGATTGGTTGATAGGAATATAGTTCCAGGAACATCTACACGGCTTCATCAGGTATTGATGTGATGTTGGTGAGCCTCACCTCAGCTTGGCGTTATCTGGATCATGAGCGATGTCCGAGACCAGCACAGTCCCGGGAACAGCAGACTCCGGGACAGTGACTTTAATGGGGTTTTTATAGAAGATCGGGGCCTCGTTTTCATTCATCACTCTGACGGTGACTGTAGCGCTGTGTGTTTGTTCATACGGGGCTTTAAGCCGGACTTCATTCTCTGCGGTTACAACCAGCTCATATTCTGCCTGAGATTCATAATCCAGCGGCTGCAAGAGAGCAGAGACAATGTATTTGAAATGTATGTGCAAATAATACATACAAACACATTCACACACTTAAGGGGGATGGAAAAAGAGGCATAAATACTCAATATAACCTCAAACCTTTAATGCTGATTCCTGACCTTATAAATGGCAAGATTACATTTAGGCTGCATTTAAAACATTTATTATTATTTTTTTTTAAATAAGGTACAAATACATTTTGAAAGAGTATTTCCCAAGTAACAGCTTTTGTACCTTTTTTTCCCCTGACAGTTTGTAATAAACGAGTGTGCTCTAAATAAACAATGACAAAATTCACATTTTGAAGATATTTGCATTCAAAATTGATTCCATTATTCTGCACTTCAGCTTCTCGTCAGATTTCTGTCCAATCAAATGCTCTCGAGAGAATCTCAGATGTCCCGCCCCCTACATTATAAAGCTGCTTGTGAAAACTTTTCTATTTTTCATAGAGGATATGATTATATGATATGATAATGAATCAGGGATAGTATCCGACCCATTTATATATTTCTACAGAATATTGTATTTTTAAAAGTTGCCAGCCGCTGACAGCATTTATGGTAATTTGCACAAAACTTTCATGGCTCCCAGATTATTTTATTGAATGTAATCTATCAAAAGAAAAAACAGCAGAATTAAAAAAAACAATTAATAATTCCGTTCACCACAGAAGGACATAAAGACCTGATCATTGAAAGGTTCTTGGAGCCCAAAATGCTTCTTTTGCTGTGTGTATGATGTATGATTTTTAAGTGTGTATGATGAACCACAGACGCCACAGTCTTCACTGGTGTATCTCACCTTAACCACAGAAATGATGCCCTGGTTGGAGACTGGGTCTGTGCGGATGGCAAAGTTTCCTAAAGTGTTTCCCTTAGTGATGGTGTACTTGATCCTCCAGTTATCTCCGCCTCTCTGGTCTCCATCGGTGGCGTTGACGCGGCCCACCTCCGCCAGATGCTTGTTCTCCATCGCGTTCATGTTGTACTGCAGTCACAAAATTGGAACAGCTCAGAAAACAGATCGGATGAACATCACGGACTGTGCAAAAAAATGAAGAAAAATTGAAGAAGAAAAAAAGAATTGTCCTAAAGTTAATACACTTTTTATGATTTCTTTAGGATGCTTCTGTAATACCCTTTTCCTATCTGTAGTTAAGATAAGATTATGCACTTAAGAAATGTCATTTTGTAATCAGGCTTGTGCACAATTCAGAATTGAATTGAGAATGACTCCTGAATTGAATTTGAATTGATGTCAAAAACAGGATGTAGAATTACAATTCGAATTTGAATTAAAGGAAGCAGAATTGCAATTCAATACAAATTCAAACATTGATTAAAATTAAGATACAATTAATAAAAACGAAATTCACTTTAAAGAAAGTGCTTTGTGCTTTCTGTTTGAGGTCTCTGTGAAAGTTTTAAAGTCGCTTTCAGAGCGGTCATGTCTGTAAAACTATCGCGTCCGTAACATAGTTTTTTTTCCCTCATAAATGTGAACACGGAAAATAAAATAAAAATAATATTTTATGTTCTGTGGAGGTCGACCCTTCTTCATCCGGTTAGTATTACTTTTGTTTTGCGCAGTGTAATTCATAGAATTACTAAAAAAATATTTTGCCACCTAAAAGTTAAAGATTTGTTGTGTCATGTCACATGTGAATTTCGCTCATATTAAATATAAAACGCATGTGTAGACTGATATTTTTCTAATGTCTCGACTAGAGTGCTAGCATTCTATGATTCTATGTAAACAAACACTTCAAACGGAAGTAGAAAACCGTTTAGTCAGTTGAACCCGCTATGAATCATGGGAAATGAAGAAAAAGGTGGATAGGATTCTAAAGTTAGGATCTTTCTGAAACTGAACATGTTTTCAGCCGGTCTCATACCACGGTGGGCTGGAATTTGGGAGCGTGGTTGTTAATGTCAGAGATGTGAATGATGGCTCGACCGGTGGAGGCCAGACCCATTCCTGACATATCAGCGACCTGAAGATGAAGCCTGAAGGACTGCACCACCTGACAACACAACAGGGTTCATGTCAATGCTGTCTTTCCTCAGACTTACAAATGAGTCTGTGCTGTTTAGGGGTGTCACAATATATCGTGTCACAATATATCGCAATACAAACATGCAACAATATGTATTATGGATAGTTCACACAAAATTAAAATTACAAGCTTTCAGCGTTTTAATGTGAATATAATGTATAATAATGCAATGGGGGAATATTTGTGGGTCCTGATAATTGTCGCCAATAAAAAGTGGCCTACGTTAGTTTAAATATATCTAGTCAGTGAATTCATCTAAAATAATCCTGTATTTTCATCTTCAGAATCATGAATATTGTTATTCTGGTGTCTCTATTGTCCTGTGCTTTGGGTTTCAGCACCGAGTCCAAGCCTATTGATTTACACACACAATATAATACCAAATTTAGCATTTTAATCACCAGTAAATTTTTTTGTTAACCTTTGGAGTATCGCAATAATATCCTATCGTGAGTTCAGTATCGTGATATGTCGTGACATGAGGGCATCGATACACCCCTAATGCTGTTCATTTCTAAGAGAGAAATAACCCACATCTCTGTCTAGTCCCACATCTCGTATGTAGATGACTCCAGTTTTGTTGTTAATGCCGAACATGGTCTTGTTAACGCCGTGAGGAGGGATGCTCTCCTGCGCAGTGATGGAGAAGCTCAGAGCCGCGTTCTCCGTCAGCGGATCATCCGAATCCACCGCTGTGACCTCCATCACCGACGTCCCTGATCACACACACACACACATGACAGGGTTTTTACTTTTGGACATGGACATGATTCGAACAGGTTAAATGGTCCTCAAAAAAACAGTCACACTTGTATTGTTTGTGGTAAAAAATGGGAGATGAATTTCCTCTAGTGGAAGCGTTTGGTACTGCAGCCACACAACATCACTGAACGCTCATTTACTGAGATATCAACCTCAAATTTGGAACATAACTTTGATTTTCTCACAGTTTTAGAGTAAAACATGTTTTTGGAAAATATATTTCATTTAAAAATTGAAATTTTTTATTTTTGTGCATTTTTCATAACAATAAATGTAAACTTTTTTCAAGTTTTTGTTCACTTCAGCAATAATTCGCCACGAGTCGTCTTTAAAAAGAGACCAAACTTCAGTCTGTTACTCTAAAGCAATCAGGATTAATGACAGTTTAGGTAGGAAATTTCATTTTCAGGGCCATGCTCAAAAAGTGAATTATAACTACTTTATAAATATAATTTAGTACCATAAAATCCCCTAAAAATACTTACTGAGGAGGCTTAACTCTTTTGGGGTCTGTAAAAGAATTTTATGTACATTCTATCAGGCCTATATTGAGAGCCTATTAACATTTTCTTTTCTATGTTGGTTTAATGGACTAGCTGTGAAAGATAAAAAATGTTTGACCGACATTGTTAAGGTATGCTCAAAAATCACTGGCACCCAATTAAATGATCTCAGTTCCCTTTGGAAAACATGAGCTGTCCAAAGGGCAGACAGAATATTGTGCCAACCAGATCATGCACTCAGTAAAGAATTTGTTATTATGCAGTCAGGTAGGCGGTATTATGTGCCAAAACGGAAAACAAACCGCTATGCTAACTCGTTCATTCCTTCTGCTATAAGACTGCTAAACGAAAATACATAACCTACATTGATTTGGTTCTTGCTTTCCATTGCTCTGTTTAGACAATGACAGGTGAGCGTGTGTGTGTGTGATAGTTGGTACCATGGGTAAATGTGTGGATGTGAGTATTTATTTATTTATTCTTTTATCTTTTATACACTGTAGCTTTTTAACTATTATGGATGGGTTGGCTGTAAACTGAATTGCCCCTTGGGGACTAATAAAGGTATCTGAATCTGAATCTGAATCTGAATAAAAATACTAAATATTAAATAAAAAAATATTATTGAACTAAAATCATTTAATTGAAATTAAAACTTCCTGTCATTTTTGATTGACACACGAACTGTAGCTTGATACTTCCATTCATGCATTTAATTCATGATATCCTCTAATAATAACCTATATATAATATAATTTTTCTTCACATTTATCATCGTTTATAGCTTTATGTGAGGAACACATCAACACTTTAGTTGTTACTATGTGTTGTGAACATGTATATTAATTGTTGTGACACTGTCAAGCTGTTGAGGCAGACCAGCCTAAAAATACAACTTTTAAATGTATTTTTTCTAAATGGTTATGGCCCTGCAAGCAAATTTATTAGCAAAATAAAGCACTTAAAGAGAGTAGACTTTCCTGACTTTTAAAGTGCACTTTGTAATAACGTCAACTTTAAAGTACATTTTAAATCATTGTTTTAATAATTGTGGAAACCTTATTTAAAACACAATATAAGTAGGCTAATTATGAAATTAAAAATAACTCTTATGTTCAACTAATTGCATTGAATTTGAATGTAAACTTTAATACATTTTCATATAATTGTAGTTAAGTGTCCGAATAAATTACATTCAAATTGTGGGTTTTTTTAGGTTTTCAAACTTATATATTATATTATTTATATTATTTTAAATCGTATAATTTCCGTTATAAATATTCCTTTTTTTTAAGTATGCTGAAGTGTGAACAAGATGTGTATAATTTCTTTCATGAACGTGGAACATGGAAAAGAACAGCCTAGACATGTGCTAAATAACTTGATTTGAGAATAAAAAATTGCGGGTTTTTTTTGGTTTTTGAGGGTTTTTTTCCCCATAAAATATTTATTTACATATTTTTTCCATTTTATTGCACACGTTACCTGGAACAGAGAACTCAGGGATGGTGCCAATGAACTCCTTCTGGGTGAATTCAGGCCTGTGGTCATTCTGATCGAGAACGTAGATCTCAATGGTCGTGGGACTTTCCAGTCGCTCTCCGCTTGGCGAGAGAGCAAAGGCTTTGAGCTGAGGATATTACACACATACAGAGTTATTCAGAGATATCACAGAGTCTCTTATCTGTGAGATACAGTAAGACTGAGACCACACTGTAAATCTGTAATCTCATTTAAATCTGGAAAAAAAACAGTATCAGGATTATGAAAAAATGTAATAGAAAGACTCAGAAACCCTTGTTATTAGCGACACCGGTGGCTGTTAAGTGAACTGCAGCAGAAGGTTCATTCTCGTGCTCGCATTACGTATGAGAGCGACGACATCTAGAATAGATGAATATGTAAATATTTGCTTTCCTCTCAATAACAAAATAAACATAATTATTAAAAAAAAACAGCGGTGAGAAATCCGCAGCTCAGAAAGCATGATCTGATCATAGAGATGTGGATGTTTGAACCAGCTCTGAGATTCCCCATGAGGTCATTAAAATCAAACTATCATAACAGTGCAAAGTATATCTGAGACTGTAAAGACTCTATAAAGATCGGACTGTGTGAGATTGTAGTTGGAATGAATCCCTTTTCTTTGAATGACACACATGGACATTACAGTACAGAACAGCTCTTTTGTCATTATCCTGGAAATAACGTGCGTAAACGTCACATCCTTTGGATTTTCCCAGGAAAAACATCCCGAGACTACAGGCTTTAGGACACTTTTTTTAGTTTCGTTACAAGCTGTTCACACACTGGTAATAAAAATGTTTACTTTTAGATGAAAATGTTTACTAGGGATTAGGGCTGTTGGAACGAATTCCGAAATTCGAATATGAATCAAATATAAAAAAATAAATTAAAAAAATCAATACTATTCGAATATTTATTTTCATTTTTATATGCAATCTTGCTTTTCCTCACTGCCTTGGCTTACACGCATGTGAAAAAAATTCAATGTTTGTTTCGTCTGATGAACAATAAAGTTTTTGAATCGTAACACACTTGTGCACGTTATCCACGCTGTATCACCATAACAATCTCTTTTCATTAGTTATGCTGATGATACACAGCTATATGTAGCGGTATCTCCGGAAGATAGTGGGCAAATTGACATAAATGACTGGATGTCACAAAACATTTGACAACTTAACAAAGACAAAACAGAGGTTTTGATAATTGGATCAAAAGCACAGAGAGAAAAATTAACCCCAAAACTAAATATTTTGTGGTTTAATCCAAGCAAAGTGGCAAAAAATGTAGGCGTTGTTTATGATTCTGGTTTTAATTTTAAAGCACATGTATGTAATATTACTAAAACAGCATTTTATCATTTGAAGAATATTTCTAAAATAAGAATTTCTCTCTCTGCACAATACAGAAAAATGAATGCATACATTTATAACTAGCAGGATTGACTATTGTAATGCCCTCCTCTCTGGTCTACCAAAGACTAATTTTAATAAACTACAATTAATACAAAACTCTGCTGCTCGAGTATTAACTAAGACCAAAAAGAGAGATCACATTACACCTACACTAAAATCACTGCATTGGTTACCTGTTAGATTTCGTGTTGATTTTAAAAACCTCTTATTAGTTTATGAGGCACTGCATGGACTTGCCCCAGACTATCTTTTAAAAATGCTTACAGTTTATGAACCTGTAAGGACTCTTAGATCATCAGATTCTTTACTGTTAACGGTACCACACAGTAACTAAAAGATTCGTGATGCTGCTTTTAGCCGCTACGCTCCTCGTCTCTGGAATAATCTTCCAGAAGAAGTAAAATATACATGTTTTTAAGTCTAAATGAAAAACATATCTTTTTAGTCTGGGCTTCCTATAATATTTTACAATGTTTGTAATTTAATGTTGTTTTATCATTTTAATAAATCCTCATACATTGTTTTATTTAAATTTTGTATTTTACCTGTATTTGAATTTCTTTGTGTAATTTCTGTGCCTGTAAAGCACTTTGAACTGCATTGACTTGTTTGGAAAAGTGCTATATGAATAAAATTTGATTGCTTGCTTGCTTGCTTGCTTGCTACTGTCAAAAATGGTAAATGTTTAATGACGTAAAAAGCGCCCCCCAAAGCGCCCGTGAAGCGGAAAACGCAAATATTTTGGCAAAATTTTGGTGGAGTTTTCACAGATATGAGCCGAAAACCATCGGTAGCGCTTCAGCCACATTCAGCACGAATAAAATGTTTATTGTAATGTTAGATGTCCCTCTAGTGGACAGAACATGTAACAACAACCACATGATATAGTGGCATTGGCGATCCATAAGCCTGTGTAATGTCGTAAATATTAATAATAGGATGAATTTGAGCATTTAATATTCAAATATTATTTGAATATTAAATAAAATAAGGAATGGAATTCGAATAGTATTATAGAGGAAGATTGGCAGCCCTACTAGAGCTGAACCCATATAAAAATTTTGGCCGATACACATAACCGATAATTCTTTATATCTGAAAGCCGATAACCGATATATTGTTGAATAAATCTAAATCCAGATTTTAAATAATTTTTGAGAGCCTCATTACAAAAACAAAAGTCTCACCATTAAAGCCATATCCCAAACACACAATTATAATGTTCTCATTATAATTTTATGCAGCCGATATGACAGACTTGCGCTGCACATGTTGCACTTTACTGAATTTTCCTTTTTTTAATTTAAGTAATTTCAATCATATTTTAAACAAATAAAAACCATCATGGTGAACAGTTGTGCATCTCAAGTGTCTCAGCTGAAGGAAATAATCCATTATTTATGATCTTTTATACATCAGCCCAATAGCGATAACATTAAAAATAAACATGTATTTGCCGATATCGATGCGGTGGCCGATATATCCTGTTTACATACATCCCCTTTTAATGATAAAAAACAGTTTCAACAAACATGTTTACCTTAAAACTCTTGTGTTTTTCCCTGTCCAGTGGCATTTTGCTCTTGATCCATCCTGTTTTATCATCAATTTCGAAGAGGCCTTTGGGGTCCTGGTCAACCCCGGGTCCCTCCAGCTTGTAGATCACCTCTCCGGTGAAAATCTTGTCTGATTTAATCTGCAAGAGTGGACATGGAACATGTTAAAGCCGTATGGTACACACACACAGTCTATCTGTTGAGGATAGCGCTTATGCTCGATATTTAGACTACCGTGTGTGAGTGTAACCAATCGGTTTGTTTGGACGGTTTACGTGAAATGCAGTTTTAAAATGAAGCAACATGCCCTGTGGTGCATTTAAGAACTACATTTATTAGCATCTATATCAATTCAGTTATATAGATTATACTGTGTTCCATCTTTTTGTTGTATGTAGTGTGTCTGTTGATGCTGTCAATCTAATTTTATTTATCTGAAAACCCCATTGTTTTAAGCCATTTCAATATGACTCTCATAAAAGTACAAACTACATCAATGGATAGGTATATTTTCAAAGAGACGTTGACATTCAATTTTTATGGAAGCTTGTTTCCGCCACAGAATAAAACATTGTAAAAGGTAATTGCGACTTTTTATCTCACAATTGATAGACAAAGTCAGAATTGCAAGATAAAAACTCTCAATATAAAAATCACGAAATGCTGACTTTATATCATGCAATTCTGACTTTATATCTCACAATTCTGACTTTATATCACGCAATTCTGACTTTATATCACGCAATTCTGACTTTATATCACAATTCTGACTTTATATCTCGCAATTCTGACTCTATATCACGCAATTCTGACTTTATATCTCACAATTCTGACTTTATATCATGCAATTCTGACTTTATATCTCACAATTCTGACTTTATATCACGCAATTCTGACTTTATATCATGCAATTCTGACTTTATATCATGCAATTCTGACTTTATATCTCACAATTCTGACTTTATATCACGCAATTCTGACTTTATATCACAATTCTGACTTTATATCTCGCAATTCTGACTTTATATCTCGCAATTCTGACTTTATATCACGCAATTCTGACTTTATATCACGCAATTCTGACTTTATATCTCACAATTCTGACTTTATATCTCGCAATTCTGACTTTATATCACGCAATTCTGACTTTATATCTCGCAATTCTGACTTTATATCTCGCAATTCTGACTTTATATCTCACAATTCTGACTTTATATCACGCAATTCTGACTTTATATCACGCAATTCTGACTTTATATCATGCAATTCTGACTTTATATCACGCAATTCTGACTTTATATCTCACAATTCTGACTTTATATCACGCAATTCTGACTTTATATCACGCAATTCTGACTTTATATCTCACAATTCTGACTTTATATCACGCAATTCTGACTTTATATCTCACAATTCTGACTTTATAACATGCAACTGCAACTTTATATCACGCAATTGTGACTTTATATCACGCAATTCTGACTTTATATCACGCAATTCTGACTTTATATTACAATTCTGACTTTATATTACGCAATTCTGACTTTATATCACGCAATTCTGACTTTATATCACGCAATTCTGACTTTATATCATGCAATTCTGACTTTATATCTCACAATTCTGACTTTATATCACGCAATTCGGACTTTATATCACGCAATTCTGACTTTATATCACGCAATTCTGACTTTATATCTCAAAATTCTGACTTTATATCATGCAATTCTGACTTTATATCACGCAATTCTGACTTTATATCTCGCAATTCTGACTTTATATCTCGCAATTCTGACTTTATATCACGCAATTCTGACTTTATATCACGCAATTCTGACTTTATATCTCGCAATTCTGACTTTATATCTCGCAATTCTGACTTTAAATCACGCAATTCTGACTTTATATCACGCAATTCTGACTTTATATCTCACAATTCTGACTTTATATCACGCAATTCTGACTTTATATCACGCAATTCTGACTTTATATCTCGCAATTCTGACTTTATATCTCGCAATTCTGACTTTATATCACGCAATTCTGACTTTATATCTCACAATTCTGACTTTATATCACGCAATTCTGACTTTATATCACGCAATTCTGACTTTATATCTCACAATTCTGACTTTATATCACGCAATTCTGACTTTATATCTCACAATTCTGACTTTATAACATGCAACTGCAACTTTATATCACGCAATTGTGACTTTATATCACGCAATTCTGACTTTATATCACGCAATTCTGACTTTATATTACAATTCTGACTTTATATTACGCAATTCTGACTTTATATCATGCAATTCTGACTTTATATCACGCAATTCTGACTTTATATCATGCAATTCTGACTTTATATCATGCAATTCTGACTTTATATCTCACAATTCTGACTTTATATCACGCAATTCTGACTTTATATCACGCAATTCTGACTTTATATCACGCAATTCTGACTTTATATCTCACAATTCTGACTTTATATCACGCAATTCTGACTTTATATCACGCAATTCTGACTTTATATCTCGCAATTCTGACTTTATATCTCGCAATTCTGACTTTATATCACGCAATTCTGACTTTATATCACGCAATTCTGACTTTATATCACGCAATTCTCACTTTATATCTCACAATTCTGACTTTATATCACGCAATTCTGACTTTATATCACGCAATTCTGACTTTATATCACGCAATTCTGACTTTATATCTCGCAATTCTGACTTTATATCTCGCAATTCTGACTTTATATCACGCAATTCTGACTTTATATCACGCAATTCTGACTTTATATCTCGCAATTCTGACTTTATATCACACAATTCTGACTTTATATCTCACAATTCTGACTTTATATCTCGCAATTCTGACTTTATATCTCGCAATTCTGACTTTATATCTCGCAATTCTGACTTTATATCTCGCAATTCTGACTTTATATCTCGCAATTCTGACTTTATATCTCGCAATTCTGACTTTATATCACGCAATTCTGACTTTATATCTCGCAATTCTGACTTTATATCACGCAATTCTGACTTTATATCTCGCAATTCTGACTTTATATCTCGCAATTCTGACTTCATATCTTGCAATTCTGACTTTATATCTCGCAATTCTGACTTTATATCTCGCAATTCTGACTTTATATCTCGCAATTCTGACTTTATATCTCGCAATTCTGACTTTATATCACGCAATTCTGACTTTATATCTCACAATTCTGACTTTATATCTCGCAATTCTGACTTTATATCACGCAATTCTGACTTTATATCACTCAATTCTGACTTTATATCTCGCAATTCTGACTTTATATCTCGCAATTCTGACTTTATATCACGCAATTCTGACTTTATATCTCGCAATTCTGACTTTATATCTCGCAATTCTGACTTTATATCTCGCAATTCTGACTTTATATCACGCAATTCTGACTTTATATCTCACAATTCTGACTTTATATCTCGCAATTCTGACTTTATATCACGCAATTCTGACTTTTTATCTCGCAATTCTGACTTTATATCACGCAATTCTGACTTTATATCTCACAATTCTGACTTTATATCTCGCAATTCTGACTTTATATCTCGCAATTCTGACTTTATATCTCGCAATTCTGACTTTATATCTCGCAATTCTGACTTTATATCACGCAATTCTGACTTTATATCTCGCAATTTTGACTTTATATTACGCAATTCTGACTTTATATCACGCAATTCTGACTTTATATCACGCAATTCTGACTTTATATCTAGCAATTCTGACTTTATATCTCGCAATTCTGACTTTATATCACGCAATTCTGACTTTATATCTCGCAATTCTGACTTTATATCTCGCAATTCTGACTTTATATCTCGCAATTCTGACTTTATATCACGCAATTCTGACTTTATATCACTCAATTCTGACTTTATATCTCACAATTCTGACTTTATATCATGCAATTCTGACTTTATATCACGCAATTCTGACTTTATATCTCGCAATTGTGAGTTTATATCTCACAATTCTGACTTTATATCTCGCAATTCTGACTTTATATCATGCAATTCTGACTTTATATCACGCAATTCTGACTTTATATCTCGCAATTGTGAGTTTATATATCACAATTCTGACTTTATATCTCGCAATTCTGACTTTATATCTCGCAATTCTGACTTTATATCTCGCAATTCTGACTTTATATCTCACAATTCTGACTTTATATCTAGCAATTCTGACTTTATAGCTCACAATACTGACTTTATATCTCACAATTCTGAGTTTATATCTCACAATTCTGACTTTATATGACGCAATTCTGACTTTATATGATGCAATTCTGACTTTATATCACGCAATTCTATTGTAAACTCGCAATTTTGAGAAAAAAAAGAGTCAGAATTGTGAGATAAAAAGTTGCAATTACCTTTTTTATTTTTTATTCTGTGGTGGAAACAAGCTTCAATATCAATCAGTGTGAACTTGTGAAGTGTGTTTTTCAGGTCTACAGTGGGGAACTGATGAGGGTCGCTGGTTTACCTGGACCAGGTCTTCTGGGAGCTGTTTGCCGTTTTCTGAGACTCGGATGGGTGGGATGACCCAGTCTCTCTTCACCCTGACCAGCGGACCGGCGTTCCTGAGTCTCCATGGGTTCAGATCGCTCGACTTCACCTGTAACAAAACACACACAGTGATCAGACTCTGGAGGCTCTTCAGCGACACACACACACACAGTCTACAGCAGCTTTAAGGGGCTGTTAACACAACACATACACTAAACATGGAAAACTAGCTGTAACACACGTTTTAAATACTTTCACACATGCCAGCATGACGAAAGTTAGTGTATTTACGAGTTGCCATATCAACACCATAATACTAAACATGGAAAACTAGTTGTAACACTTGATTCACAATCTCGCTTATTACACGACTACTTGGCACGTAAGTAAATAATTAGACACGAAATATTGATCTGAGTTGACATATTTTATTAGATGTGTTTACTTTAAACGCAAAGCTTCCGTGGAGAGAGCAGTTCAAACTATTATACAGTATTGACCAATCAGAATCAAGTATTCCACAGAGCCGTGTAATAATCGCAATGAAACCGCACGCGATTTGGCAACGACTCTATTAAGAGATTATTTTATGCGCGCACAGGTTCACTATCTTTGTGGGGACTTTCCATAGATGTAATGGTTTTTATACTGTACAAACTGTATATTCTATCCCCTTGTACTAACCCGACCCCTAAACCAACCCATCACACACACACTCACCCGACCCCTAAACCTACCCATCACACACACACACACTCACCCGACCCCTAAACATACCCATCATACAAAACGTTCTGCATTTGTACGTTTTCAAAAAAAATACAATTTAGTATGTTTATTAACCCATCTCCCTTGTGGGGAACTGCTGGCTGGTCCCCACGATGTAAACCTGTACACACACACACACACACCCATGCAGCTGTTCAGCGGGGAAACAGGCTCAGTTTTCTCCACCCATGGCCTGTCGGCTGTCGCTCTGAAACACATTCTGGTTTACTGCACCTGACAGAGGTCAGAGGTCAGCTGCTAAATGTGCTTTAGTGACAAAATTCCACACGCAGTGACAGAATTCTCACACACACTGACACAATGTGTGTCAAACAGTGAATCATTCTCACCATGGACCAAGACTGATTTATGAAACTACAAGAACTTTTGCCCAAGTTAAATGCGGGAAGATGTAAGATTGTGTAAATGGTTTTGATTAATAAATGGTAAGTAAATTGATATTTTACCAGGCATAAATCCTTCTATATTTTACTTTATTATAATATAGGATTTTTTTTTTAAAAGGGCTTTTCTTGTATTTAATGTGCACTTGTATTGTACTTCAGATCTTAAAAGTATATATTTTTAAAACGTCTTGCAGATAATTTAATATTAATGAAATAAAAGGCCACTTAAGTGAACTCAAAAAGAGTCCACTTTCATGACTGTTTCTTAACACACTTAAAAAGTGCCTTTTGTAAAACTTTTTTAACACGTTATAATACTTTACTATGATTTGAACTAGTGTGTTACTCAATTTTACATTTAAAGTTAATATATTTTAAATGTATACTAAATTGCAACTTAATTTCAAATTTGTAATTACAAATACATTTAAGTACAAGATGTACACTAGAAATTACATTAAAGAATGTTTTTGAACCACATTTCAAAGACAATACAATAATTATATTTATATAACGATAAATATACTTAAGTCCTGCTTAGGTGGTTCAAAAACCACACTTAAGTTCAACTAGTTGCATTTATTATACATTAAAACTATAACAGATCTTCATCTAATTAGTTAACATGATAAATTGTCAGAAAACATTTAATTCAGTTTGCACGCAAGTAAATTATTTATGTATATATTATTTAATAAGTGCTATTTTTAAAAGTATTCTAAAGTGTACTTCTTTTTCACAAGGGTATTTGGTTTCAAATAATTTATTTAACAGCTTTTTCCGTTTTAGCAGAAACCTTTTTTTTACGTTTCTGTTTCAAACCATGTATTATGTTGCAATTCTAAAATAAAGTACTCCGATAATAAAGTAAAGGGACAAAAAGTCTAATGGCCCGTTCATAACCAAAAACAATAACTATAATGATAACTATATCAGTGTCCACACCAGTGAACGAAACAGGGATGATTCTGATTGGCTGTCAATGTTTTTAGCGTTCATCAGCTGGAAAAAATCATTCTAGAGTGATTCCAACAATATCGTTTCTCTGTGCCGTTATCATTATGATTGTGTTGTAGACTCTACTATTCTTTTATACTAGAATGATTTTTAGAACTATATCTTTATCACTATATTCATCATCCTTGATGTGAACGGGCCTTTAGAAACCACCCCATTTAAAGGTGCAGTGTGTGATTGTTAGCGGCATCTAGTGGTGAGGATACGAATTGCAACCAACAGAAGTTACGGTGGCCGACAGGAAGTGATGTCGTCGTCTGAGACAGCAGAGAGTAGCCAGATAAACAATGAGGTTTCTTTACAAAGATAAATTAAGAAATTATGTTAACTTGATTATTCAGTAAAACGAAATGTTATTGCGAATATTATTGTTACTTGTTCATCATTGTGTCAGTGTTTTATCCGCTGACTTTAGCAGCTTCTTTGCACGAAGAACAACATAGTGACGAAACGCGTTTGTCCGTTCAGGGCCACCGTAGAAACGTCGATGTAAGGAGACCCGGTGTGTGTGTGTGTGTGTGTGTGTGTGTAGATAAAAATGCCTCATTCTAAGATAATAAAAACATAACGCTTCATGATGTAAGGTCTTTATACACCACTCAAAACATAGTTATGTATATTATATTGCATTTCTGTCAACAGATCCTCCTAAATATTACACAATGCACCATTAAGAATGCAATTATAATTCATCACCATATAAGAACTCTAAATAGCAGCAGTGGCTGTGATAGTCCTCGTGCATCGGTGGAAGTGTTTCCTGAGAGTGGACACAGAATGCGGGACATTACAGGCATGTTCAGACCCTGTTCGAGACCTAATCTTAGAGCCGCTGAATTCTCTGTCCTGCTAGTGTAGTACTACATTACACTCAGTCTAAAGTGTTTACTCTGGTATTCCAAGGCCAATTGCATGTGACAAGACTGTTTTAAAGGAACACTCCACTTTTTTTGGAAATAGGCTCATTTTCCAACTCCCCAGTTTTACCGTTTTCGAATCCATTCAGCCGATCTCCGGGTCTGGCGGTAGCACTTTTAGCATAGCTTAGCATAGATCACTGAATCTGATTAGACCGTTAGTATCGTTCTAAAAAAATTACCAAAGAGTTTCGATACTTTTCCTATTTAAACCTTGACTCTTCTGTAGTTACATTGTGAACTAAGACTGACGGAAAATTAAAACTTGCGATTTTCTAGGCCGATATGGCTAGGAACTATCCTCTCATTCCTGCGTAATCATCAAGGAACTTTGCTGCTGTAGAGGCACGTTTTAAATAGTTTAAATAAAATAAACTTGAAATAAAATAAACTTGAAATAAAATAAACTTGAAACTTAAATAGGAAAAATATCTAAACTCTTTGGTCATTTTTTTGAGAGAGATGCTAACGGTCTAATCAGATTCAATGATCTATGCTAAGCTATGCTAAAAGTGCTACCGCCAGACCCGGAGATCGGCCGAATGGATTCGAAAAGGGTAAAACTGTTTAACTCTATAGGAGTTGGAAAATGAGCCTATTTCCAAAAATCAGTGTTACTTTTCTAATTCAGAATAGACCGATCTACCTATGAGAAGTCTTAGGGCGTTTTAACACCTATAGATCATTGGTTTTGTTCTGAAACAGGGATTAATTTGTTACAATGTTGCAGATTCTTCTTGGTACGGTTCGCTTTCACAAGGAAACCTTCTAAAATGTGTTCAAGCAAGTCACATGCAAGTACAACTGTCCTCTTATTGGTCAGTGTTTCCTCTGCGTCATCCGTCAAGATGATTGACAATTTCGCTTCATGAGCTTATTGTGGCTTTATTTGTAACTGTCGAGACACACGCAAAAACTATACGGATGTAGCCGTCATTCCCGCTGTTAAATTATATAATACATTCGTATTAATACTACAGCAAATTCAAACGCGCAGTGTCAAGACACACGCAAATACTATATGAATGTTATAATGCAGCTGGAGCAGGACTCAAGGCTTCATCCGAACACCATACATTAATTTCGTTACTGAATGAATCCACGTTTTTTAACTAATCGAGTGAGTCATCGAGTCAGTGACTCATTCATTAAGACGGCCACTTGCCTGTTCCCGAATGAATCACCCGTTTGAATTAATTGGTTGAATGAATGATTCAATGACTCACTCATTAGGCTGGCAGCTGGCAGTTCATGAGTATAATTACATTTTTCATTCATATTCATATGACCTGTGAGCTGCATTAAACAGCTTCTGGATTTTTTTTTTATGGCCACATTGTAGCCTTAAAAGTTTATATACATTGATTCTATGTTGAATCAAAATATTTCTTTCTAAAGATTTTCTCATCTAATGCAATAATTAGTTTAAATGATCTTTCTGAATTAATTGCACATTGAGCCAAAACTGATGTGCGATTAATTCTGATTAAGCAATCATGTGATTAATTACATTTAAGAAAAATGAATCACAAGACGACAGCCCTAATACTGATATAATACAGTTTAACAGAATACTGCTCGTGTGGGATTGGATATTTGAGACTGAAATGCTTGTTCTGGGTGGGATTTACTGAGGTCTGTTGATGTCTTTACCAGAGCTGCACGTTTGGCTACTTCTCTCATCATTTACCCATGAGCGTTTATGAGTGTCTGCTAATGCACTTCTTCACCTCATTTAGGACATGCATGAGTGTCTTTTATTTAGTTGCTGTTTAATATGTGACCCTGGACCTCCAAAGCAGTCACATGGGTCAATTTTTTAAATTGAGATATATACACTCTAAACAAAAATGGTGCTAAATAGCACTAAAAGTGGTTCATTGGCTTGTAATCATAGGGGAACCACTTTAAGTGCCATATAGCACTTATCTTTGTCAAATGGTGCTATGTAGAACCATAATAGGTGCCATAAAGCACCTTAACCACCCCAGAGAACCCCTGAAGAACCCCTAAAGAACCAAACAGGTTCTTTAAATGGTAGTGGTGCTATATAGCACCATAACCACCGCAAAGAACCCCTGAAGAACCTTTTTTTTTTAGAGTGTACATCATCCGAAAGTTAAATAAATAAGCTTCCCATTGATGTATGGTTTGTTAAGATAGGACAATATTTGGACGAGATATGACTATTTGAAAATATGGAATCTGAGGATGCAACAAAATCGAAACATTGAGAAAATCACTTTTAAAGTTGTCTAATAATTTAATATGAGCTTTTTATACGAAGCATCACTAACTCCCTGGACTGTCCGCATATGAGAGAGAAAGTGAGATTACATTTTCTCCTCAGATAATTACCCAGTGATCTCACAGCTCTCAATGTTTCAGATTTTCCAAAATACAGAAGTCTGCAAATCAAAATTTAATATGAACTCAGATTCTTCAACTTTTGTTTCTTATTAGAATTTTAAAGTCTTGATCACCAAAATTACATATGTAAAAGTTTGATGGTTTATAAAATAGTTTGAATGTAACTGGACACCCTTCCCTCATTTAGTATGCGTTCTATGAATATGCAAATGAGCCCCGCCTCCACTCACTCACTCACTCAGAGATCCACTGGTTGACGATCACACGTTGATCTGATTGGTTACAAGGTCGTTTGTGACGTCAGAAACACCAGCGATTTCACACCGTGTTTTTGAGACTGTCTTTGGTTCACTGCAGTTTTAAGGAGAAAATACTCAGCAATGCTGTCGACTCATGAACTTACACATGGTTTGTCTTAAATCATATTAATAACACCACATATATACATATAAACAACATTAAAAGCTTGACTTTAAAATCATATTTATTTTGATGGTCCACTCTAGACACTTATCCTAACCCATGGGCGTAATTTCCTATGGGGACAGGGGGGACATGTCCCCCCCACTTTTCAAAATCCCGTTTGTGTCCCCCCCACTTTCAAATTCGTTTGTAGTTATTTTAAACCGAACGCCGTCATCGCCACGGAGGAGCAGGATCGAGCCTGTGTCGATGCGCGTGTCAATGTCCAGGAACTTCGCGTACACACTCTAAAAATAGCGCACTGAACGAATGAGCAGGTATAGCGGTTGCGGCACAGACAGTGATGAAATGCCAGAAACAACAACAGGTGACTATAATGTCATCATGGATGAAAAGAAAGAAAGGAGATGCGAGTTGGTTGATTCAGTAAATTAGCTCACGTCAGGATAATCATATTTTCTGTCTACACCTGTTGATGTTAGCCTTAAGTTGACTGAGCTAACTTTAACATACGCTGCTGCTGCTAGGTAACTTCAGACTGTTAAATATGTAATGTAGAACCACATTGTGTAGCCTACTAAAAGAAAAACATTATGGGCCATGAAAACGAGTCCACTTTAAACCGCAGCATTTTCTGTCAGCAACGATCGTGCTGTCAACGTTGACGCATTCGATTAACTTTTGTCCAGCTTTAATGCGCGACAAGACAAAGGAGAACGCGCTCAGTGAATGTCCTCCTGACACACACACACACACACACAACGCACAGAAAGACGCTCAGTATCGCACAGACAGGGTGCCAGTATCAAGTTCTCTTTCACGCTTGAATTAACAATAACACACACATTTATGCCCAAATGTCCGTTTTTCCGAGTATCCCACAAGAACAGTCTTAAATGAGTTAAATAAAATCTTAAATGAAAGTGAGTAGTGAGAGAATGAGACGCGTTAGATCCTGTCAGCAGATCTTAAAGTGACAGCAGCCACTAATTCTCTCTGTCAGTAAAGTTAACCAAAGAACAAAAGGAACAGAGAATTACTAACTGCTCTTGACTAAAGAACGGATTAATCAAATAAAATAATATTTTAAATTTCATTTTTATTCATTTATAATTTATGCAGTGTTGAGTGTTTGATAACCTTATTCAATTTCTGTATATTTCATAGCCTACCTGTCTGACAGGAAGGGCACAGCTGTAGACAGAAAGTCAACATAGCCGACATTTATTATGGGTTTATGTGAGGTTTGTTTTAAGTTCACTTAAATTAAAAGTTGTTATATTTTTTGAAGCCTAATAAATGTTTAAAATTTGGGGGGGAAATTATTTTCATCGAGACATCAGTAACTATAAAAATCAGTGATACTGGCCTTCATTCATAAAAAGATGCCATTAAACAATTATTTAAAATTGTCTTCATGTTGCTTCTACATTACAGTGGAAATTGAGTCTCACATTGTTTAAATTTTATTTACACACAAAACATTAATAGCTAACATTTATTTACTTTATAAAATGATTATCTGAAGTCTTGGCTTTCGGCACCTATTAAACAATAAAGAAAGACAGACATTTTTCTTATACAGCCTATTCCTAGATTATAATCTAATTATTTCCTGGATTTTGTGTCACCATTGTCCCTAAATGTAGCTATGTAAATGCAGGAAATGAGATTCAAATCGAAAATATTTTCCCCCATTTTGTGTCCCCCCCACTTCTCAAACCAAAGTTACACCCTTGTCCTAACCCCTCTAATGACTTAGTTGACATGAAAGTTACTTATAGTAAAGTAAAGTGGACCATGAAACAAAGTGTAACTTAAAATCGGAGAGAAATCTGATCCTCCAGTATGTCTGCAGAGCCGTATGTGAAAACATTTGTTCAGGGGAAGCACTGATCTGACTCAGGCCTGAAAATACTCTACAGTGAACCACAGAGACAACAGGTGTCGATCACAGGCTTTCTGGCAACCTCACATTATATCCAACAGGAAACATGCTCTTCATTTCAGGACGGTTTCATGAACGTCCAGGAAAGTGCAACCTTTGAGTCTTTTAGTGCTTTGGGGGAAAAACATTCCAGTTCACACAGTTGTTGCTCTCTGTGTCACATCTAACCCAGTTTTAGCTCAACTTTTACCAGAGTAAGACATTCCTAAAGCTCCACACACACACACACACATGGCAGGGTCAGCTGGTGCGAGCCGTGGCGTGACTAACACACTCAGATACACTACATTTCTGAAGAGGACAAGAAACAGAGCGAGTGAGGAACACATTAGCTGGAACACATACAGAGTGTGTGTGTGTGTGTAAAAAGTGTTCAGTTCACTTAAAAAACAACTGTAAACCTGTTGCCTCAAAATTATTAAGTAAAAAAAACGTAACGCTTAATTGAAAAAAAAATGTGTGACTTGACACTTGATTTTTCGATTAAGCATGAATTTTATTTACTTAGTAATGACATTTTTTTAAGTTAAGTCAACTGATCACTTTTTACTGTGTGTGTGTGTGTGTGTGTGTGTGTGTGTGTGCGTGTGTGTGTGTGTGTTTATTTAGTGGCTGAAAGTGTTGTCCGGCCTGTAGAAAAAAAAAATACATCTTTATTTAAATATTATTCAAAATATGGTACAGATTTTGTAATCATATTGCATAGTTGTGATTTTTTCATCACACTTTAGACTATAGGGTCCAATTCTCACTATTAACTACGACTTTTGCCTCAATAAACTCCTAATTGCTTATTAATAAGTAAGATAGTTTTTAAGTTTAGGATTAAGGGATGTAAGATATGATCATGAAGAATAACGCATTAATATGTGCTTTATAAGTGCTAATAAACAGTTCATATTCCAGTAATATTCATGCTAATAAGCAACTAGTTAAGAGTGAGACTTGGAGACTAAACTAAACAATTGTTTTATTTTTTATAATAACACAATGAAATTGTGCCGATATTGTTTTTGGCCAGGCTGCCATAAAAAGAAAATATGAACATATGCAAAAAAAAAAAAAAGAGAGAGAGAACCAACGAAATTATGATAATTGACTGATCGGTCAACGTTTTTTTTTTTCACAGCAAACAGCAAGTTTGCTCTTTTTTTGCACAGTAAAATAAAACCTGTAGCTGTAGTTTGACCTTTTTGTCAAAAATATTTGTATACCTGTTTTGTTTTAAAAATATTTTCCTCATATTGTGATCATTTAATCAAGCTTTTAGGGTCATAAAAACAAACTTTTGGCCAATACCATACATTCATAAAGCCTAAACAACATCTTTCTTTCTTTCTTTCTTTCTTTCTTTCTTTCTTTTTTCCAGTTATTTGATTTTAGTGAGTGTTTCTGGTTTATTTTAACGTAACTGATCCTGGCGTCATCCGGGAACACGTGAGGCACTGGACCCGTACACAGCAGAATACTGTCATCATGTCATGCTAATTCAAACCGGAAACCACTGTAATGACCGTCAGTGAACGCCGTCCCATCTCGGTCATCCTCAGGATGTCTGGGACACACAGTTTCCAGGATGACTGACCCTGAACAGCTGCTTTATTAACAGTTTCTGCTCACTGCGTGGCCTGGGAACGTTGACTGTTTCCACCGACGAGATTACCCTGTCAGATAAACGGGCTTGAGTCTGCATCTGGGAACAGCTGCGCATTAAAGCCCTCGAACAGGCGTGTGTGAATCTCAGCGCTCTCAGTGAGACACGAGCCTCTGCGAGATCACTGAGAAACACTTTTAGATAATCACATTATCAGTGTCTCGAGAGCCAGATGACCAAAGAAGAACACGATTAGAAGAAAACATTCAATTCATCAGCGGTGATCATTTTCTTTTCTTTTTTATTACTTATTTTTTTATTTTGAATATCCTTCAAATCTCCATTTACAACAAGTACTTCCACTCAGAAACAATATCCTGTACGAGGGGTCGTAACATGTTCAAGTCCACATGAGAATATGTCCAGAGTACAAGGAAAAGGAGAAATAAAAAATAATGAGCAACATTTAAAATAAACAATGTGAACAGAACAAACATCAACTTAAAACAAAACATGGGTTGTATAGAAGTTCCCCTGGCAGTTCTAATCATTTTAATATATTGCACATTCTCTCTTAATTGCTAATCAAAAAGGTCACACTTTATTTTACAGTCCTGTTCCCCTTGTACTATTGTCACAGTCTTCGTCTGCACCTGTCTGTCTTCGTCTTCACTACACTCCCCAGAATCCTCCTTGTCTCCACACCTGAACTCACTCCCTCACTTACCAGCCTGTCCCTCGTTATCATCATCAGTGTCACCTGTTTTCACCTTGTTATGTCTGATTCCTCCGTGTATTTAGTTCCCTTGGTTCATTCAGTCTTTGTCGGTCAATGTTTGTTGTTAGCCCGTGTGGCGCCCGTGTTCCTGACTTTCTGCCTGTGTTATATATATATATTAAAAGTTATCTTTACCGATATTCCGGACTCCTCGTTCCTCTGCCTGAACCACACCGTGACAGATTGACCGACCTCAAAGTAATGGATTCCTTCGTTGCAGTCCAATTGCTCTGCTTAGAGCAAGAAGATCGTCCCTTGGAGGATCATCTGGCGGATTTCCTCCGCCTCGTTCCCGCCACGACCTTCCCGGACGACAGCCTCTGCAGCTTCCTCTATGCTGGGCTCAACACCGCCACCAGAGAGCTGTTGTCTGGGAAGGCTCCCCAGGGGAGCTTCGCAGCTTATGTGGAGTGGGTGCTGGTGTCCTGCGGATCTCCCTTCACCATCGATGACGGCACCAGCCCCACTCCACCACCCGAGCCTTCCTCATCGCTGGTTCCGTCCAGCCCCGTCCAGCCCGCTCCAGAGACCGTCCAGCCCGCACCAGTGACCGTCCACCCAGAGACTTCTTCACCGCTGGTCCCGTCCAGCACAGAGCCCTCACCGCTGGTCCCGTCCAGCACAGAGCCTTCACCGCTGGTCCCGTCCAGCACAGAGCCTTCACCGCTGGTCCCGTCCAGCACAGAGCCTTCACCGCTGGTCCCGTCCAGCACAGAGCCTTCACCGCTGGTCCCGTCCAGCACAGAGCCCTCACCGCTGGTCCCGTCCAGCACAGAGCCTTCACCGCTGGTCCCGTCCAGCACAAAGCCTTCACCGCTGGTCCCGTCCAGCACAGAGCCCTCACCGCTGGTCCCGTCCAGCACAGAGCCGTCCAGCACAGAGCCTTCACCGCCAGAGACCGTCCAGCCGGAGACCGTCCAGCCGGAGACCGTCCAGCCGGAGACCGTCCAGCCGGAGACCGTCCAGCCGGAGACCGTCCAGCCGGAGACCGTCCAGCCAGAGACCGTCCAGCCAGAGACCGTCCAGCCAGAGACCGTCCAGCCAGAGCTTCACGTCAGCCACGTCCAGCCAGAGCTTCACGTCAGCCACGTCCAGCCAGAGCTTCACGTCAGCCACGTCCAGCCAGAGCTTCACGTCAGCCACGTCCAGCCAGAGCTTCACGTTCCCTGCAGCCCTGCCGAGCCTGAGCTTCCCTGCAGCCCTGCCGAGCCAGTGCTTCGCGTCACGCCTGCCGAGCCAGAGCCTTCCCCGCTGGTCCCGTCCAGCCCTTCAGAGCCTTCTTCGCTGGTCCCGTCCAGCCCTCCAGAGCCTTCACCGCTGGTTCCGTCCAGCATAGCCGGGCCTTCACCGCTAGCCCAGCCAGAGACTGTTCACGTCCCATCTGCCCAGCCAGAGACTGTTCACGTCCCGTCTGCCCAGCCAGAGACTGTTCACGTCCCGTCTGCCCAGCCAGAGACTGTTCACGTCACGTCTGCCCAGCCGGTCCCAGAGCCTGTCCCTCATCCAGTCACTCTCCCCAAGAATTTTTTGGGGGGGGGCCATAGCTCTCCGCCATGGCTACCCGAGGGGGTCTCTCCGCCATGGCCACCCGAGGGGGTCTCTCCGCCATGGCCACCCGAAGGGTCTTCACCGCCATGGCCGCCCGAAGGGCCCTCACCGCCGTGGCCGCCCGAAGGGCCCTCACCGCCGTGGCCGCCCGAAGGGTCCTCACCGCCGTGGCCGCCCGAAGGGTCCTCACCGCCGTGGCTGCCCGAAGGGTCCTCTCCGCCGTGGCCGCCCGAGGGGGTCTCTCCGCCCTGGCCGCCTTCACGTCCTGCTCCGCCCTGGCCGCCTGCACGTCCTGCTCCGCCCTGGCCGCCTGCACGTCCTGCTCCGCCCTGGAGGCTTCCCCTCCTAGTTTGGTCACGCCCTGGCCAGCCTTCGGGGTCGCCCGCCCCCCCACCCCTTTGATGTTCTACGGCGCGAGGTCGCGCCTTGTTGAGGGGGGCGTTCTGTCACAGTCTTCGTCTGCACCTGTCTGTCTTCGTCTTCACTACACTCCCCAGAATCCTCCTTGTCTCCACACCTGAACTCACTCCCTCACTTACCAGCCTGTCCCTCGTTATCATCATCAGTGTCACCTGTTTTCACCTTGTTATGTCTGATTCCTCCGTGTATTTAGTTCCCTTGGTTCATTCAGTCTTTGTCGGTCAATGTTTGTTGTTAGCCCGTGTGGCGCCCGTGTTCCTGACTTTCTGCCTGTGTTATATATATATATTAAAAGTTATCTTTACCGATATTCCGGACTCCTCGTTCCTCTGCCTGAACCACACCGTGACAACTATGTACTTATGATAGTAATTACAATAACTGGGTAATAACTTAAGCACTAACCCTGAACCTACTAAACCTAACCCATGTAGTTACCTTATATTCTTCAACTTCACCTGAAGTATATCGGGGCATTTAAAGTGGCAAGATTTGTTAAAGGATTAGTTCACTTTAAAAAAAACTTTTGCTGATAATTTAAGTGTAACAAAAGAAATGAAGGTTTTTGATGAAAACATTCCAGGATTTTTCTCCATATAATGGACTTCAACAGGACCCAAACGGTTCAAGGTCCAAATGACAGTTTCAGTGCAGCTTCAAAGGGCTTTAAACGACACCAGACGATGAATAAGGGTCTTATTAGGGCTGGGCAATTTAATCGATTCTGCGATATAAATCGATATTTTTTTCCCCAAGAAAGTATCGATTTTTAAGCCGCGAGTATCGATACATACGTCCCATTCAAATCCCCCGTTCGCGTTGCAGGACGAGCGATTTGGTCAGCCAGCTGCTAGTGTCGCTGTAGAGTAAACTTTACACAGACGCTGACATAGACGGCCGCTGGAGCGTGCAACTTTCCCATACCTCTCATACCGGGAATTTAGAAAAATGCCTGTTTCGTGTTCTGCTTGGGACTTTACAAATCACTCCACACAATTGAAAACAGGTCTCGAGGAATTACCTTTCACAAGACTGAACATTTGTTTCTGGTTGTATTTGGTCATCATGATATAATTAGTAATAGTAACGTTCAGAGGAGAAAGGCCGCGAAATTTAAAAATACTGCTGTTATTGTGTCACGAAATGTAGTTTTAATAGTTTTTCAGTCGACAATGTAGTTGTTTAAAGATCAAATCTGTGGTTTATTTATAAAGATACCGCCTATTTAAAATTTTGATTTGACGTTTTTGGAGTTGTGACATCCAGGAGATCAGCGGGCGCTCATGTAGGCTACCCCGCCTGGAACAGCCGTTACCTCGGCTAGTGCTTCTGACGTGTGCCGCTGGCTCTGGTGGCTCTAGTCTAACGTTAGTGGTTAAACATGAGATATAATTCGTCTTGTGTATATCTAACGGGCTATCTTTGGTCTCATTAATCTATCATTTGTTTTCTGGCAAATCGAGGGCAAAGTGAAGTTTCATAACTTTATATTTAGACTATTAAACTATTTACTATTACTTCTCACTTTATCTTATATTTATTTGCATTGCACTGTAGTTGTACCATATGTATTACCATAAATGATCCATCAGTTATCTTTGTTATTGGTAAAATTGGGCCAATCACAGAAAATGCTTTTTCCACAATAAGAAAACTATTTAATTTAATGTGAAAATTTAATTATATCTTAGTATAATGGGAGTCTTCACAATTCTTATCCAAGAATAAAAAGCCAGATACATGACAAGCCTGAGTTTTGACAATTCCTTATTAAAAAAATATTTTATAAGTCTAACTATCGAGTTTTTAAATAACTAGAGATGGAACTGTTTGTGTACACCACATACAAACCACTGAAATCGGCTGATAAATGTAAAAAATAAAAATTATCTTACAACATTGCATAAAGTACTTTGCATTTTCAAGCTGTAGACCCTCTGTCCAGTCAGAGTCAATATATATATATATTGTGTAATTGATGTTTTTAATAAAAATTAATGTTTTTAGTTTTCAGTTTTAGTTTAGTTTTAGTTTTCAGTTCAATTAATTCAATCCAAGTAAATGGAACACTCACAAGATGTCACAAATCACTCTTTCCCTTTTAAATCTTTCAGAAAATGATGTAAGTGTATCGAATTATATCGAATCGTATCGAATCGTATCGTTGGCTGAATATCGTGATATATATCGTATCGTGAGCTGAATATCGTGTATCGTATCGTATCGTGAGATTAGTGTATCGCTACAGCCCTAGGTCTTATCTAGACAAACCATCGGCATTTCACAAATAAATAAAGTTGAAGTTTTATAAGCACAAATGCTCGCCTTGCTCTGTTCTGTGATGCGCGTTCGTGACTCACGTAATACGCAATTACGTTGAAAAGGTCACGCTTCTGTCCTGACGAAAATGTTCTTTTAGCCTTTTTAATATTAAAACACCCAGGATACGCACACGAAATGGGCATTTTAACGATAAACTGACACAAAGACATTTGAATATGTGTATATGGTCCTCCTTCCTCACACTCGTAAACACTGACTCGGTACTTCCGCCGACGCGTGACCTTTTCAACGTAATTGCGTATTACGTGAGTCACGAACGCGCATCACAGAACAGAGCAAGGTGAGCATTTGTGCTTATAAAACTTAAACTTTTTTATTTATTTGTGAAATGCCGATGGTTTGTCTAGATAAGACCCTTATTCATCGTCTGGTGTCGTTTAAAGCCCTTTGAAGCTGCACTGAAACTGTCATTTGGACCTTGAACCGTTTGGGTCCTGTTGAAGTCCATTATATGGAGAAAAATCCTGGAATGTTTTCATCAAAAACCTTCATTTCTTTTCGACTGAAGAAAGAAAGACATGGACATCTTGGATGACATGGGGTGAGTAAATTATCAGCAAAAGTTTTTTTAAAAGTGAACTAATCCTTTAAGTCAGAGATTTTAATATAGACGAAGGACTGAATAATCTGTGATATGATCAACATTCATTTTATAGCTCTATGCTCTTCATGGACTGTCTGTTTATATTTATCCTAAAGAAATATTGATCCTTATATTAATTAATCCAATGTTATGAAAGAGAGTCTATGATAATAGCTAATGCTTTGGGGAAAATGGGCCGGTTTTAATCAAAGAGCCAAACCAATTGTTCTTGAATTGCCCATAAATAATGAGCAATTCTGCTGTTTATGTATCGCATGATGAAAGTCTGGCCTCGAGTGCAACTTCAGGACTAATCTCTCATTTCAGAATCTGTGTCACTGCAAATCTAAACGGTTCAGATCATCGGCTGTGGGAAATATTCGGCATTCTCATTCGTTGTCTTCATGATTACACTAGTAATGACCTTGAAATGGTAACGTCAAACGAGCTTCAAACCAGCTGTATTTTTCTTATTATTATTCATTATCTGTCATCATTCAATTAGTCAGAATTGACAAGTGTTTAAATTTATTTCCACAAACCGTATAATACGGCTAGAACGGTACGGTGAAGACAAACTTAACAATCAATTACTAACACCATACACACACACACACACAACACCAGTAAAGATGATTTTAGCAGATGTGACCCAAGCAAGGTCAAAACTGTAACCACCTCTAACGCTAATCAAGAGTTGCTTAAAAATAAATAAAGCACAATAATGCAATTCACAACTGCTTTCCATGTCAAACCAGATTAATCTGATAAACAGCTTCACTTGTTGAGGTTTCTAACATTTGATTGTGCTGAGCAATATCAAAATCAAAAACCTAAAATCATAATATTATATTTCATAGTAGTTTAAAAAGCTAAACTATTTTCAGAAAATGCATAAGTAATCACCCCCCATTACTTATGGAAAGAATGTTGCAAACTCTCAGCTTATTGTTTGTGCCATATCTTTTAATATTATATTAATATCGAGTTATTATTTCACTGTACAAATGAAAACTGAAATGGATCAAATTAAAGTCCTCAGCATTGAGAAAGTAAACTCGATCACCTGACACACAACGGTCAGCAATGCACATATTGTGCCATATCTTTTAATGTTACATTAACATTGAGGTATTATTTGTACTGTACACTTGAAAATGATAACACTTAAAGTCCTCAGCATTGAGTTAACAGGTGAAGTAAAGCTGGACTCACCTGACACACAACGGTCAGTATTGCACCCAGCACCGCCACGGCCCTCATCATCGGCTTCTGACCCAATAAACCACTGACAAACGCTACAACACGAGAGATGCAACAGTGTGTAAAGACTGAAGCCAAGTTTGCAGTGAGACTCAGTGTCTCTCACTCCTCGTGTCTCAGACTTGAGTGACAGCACATGTGTGTGTGAAGAGGCTGCGATCCCATTCCCAGCCCCCACAACACACACCCATGGCATGAACACACACCCCAGAAAATACATGACCCAGCCAATGAGAAGAATAAGTCAAGTTTGATGTTGGATTGAAAAAGCCAGGTCTGAAAGTTTAGAATAACTTTGAAAGCTCAGAGAAAGTAAAATGCATGTTGCTAGCATGATCCTAGCATGTTTTAAACATTTTCTAGCATTTTTTTTTTTTTTGCTAACATGAATTAACATGTATTGTATTGCATGTATTGTCACAATTCTAGCATGTATTACCATGTTGCAAGCATTTTTAGCATATTGTTAACATGAATTAGCATGATGCTAGTATGTTTTAACAAGTTGCTAGCATGTTTAAGCATGTTGATGTTTTTGCATATTGCTTAACATGCTTTAACGTTGTTGTGTTTTTAACACATTTCTTGCATGTTTGCACATTTTTTTAAACAAAATTCTAACATGTATTAGCATGTTGCTAGCATGTTGTAAAAAAATTGCAAGCATAAATTAAGTGTTTTGGCACATTTGCTAACATAACTAAGTAGGCTATGTTGCTAGTAAGTTTTAACACATTGTTAATATGTTTAGCATTTTGCTAGCATGTTTTAGCATTTTGCTAGCATGTTTTAACACATTGCTAACATTATCCTAACATGCTTTAGCACATTGGTAGGATGAATTAACATGAATTAACATGTTGATAGAATGTTTCAACACAATTCTAACATGCATCAGCATGTTGCTAAAATTTTCAAAACATTGCTAGCATCAATTAGAATTTTGTTAGTATGTTTTAACAAGTTGCTAGCATGTTTTAGCATGCTGTCCTGCTGCTTATGGTGTGAAATTGCTGGTGTTTCTGATGTCACAAACTACCTTGTAACCAATCAGATCAACGTGTGATCGTCAACCAGTGGATCTCTGAGTGAGTGAGTGGAGGCGGGGCTCATTTGCATATTCATAGAACCGCGCATACTAAATGAGGCAAGGGTGTCGAGTTACATTCAAGATGTTTTAAGACATGAAGAATTTATTTTTGAAGGATTAAACGTTTATGTAATTTTGGTGATCAAAGATGAGTTTTAAGGGATAAAATTATTGACTACAGGAGGACCTTAAATACACTAATTGCTCATGACTGAATAACTTTTGTAGCTTTAATAAGGATTAATCCATATTTAATTTATACTTCATGAATATTTCCTTACCTGTAAGATCAAATATTTTAAATATACTGTCTTTATGTTGTTTCTACAATTAATTTGGATATTAAATGTGACATTACTACAATGTAAAACATCTTTAATGTCAAGTCACCTTCATTTATAGAGCGCTTTTAACAATATAGATTCTTTCAAAGCTTTACAGTGATAATAGGAAATTAAAGTAACAGTAACAGAGATGTTTTGGTTTTACAGCAGCTCTTGAATAAAATTATTGTCCAGCTAAAGTTTTTGTTTGATTCACTTCCATTGCAAAGATCATTAGTCACAGAAAAATGTGTGATTAATTAGTGATTAATGATGTCGTATGAAATCTTTCTTGCCAGCTTTCTCAATGAAGGCCTAATACAAGCTAGAGCATTTCTGCAAAGGCATCTGAGCGAAGATCATTATTAGTTTACCTTAGTTTAATTAGTCCAAGAAGCAAATAAAAACAGGTGTAAAGAAACATTTGGTTACTGCTTATATGAAATAAGACCATGACATTTTTTTATATGGTTGTAGAATACTAGAAATGGGTGGTTTGTGTACTAAATTAGCAAATACGTGTTGTGTGTGTGTGTTATGAGAGGAATGTGCACCTGTCTCTGTCACACTGGGCAGCAGCTGGCAGGAGCCGGTCTGTTCCTTCATCCACACAAACAACCCTTCACTTCAGCACTGTGTGTGTGTGTGTGTGTGTGTGTGTGAGAGAGAGAGAGAGAGAGACAGAGCTGACTCAACTGTCTCCAAAGCCTGGTTCCCACACTCTTCCACACACAGCTTTTCTTATCGATAATGTTCTCCCTTTATGGACTGTCCTTAAATGTAAATTTTTTTGCAATGCTGAATATATTTAGGAATATCGTTCTTAGTGTCTGAGAGACAACATCAAAGCAGAAACTGAAGCTCAAATTCCTGCTTGTTTAAGATAGTTATTAGATTGTTTGATTTTTTTTTAATATGCCTACAACTACAACTGCACTTTTTACACACACACCAAAAAAATGTCCCCACAAGGACAAGGATTTCAGATATTGCTGTCTTTGCTTATATTATTGCTTATCATAATGTAGGGTTTACCAGACGCACACACACACACACACACACACACACACACGGAGCGCACGCACACACAGACGCACACACACACACACACACACACACACACACACACACACACACACACACACACACGGAGCGCGCGCACACACAGACACACAGACACACACACACACACACACACACACACACACACACACACACACAGCCTGTAATGGCGCCCTCTGCAGGTGTATGTATGGTTATAGTTACTGTTTTCCCATCTGGGTATTTGTATTGTGAAAATTCACTTAAACACTTGGGCCAAATATAGGAAATACGTCATGTATAAGTAGACAAGTGATTGAGTGCAAAAAGCGCCACTCGGACAGACACATTTGCGTTCTCACTGAACGAATCAGCCGTTTTGAACGAATCGTTTGACTGAATGATTCAATGACTCATTAAAGGATTAGTTCACTTTAAAAAAAACTTTTGCTGATAATTTCCTCAGCCCCATGTCATCCAAGATGTCCATGTATTTCTTTCTTCAGTCGAAAAGAAATTAAGGTTTTTGATGAAAACATTCCAGGATTTTTCTCCATATAATGGACTTCAATGGACCCAAACGGTTCAAGGTCCAAATGACAGTTTCAGTGCAGCTTCAAAGGGCTTTAAACGACACCAGACGATGAATAAGGGTCTTATCTAGACAAACCATCGGCATTTCAAAAAGAAATAAAAAAAGTTTAGGTTTTATAAGCACAAATGCTCACCTTGCTCTGTTCTGTGATGCGCGTTCGTGACGTCACGTAATACATTACGCTGATATCATGCATTGGACGAGGATTCGATTAGAACTACAGACACGAGTGAAAAGTGTTAAAAAACTACAGACATGGAGGACGCGCGAGTCCGGCGGTTATGTAGGTTTAGATAAAGGTTGTTTTTTTTAGTGATTAATTATCAGTATCTTACCTGACGAAAATGTATTTATTCAATGTTGTCTACATTATATTGCAGAAAACGTCTCTGGTTACTTGCATATATATCTCGGAATAGGGAACGAGACGCTGCGGAAAGCGCAAGTGGGATATCCTCTGGATGTGCCGGTTGCCTGAAGCCCTATAGAATCACGCCAATTCATTGGCTGATGGCGCTCGCGCAAAGCTGGCTCTGCCCCGACGCTCTTACGTCGTAACATGATGAACACGCGCGCGCCATCTTCTCCTCAGATTTCTCTGCCGAAAAGAAAAACTGTTGGCAGCGTGAGGAGCTTGGCAGCGGCAGCGTCTCGTTCCCTATTCAGAGAACATAGGTTATATACAGGCACGTGCACACATAGACATCAAAAGGGGCTTGAGCACCTGCCCTTTTTATTCCTGGAGAGAAAGTGCCCTTTTTTCTGGGGTGCTTTTTTTTTATTTTTGAAAAATAATATTCCTGTTTGCGCACAGCTTCCCTGTCAAACAAATATATTTATTGAATAGTGTATCTAAATATCAGGTCAGGAGTTCTGAAGCGCTCCCTCTCGTCCCTTAAAATACGGAATCATCCCGTATTCACAAGTAAAATGATGCGTCCCGGCCCGTATCAAATCAATTAGGGACGCAATTTGTCTCGTACTTTACATAAGGCCCACACAAAGTTGAGTAAAAACTTTAAACCTGCTTCAAACCAATGCGCCACAAGTCAAAAGAGAGCCCGCTGCCTGTGAATGTGCTGACTCACAGAAAGACGAGCACCAGATCATGCGCAAATTGCTCATGCACAGACCGCGCGCCAGAATACAGTTCTATTTCGCGCTTGAACAAACAATAACACAGAATTATGCCAAAATGTCGTTTGTCAAGTATCTTCATAACATAAGAGCAGTCTTATGACGGACATAAAGAGTTGTGAGAGAATGAGGCGCGTGTGAGATCCAGAAGCGGCTGGTCTTAAAGGGCCAGCTACCAATAAAGCTTTCTGTCAGTAAAGTTAATCAAAAAGAACAGTTCTGTCAGTAAAGTTAATCAAAGAACAAAGGGAACAGAGAAAATTACTACTCACTGCTCTTGACTAAAGAACTTGCGTAGCTTTAATAAGGATTAGTCTATATATCATTTATAATTTATGCAGCGCAGACTGTCTGATAACTTTTTTCAATTTCTGTATATGTCCTACCTGTTAGACAGGAAGGGCACAGGTAAATATGACATTTATTATAGGTTTATGTGAGGATTGTTTGAAGTTTACTTAAATTAAAAGCAGTTTTATTTTTTTGAAGCCTAATAAATGTTTTAAAAAAATGTATACTAAGACCATGGTTCCTGTGTGAACTGATTATTTTGTAGACATCTTTTGAAAATGAAACAATTGAATGAGTTTGAGGAAGATAAAATTAACTTTTAAAATATATTTTTTTAAAGAAAGTCAGAGTTGTGTTAATATATATACTTTTTTGTTTAAAAAAAGTAAAAAAAAAAAAAAAACGTAATTATGAGAAGTGCCCTTTTTTCAATTGAGCCCCTGCCCCACAAAATGTCTGTGCACGTCCCTGGTTATATACGCAAGTAACCAGAGACGTTCTCTTTCATAGGTTCACTCAACGCTGCGGAAAGCGCAGTGGGAACGAAATACCAAACTTGCCAAGCTAAAGCGCTGCCATAACTGGTAGGCTACCAGACCAAATAATGATAGGCCTAACCATGATCGGTTCAAGCAGACAGAACCTGGGGCCTGATGTATAAACGTTGCGTACGCACAAAACGGGCATAGAAATATGCGTACGCATTTTTCCACGCACATATCGGGATTTATAAAAAATAAACTTGGCGTAAATAAGTGCGCACCGTAAGGATGCTCTTGACCGTGCGTACGCACATTCTGGAGACGAAGGGAATTGGCGACACCGATGGTGAGCTAGAGTTATGTCTTTTGGTCACTTTTAGACAGAAATTCGAAAGAAGATTAGACATATACAGAAAGATAATACAAATATGATTTCACTCACCAAGCCTATCACTTGAAGCAAATCTCCATCCCTTTTTAAATGTCCGCGCCAGCGAGCGCGCTGGGCCATTAGTGAAACTAACGCATATAGCCTATCTAACGGCAGATCTTCATTATGAGTCCTAATCACCTAATCATAAAAACACTGCATGTTCACAATAACAGTTTAAATAAATTAAATAATTATTTAAACTATGTTTTACTTCTGATATAAACATTTAGATTAAATATGCCAAATTCTCATTAAAGGAGTTACACACTTAAACTACATGAAATCATTACTGAGAAGTAATGATTTCATGAACTCACAACATTTTTTATATTCAATAAATATAAATATTTGTTGTGGAACACGTTTCCTCTGGCACGCTGTGTTTTAATGTTTGAACTACAGAGATAATTGCTTATCATGATAATAGCAGATTGTCTGAGAAAATAGTTTCGTGCAAATAATGCACAACAAGGTCTATCTGTTTCCGTTCAAAATAAATCAATTATAAATAATATTTGGCCAGTGGAAAAGATTGAGAAAAACTTTCTCTGAAATGTGTTTTACACTATTTGATTTATGTATTCAAAAACAAGGCTAGGCTACTAAATGTTTTTTATTAATGTAATGTGACGGCACATCCATATTTTATATTTTCCTAATGTCTTGGACCGTTAAACATATCACGTGGATGAATAATCATATGTAAATGATATGCAGATGAGGATATGCATAGTAAAACTAGGCGTTGTAATCTCCATATATGGTTATTTCGGGGAGGAGACGCATGTGCGCACAATCTTCCACTGACTGGGATTTATAAAGTGAATTCTGCGCAGGTTCTGGCGTACGCACGGTTTTATAAGTCTGAATATTTTTTTGCGTACGACATTTTTGAATTTCGGGCGCACGTACACTTTTAGTAAGGATCCTAGGCACAGTTTTATAAATGAGGCCCCTGGAGTAATGTCAAGATCTAAATTATAGAACCTCACAAAAGTGTGCGGAGAGGACAAACCTGCCGCCACACAAATGTCTTCCAAGAGGGCCCCTCTAAAGAGAGCTTGAGAGGAAGCCACACTTCTGGTGGAATGTGCTCTGATGCTAAGAGGTGAAGGCAAACCACGCACATCGTAAGCCAGCTAAATAGCGTCCGTTACCCAGTGGGAAATCCTCTGCTTTGATGCGGCAAGCCCGCGGAGGCCAGCACCAAAACATACCAAGAGCTGGTTTGATTTCCTCCAACCGCCTGAGCGATCTACATACAACTTCAAAGAATGGACCGGGCAGAGCAAGTTAAGTTTCCTTTCTTCCTCAGAGGCAAAAGGAGGAGGGTGGAAAGCGTTAAGGATAACAACCTGAGAGCGGAACGCCGTGGAAAGAACCTTGGGTACATACCCTGACCTCGGCCTCAAGGTAACCCTAACCAGGCCAGGAGCGAAGTCCAAGCACGACTCACTAATAGAGAGAGCCTGCAAATCCCCCATCCGCTTTAGTGAAGATAAAGCCAACAAGAGAGCAACCTTAAGAGTCAGAATCCGCTCTGGGGCTGTCAAACTCTCTGTCAAACCCTCCAGAAAGACTGACAGGTCCCACGAGGGAATTCTAGGGGGGGCGAGCCGGTTTCAGGCGCCTAACCCCACGCATAAAGGCCGAAACTAACCTCAGTTTGCCCAAGGGAATCTCGTCTGATTCTCTATGAGCGGCAATAGCTGCGACATATACTCTGAGAGCGGTAGCAGCCGCTCCGGAGGCAAACTTTTCCTGCAGGAATTCCAGCACTGAGCCTACTGGGCAGCTAACTGGGTTCCTATCATGTGCTAAGCACCATGCCTTGAACACCCTCCACTTGGCGATGGTCTCCTGAACGTCAGTTGGGAGATCAACGCTTAAAGCTAACGGCCTCTGATAGGCCAAACGCACAGCTTCCAAATGTCGGGGCGAGGATGCCATATACTGCCATATATATATATATATACACACAGTGAAGAAAATAAGTATTTGAACACCCTGCTATTTTGCAAGTTCTCCCACTTAGAAATCATGGAGGGGTCTGAAATTGTCATCGTAGGTGCATGTCCACTGTGAGAGACATAATCTAAAAAAAAATCCAGAAATCACAATGTATGATTTTTTAACTATTTATTTGTATGATACAGCTGCAAATAAGTATTTGAACACCTGTCTATCAGCTAGAATTCTGACCCTCAAAGACCTGTACTGTATTAAGGAGAGGATGACCGGGGCCATGTATTGTGAGATTTTGGGGAACAACCTCCTTCCCTCAGTTAGAGCATTGAAGATGGGTCGAGGCTGGGTCTTCCAACATGACAATGACCCGAAACACACAGCCAGGATAACCAAGGAGTGGCTCTGTAAGAAGCGTATCAAGGTTCTGGCGTGGCCTAGCCAGTCTCCAGACCTAAACCTAATTAGTGTTGCACGGTGCACCGATACTTCAAAAGTATCGCGATACTCGGAAATGAAAAACTTCACGATTCCTAAATTTATTAGTATCGATACTTCTAAGAATGACCGCGTTCCAGATTTCTAAGAGAGTATTTCATGTTGGTGTGTGCAACGCACGCTTCCAGTGCCTCCCTATGGACGTCTGTGTTTTTTCTCCTCATGCGCGTGTGACAGGGCGCATGAACTGAACGAGCAGAGAGAGAGAAAGCCCCGGTCGCGCGTGCGCACTCTCTCTGCGGAGCCAGGCGAAAGTATAAACAAGGCTTCACCGTCTCAAAACTAAGCACTTGTCTTGCTCTCTCTCTCGCGCATAATCAAAATAAATCGACACGATGGTAAGGTCGGGAGATTAAAGTTTCATGTGGAGCATTCGGTTTTTTTTTCTCCTGAATTACCGCTGGGTATGAAATGGAAACTGGCAGTGATGAAATGTTTTCTGTGATGACACAAATCTTGTGGGATGTCCTAACCGCCGGGATAACAACGCGCACACGTCTGATAATGACACGTCCAATTCGCGAACTAATGACTCCTTTGAACCGATTCGTTTTAATGAATGGTTAAAACAACTGATCTTTCCAACACTGAACTCACGATACATCTGAATCGGGGTGTATAACTAATAATCGGTAACACTTTGTAATAAGGTTTCATTTATTACATAAATTACATAAAAAGTAAGCTACAGTTTGCTTACTCAAGTGTAAGTTGTTTTAAAACAACTACAATCAGGAATTGATAAGAGAATCGTTAAAGAATCGGATCGATAAGCAGAATCATCAGTGGCATTGATATGGAAAAAATCTTATCAATTCCCGGTAACTCTTATGTTTCTTATGATAACTGAGATAATGCTGCTAAATTTATCATTTTTTTCCTTGAATGTCATTGGTCTAATTTATTTTTATATTTCATATTTTGTTCAAATGGTTAATATATTTGCTGTTCATAATGTTCATTTATTAGTCTGTTATATGATTAGAATGGTTTCCCAGTTTTAAAATAAAGCACAGTGCGTGATATTTGAGAGTGTTTCTCCCTTTTCAGGAAAAGTATCGAAAAAGTATCGAAATCGCAATTCTTGACTTGGTATCGGTATCGAAACAATAATTTTGGTATCGTGACAACACTAATAGGAGCCTGGTCTTGTTAGTCCGAAATAGCTGCCCGGAGGCGTTGCCAAGATGGCGGCCGAGTGGCATGACTTGCCTAAAAGGACTTTGATAAAAGCCACCGGGAAGCGGGAAGCGGAAAGAGAGAGATCCGTGGAGATCTGCGGGGGATTGCGTTGCCAAGCTGTAAGCAGCGAGAAAGTGAAAGTGGGAAGAGAATGCCGAGAGCGGAGAGAGCGTGTGGGCCGATTTGAGTGACAGCTGAGAGCAGCGCCTTGAGAACGGTCATCCAGCGCAGTGGGCGTGTCCCTGACTTTATTCAGTTTATTGTTTTTTTTTTATTTGTCAATAAAGACCCGCAGTCTCCACAAGCCGACCCCGTATCCTTCCTTCACCCTGAGTCTGAACTTTGCTACACTGGTGCCGAAACCCGGGAAGGAAGGAGAACGCCTCCGCCAGCACGCCGTTTGTCGCTCGCGGGCCTTCATCAAGAGAACCATCAGGCGTTAATGGATTTGAGGAGCGACCAGGATCGCCGGTTCCACGCCCTGATCCAAGCCCAGGAGGACGACAGCAAGCTGTTCCGGAGCTTGCTGAGCCGGGAGGTTCGAACCGCAGCCCCTTCCCCCAGCCCAGCGGTTCTCAAAGTGTGGGGCGCGCCCCACTAGTGGGGAATAGAGACGTGACAGGTGGGGCGCGCCAAGCGAGAGGAAATTTTCCTTTTAATGCCATTATATCTTTATCCAGACATCCTAACTGTCCCGGAAGTTCCGGGAGTCTCCCGCATATTGATAGCGGCTCCTTGACGCCCGCAAATGAGATCCAATCTCCCGGAATCTGGAGCAAGACCGCTTAGTGACTGGGCGCGCGTGTGTGTGACTGTAAATGCAGCGCGTGTGAGAGCAAACCGTCCTTATAGCTGTGTGTTGCCGCCAAGCGTGCCGCACAAGCCCTGAAAAGTGAAGCCAAAACGTCTCGATCGCCCCCCAGTGACTGGTCCTAGTATAGGTCATAAACCCAGCCTCCCCGTGTTATTCAATGGGACGTGAGACCAACTAAACAATTAAATTACACTTCAAATATCTTTTTTCCAAAGGTGGTTTCTGTCATTTGCTGTAGTTTTTATCATGCTGATGCAAGTTCAAGTGTCTGTTTTTAAAATAAGTTTGTTTTTAGTTAGTTATGTGATACTATAAAAACGGTGGTGTAACGTCATGATTGACAGCTGTGATTGACAGGTCCTCTGAGCGAAGTAGTCACTGAAGCACCAACGGACTTTTTTTTCAGGATCTTCGGAGATTGTATTTACTTTATTTTAACAAGCCTAATGTCGTACTGCAATCAACAGACATCAAAACTGAAGCAGAACGGAGAAACGAAGCAGTTATCGACCACTTTAAAAAAGTGCTGGGAGAGGGAGGGCGGCGCGTTGATTTTCGCGGCTTTACTTCCTGGTCACTACTGCGCAGGTCTGGTCCCGAAATCGCTACTGCGCAGACTCAAGTCCCAATAGAGAGCCTAAGTCCCTCCCCTTCCGGTTAACCACCATGGGACCTTAATTCGGAAAAATATTACATGAAAGTCAATGGTGAGAGACAACAAATATTTTGATCCCGTTTGAATTGTGCCCTGAATTACACATATGATGTTTGTCAATTTAAAAGATACATTTTAAAGTCAAGAAAGTCGCAGTTTGACGTAAAACTGTTGAGTACGGAAGCGTATTGCATTCACTTGAGAAAAAAAAATCTACTCTGTTTTTCTGAATTAACGAGTTAATTATCTCAGAATTACGCGATAATTTTTCATGGAAAATTTTTTTTGCTCTGTTTTTCTGAATTAACGAGTTAATTATCTCAGAATTACGAGATAATTTTTCATGGAAAAAAAGTTTTTGCTCTGTTTTTCTGAATTAACGAGTTAATTTTTCATGAAAAAAAAGTTTTTGCTCTGTTTTTCTGAATTAATGACTTAATTATCTCAGAATTATGAGATAATTTTTTATATATAATTTTTTTTTTCCTGTTTTTCTGAGTTACTGAGATCACTCAAAATCCTGTCATGGAGCTCTATTTTAGCTGGATTGCATGGAAGTAAACGTCACGCCTTTCAAGTTGAATCCGGTTTTATTTTACTTTACACGAAACCCGCGTCCTCGGGGACCCTCTGAAACGCTATCATGGCTTAATAATGCATTATACTGATATTAAAATAAATAAATGATATTAACTCAGTGATCCAAAACTCAGTAAACACCATACTAATAATGCATATTACAGAAAACAGAATAGCAGATGAGCCCAGAATATGAATGCAACAAGTTTAATTATACGTCAAGCATTTTCCTTCCATAGAAAACCAAGAAAGCGCTTAATTTACATTTATTCATTTAGCAGACGCTTTTAATGCGACTTACGCATGAGAACAATAGAAGCAGTGAAACTAACAATAGGACAACAATATGCAAGTGCTGACCCTTCTCAGTTTAATCTAATGCAGTACATACTTTTTTAGGCTAACGCTAACGTTTAGGGACACGGGTAACTAACGTTAACTTAACTGTCATAGGTTTAACGTTACTGCAACGTTATCAGAGATATAAGTTATCTCTGTGTGTGTTTTTGTAACGTTACTGCTTCACTATTAGCGCAGCGATATTATCATGTATTTCAATGTGTTGGTAGCTAACGTATACCATCTTACTTTGCTGTGTTTTGTTGTTGGCAAGTTAACGTTACGTGTTTAATGTTGTCAGCTAACGTTAACTTAGTTTAAAACTCAAACGAATGAGAGGTAAAAAAAAAAGCGTGGTAATGAGTAAAGTGATAAAACTGTCATTTATTCGTTAGAATTTACATAACCTCTTCAAACACTGATAACGATATTGAAAAGATATGTTTACTTTTTTTAAAAAAAAAAACTTTTTTAATTTATTTTTTTTAGATCAAGCATTGATTGGAATAAGATTTCTATCGGGGAGAACACCCAAAAGAAAGACCCATTCACCAACTACAGTAAGTCAATTTTACCACGTACTGTTCGAAAACCTTAAGTATGATTTTCATACTGTTAAGTTACTGATAGAAAGTTTGTCCTTTTGTCTTTCTTCTGCTGAAGTGGCGCACTGAAAGGGGAGATTCATGTCACCTTCATCAGTCCTTTCTTTAATCACTGGAAACCATTAAGGGATTGCTATCAAATATTGTTTACATAAAATAAACATGTGTATATATTGGAGAATTGCTTGTAATTACTGTCTATTAATGTTTATATAAAGTGAACATTGAGTAAATGTCATGTTGATATATTGGAAAGTTGATTTTAATTAGTATAAGTTAAAGCAATGTTTATATAAAGTAACGTTATACCTCATACATTGATGGTAACGGTATATACACTCACCGGCCACTTTATTAGGTACACCTGTCCAACTGCTCCTTAACACTTAATTTCTAAGCAGCCAATTACATGGCGGCAACTCAGTGCATTTAGGCATGTAGACATGGTCAAGACAATCTCCTGCAGTTCAAACCGAGCATCAGTATGGGGAAGAAAGTATGATTTGAGTGACTTTGAACGTGGCATGATTGTTGGTGCCAGAAGGGCTGGTCTGAGTATTTCAGAAACTGCTAATCTACTGGGATTTTCACGCACAACCATCTCTAGGGTTTACAGAGAATGGTCCGAAAAAGAAAAAACATCCAGTGAGCGGCAGTTCTGTGGGCGGAAATGCCTTGTTGATGCCAGAGGTCAGAGGAGAATGGCCAGACTGGATCGAGCTGATAGAAGGGCAACAGTGACTCAAATAACCACCCGTTACAACCAAGGTGGGCAGAAGAGCATCTCTGAACGCACAGTACGTCGAACTTTGAGGCAGATGGGCTACAGCAGCAGAAGACCACACCGGGTGCCACTCCTTTCAGCTAAGAACAGGAAACTGAGGCTACAATTTGCACAAGCTCATCGAAATTGGACAATAGAAGATTGGAAAAACGTTGCCTGGTCTGATGAGTCTCGATTTCTGCTGCGACATTCGGATGGTAGGGTCAGAATTTGGCGTCTACAACATGAAAGCATGGATCCATCCTGCCTTGTATCAACGGTTCAGGCTGGTGGTGGTGGTGTCATGGTGTGGGGAATATTTTCTTGGCACTCTTTGGGCCCCTTGGTACCAATTGAGCATCGTTGCAACGCCACAGCCTACCTGAGTATTGTTGCTGACCATGTCCATCCCTTTATGACCACAATGTACCCAACTTCTGATGGCTACTTTCAGCAGGATAATGCGCCATGTCATAAAGCTGGAATCATCTCAGACTGGTTTCTTGAACATGACAATGAGTTCGCTGTACTCAAATGGCCTCCACAGTCACCAGATCTCAATCCAATAGAGCATCTTTGGGATGTGGTGGAACGGGAGATTCGCATCATGGATGTGCAGCCGACAAATCTGCGGCAACTGTGTGATGCCATCATGTCAATATGGACCAAACTCCCTGAGGAATGCTTCCAGCACCTTGTTGAATCTATGCCATGAAGAATTGAGGCAGTTCTGAAGGCAAAAGGGGGTCCAACCCGTTACTAGCATGGGGTACCTAAAAAAGTGTCCGGCGAGTGTAGATTTATTGAATCTAATATGTAGAAATATTGAAGAGTTGCTTGTAATTACTACAAATAATGTTTGTATAAGGTAATCCCCTGTACTTAAATAAAGTATGTAGAAATATTGGAGAGTTGCCTGTAATTACTGTCAAATAATGTTTATATAAAGTAAACCCCCCGTATTTAAATGGTAAAAATATGTAGAAATATTGGAGAGTTGCCTGTAATTACTGTCAAATAATGTTTATATAAAGCAATAACTGTTAAAAATATGTTTCTGAAACTTAATATCACAAGATCTTGTTTTTTTGTACAGGATAAAACCAATATTTAAAGGAGAACTCCGGGCAATTTTTAAGTTAATCTTGATCGTTAGACCTTTGTGAGTACTGTCTATAGAAAAAAAAACGAACCGGATTGTTGCTTGCGACACGGAGCTGCGACAGCGAATGCCCAGAGCTCCCACTCAGCTATAACGGCAGCTCTGGGGGCATAACATAAAGAGCGTTTTTGTGCCTCTTAACAGACACAAAATGCAATTAAAATGTCTGTCCAACATGAACAGGGGCCTTACCTGTGAACAAGATGCGTTTAGAAACTTAGCCATGGTTTAAATTCATCTAAATAGTGTTTTAGACGGCAAGCTGTAGTCTCGTGCTGAAGTCTCGCTCCTCCCACCTGGACACTATTGACCTTTCCCGGCTACAACTGAGATCACGGGACTTCAGCCCGAGTCCAGGTGGGAGGAGCGAGACTTCAGCGCGAGACTACAGCTTGCCGTCTAAAACACTATTTAAACCATGACTAAGTTGCTAAACGCATCTTGTTCACAGGTAAGGCCCCTGTTCATGTTGGACAGACATTTTAATTGCATTTTGTGTCTGTTAAGAGGCACAAAAACGCTATTTATGTTATGCCCCCATTGCTGCCGCTTTAGCTGAGTGGGAGCTCTGGGCATTCGCTGTCGCAGCTCCGCGTCGCAAGCACCAATCCGGTTCGGTTTTTTTTCTATAGACAGTACTCATAAAGATGTAACGATCAAGATTAACTTAAAAATTGCCCGGAGTTCTCCTTTAACAGGATTTTACTGTAGATTGAATAATGACATAAAATTAAAGTTTAAATCAATCAATATACTGGTATTGGGCTTTAAATTAGGGTATCTGAAGGTAATTATACAACGTTTTCTGTGTGCTTTACATAGAAAAGTCTTTACTTTGCCAAGGAGTTCTTGTAGATGGATTGGATTATCTTAAAAATATACCAAATAATACTGTATTAAAACCGAAGTCTTTGTTTTAATTGTGTAATTTTAAGGTATTTCTGCAATATTTTTACGTTTTTATACAGATTATATACATTTGTTTAACATTCAACAGAGATTTTTTTATGAGATTTCTTTTTCTTTCTACAGCAGTTTGACTGTAAAAATACAGAAAATGTTCACGGTAAATATCCGTTTTCAAAAAACAAAAATTTTTCCGTAAAATAATTTACGTTTTTTTACTGGAATTTGACGGTAAGTGGTTGGCAACTTTGCTGCCAGACTTTTTACCGTTATTTTACGATTTATTTTTTTACAGTGTACTATCCTTACTATCCTCAATTAAAGTTTGGATGCGTACGTGTCTCTAGCTCTGAAATCTTCTCCGTCAGCCTGACTGTCTCCTTGCATTTATCACATATAAATCCTATATTGCCATCGGAGAAGGCTATACTAAACATATGACACGTGACACAGGTGACAATAACAGGACAAGACATTATTCACCGTGGTTGTTAACTGATTCTTACTTACCTGAGCTTTTATGAACTCAAAGGCGCGGGCGCGAGAGAAGATAAATAAATAAATGAGCGCACGGGTGGCGTGTTAGCAGGCTACCCAGGTAGCAAACAGACGTTGGGCCAACGTCAATATCGGTTGATTACGTTGGCCCAACCTATACGACAGAAATACAACGTTGGGCCAACGTTGGTATGGTCAGTTGCAATGGCTCACCACTTCCCTCAAATATATGCATGCAGCATTTCATGTTTTACCATTCTTCAGTGAACATGGGGAAAAGAGTATCTGGCTCCTTTTTTATGACGTTGTTTCTAAGCATACCATAAATGCATTTAATTAAATTATACGACTATTTTTCTCAGACATCTTTAAGCTAGGGGTAAAAAGCAATTAACACCTACTAGGAGTAGGGTAGGCTTTAGCAAAAATAACTAATAACTGATGCGGTCAAAAGTTTTTTATTTTGTATTATTATTGTGACTGCAATTTGTTATATTAGGCTATGGGCATAGGCCATTGCACCTATGAATGGGCCATAGTAGATCTCCAAAATTAGTTTTAAATTCATAATTTAATATTTATGAGATTTTTATTTAAGTAATGTTCTAATTCTAGATGTTTATATTTGCAAATGCTGCGTGCTTTTGACCTATGCTTTTGACGTGGTTTAATCAATGGCCGTGCGCGTGAACTTTCGAGTCGCTTTCAAACACTGAAGCGGCGCAGAGTTGCGATGGAAACGGCGCGCAGGACCAGCCGGACCACTGCGACTGACAAGCAGCAAAACTCACTCTCTCGCTGTTGTTTCCACTGCTTTCAGGTGAGATTAGTCTTTTGAAATCACACGAATAATACACACAACTGTTCTTTACACTTCTCTTACTTGTAATTGACACGCTTCTGTTGAATAACTTATTTACTTTATAGACATGTTTTAGTGTCTTCGGAAAAAGTCCGTTAGGATCTCACCCGTTTTCAGAAGCTAACGAAGTTTTCAGAAGTTTCAGGTACGTTAACTGGGTTGAGCTTTTGTTTATGAAAGTTTGGGCGTTTAATCACCTCTTATGTGTAGATGAGAGTTTTTGTAAAGGTTTTACTTGGAAGTGAGCTAATTTATTTAACATAAACGTTATGTAGGCCTACGTAGCGAATTACTAACGTGCTGTGCTAACAATAACGGAAGCTAGCGATGTAAGGTTAATCTGAGATATTGGGTAAACTGTATTCAGTAATATAAACAACTAGAAATTATAGCTAGTAGATGATGGTTCAAAACAGAAAGAAATACGCAACTAATACGAGGCTTAGAGCTACAGTCTCGACGCAAACAGATTACAGCAGGCAGACAGGAGCAATCGATCAGCAGAGCAGGATCAGCAGAAAGAAAGATTACGTAGAATGAAAGATTAGTAAGAAAGAAAGAAAGATAGATTAGTAAGAAAGAAAGATTAGATAGATTAGAAAGAAATAATGAAAGAGATTAGTTAAAAACAAATAAAGATAGATTTGTAAGAAAGAAATATAGATTAGTTAGAAAGAAAGATTAGTTAGAAAGAAAGAAAAGTTAGAAAGACAAATAGTTTGAAAAAGAAAGAAAGAAAGATTAGGTAGAAAGAAAGAAAGAATAGAAAGAAAGAAAGATTAGGTAGAAAGGAAGAAAAATAAAGAGATTAGTAGGAAAGAAAGAAAGATTTGTTTGGAAGAAAGAAACATTAGTTAGAAAGATCGATAAGTTAGAAAGAAAGAGAGAGATTAGTAAGATTAGGTAAAAAGAAAGAAAGATTAGGTAGAAAGAAATATAGATTAGTTAGAAAGAAAGAAAGATTAGGTAGAAAGAAAGAAAGAAAGATTAGGTAGAAAGAAAGAAAGAAAGATTAGTTAGAAAGAAAGATTAGGTAAAAAGAAAGAAAGATTAGTTAGAAAGAAAGAAAGATTGGGTAGAAAGAAAGAAAGAAAGATTAGTTAGAAAGAAAGATTAGGTAAAAAGAAAGAAAGATTAGTTAGAAAGAAAGAAAGATTGGGTAGAAAGAAAGATTAGGTAGAAAGAAATATAAATTAGTTAGAAAGAAAGATTAGTTAGAAAGAAAGATAGATTAGTTAGAAAGAAAGATTAGTTTGAAAGAAAGATAGATTAGTTAGAAAGAAAGATTAGTTTGGAAGAAAGAAAGATTAGTTAGAAAGAAAGAAAGGTTAGTTAGAAAGAAAGAAAGATTAGTTAGAAAGAAAAAGATAAGTTAGAAATAAAGAAAGATTAGTTAGAAAGAAAGATAGATTAGTTAGAAAGAAAGATTAATTAGAACGATAGATTAGTTAGAAAGAAAGATTAATTAGAACAATAGATTAGTTAGAAAGAAAGATTAGTTAGAAAGAAAGAAAGAAAGATTAGGTAGAAAGAAAGAAAGAAAGATTAGTTTGAATGTAAGAAAGAAAAAAGAGATTAGTTAGAAAGAAAGAAAGAAAAAAGAAAGAAAGATTAGTTTGAAAGAAAGAAAGATTAGGTAGAAAGAAAGATTAGTTTGAAAGAAAGAAAGATTAGGTAAAAAGAAAGAAAGATTAGGTAGAAAGAAATATAGATTAGTTAGAAAGAAAGATTAGTTAGAAAGAAAGAAAGATTAGTTTGAAAGAAAGAAAGATTAGTTTGAAAGAAAGAAAGATTAGTTAGAAAGAAAGAAAGATTAGGTAAAAAGAAAGAAAGATTAGGTAGAAAGAAATATAGATTAGTTAGAAAGAAAGAAAGATTAGGTAGAAAGAAAGATTAGGTAGAAAGAAAGATTAGTTAGAAAGAAAGAAAGATTGGGTAGAAAGAAAGATTAGGTAGAAAGAAATATAGATTAGTTAGAAAGAAAGATTAGTTAGAAAGAAAGATAGATTAGTTAGAAAGAAAGATTAGTTTGAAAGAAAGATAGATTAGTTAGAAAGAAAGATTAGTTTGGAAGAAAGAAAGATTAGATAGAAAGAAAGAAAGGTTAGTTAGAAAGAAAGAAAGATTAGTTAGAAAGAAAAAGATCAGTTAGAAATAAAGAAAGATTAGTTAGAAAGAAAGATAGAAAGAAAGATAGATTAGTTAGAAAGAAAGATTAATTAGAACGATAGATTAGTTAGAAAGAAAGATTAATTAGAACAATAGATTAGTTAGAAAGAAAGATTAGTTAGAAAGAAAGAAAGAAAGAAAGAAAGAAAGAAAGATTAGGTAGAAAGAAAGAAAGAAAGATTAGTTTGAAAGTAAGAAAGAAAAAATAAAGATTAGTTAGAAAGAAAGAAAGAAAAAAGAAAGAAAGATTAGTTTGAAAGTAAGAAAGAAAAAAGAAAGAAAGATTAGTAAGAAAGAAAGAAAGAAAAAAGAAAGAAAGATTAGGTAGAAAGAAATATAGATTAGTTAGAAAGAAAGATTAGTTAGAAAGAAAGATTAGTTAGAAAGAAAGAAAGATAAGTTAGAAAGATTAGGTTGAAAGAAAGAAAGATTAGCTTGAAAGAAAGAAAGATTAGGTAAAAAGAAAGCAAGATTAGTTAGAAAGAAAGAAAGATTGGGTAGAAAGAAAGAAAGAAAGAAAGAAAGAAAGAAAGAAAGAGAAAGAAAGAAAGAAAGAAAGATTAGTTAGAAAGAAAGATAGATTAGTTAGAAATAAAGATAGATTAGTTAGAAAGATAGAGTAGTTAGAAAGAAAGAAAGATTAGATAGAAAGAAAGATAGAGTAGTTAGAAAGAAAGAAAGATTAGATAGAAAGAAAGATTAGTTAGAAAGAAAGAAAGAAAGATTAGTTAGAAAGAAAGAGATTAGTTAGAAAGAAAGAGATTAGTTAGAAAGAAAGAGATTAGTTAGAATGAAAGAAAGATTAGTTAGAAAGAGATAGATTAGTTAGAAAGAAAGATTAGTTAGTTAAAGATAGATAGATAGATAGATAGATAGATAGATAGATAGATAGATAGATAGATAGATAGATAGATAGATAGATAGATAGATAGATAGATAGATAAGTTTATTAGTACATATAGAATGGTAGTTTAACCCTCAGACGGTCTTCCTTTCGGAGTCATATCCTGGGCCTACCCGGTCAGAAGTGACCGGAGACCTAAAAATTAAACTTCCTCCATTCCAGTAAAACCAATGCAATTTTATTTTTGTTCTATAATATTTATTCTTTTTAATTTTGCATTTTGAGAGAATTTGACTGAATTTATTCATATTTATGCAATATTTATAGTCTATTTTTGCTATTGAAATTAATTTAAAAATGTGTGTGTGTGTATATATATATATATATATATTATTATTTTATTTTTTTAATGCAGTATTTTTTTTTAAAATTTGCTCTCAGGGTCCCCCTACAGTTGGGAAACATTATTGTCTTCTACTACTGTCATAAAATCTGTCATGGTTACACCAGGGGATACACACCTGCATTTGTTGACAAGCCGATCCCCCGAACTCTGAATGAGTTCTCAGACTGAGAGGAGTTGGGCAGACTGCCAGCGTTGCGTGTGAAATGTCTTCATCCCAGGTACATTGGCATATATTTTAGCATGTCATATGAATATAGTTTCATGGGCTTACAAGCCAGTGTCTTTATAGTAGCCTATTGGCTACTGTTTTACATAATGGATATGCTAATTCAGTTCAATATTTGTGTGGTAGGTAATAGACATTTTGTCAATATTATAATATCAAGCTACCATAGATGAATCTGCAAATTTGAAAAATAAATAAACAAACATGACTATCAGCCGGCAGACATTAGGATAGTTATCCTGAACGATTATTTTGTCCGTCTAATCATGTATTTACTTGCAGGAATTACTTGTACACACCGTTTAGACATAGGCTACTGATTTATTTCTTTTTTGACGGCCAGCATTGGTCGGGCACGCACCCCTCCTCCTCCTTTAGCTCACGCCAGCGAGAGAACGCTGGACCAATATTGATCCACGTCCAAGCCTTTTATTTTGTCACTCTCCCTTTTTCTCTTTCTACTGTCCTCCGACAAAACCTTTGGCTTCTTGGTTTTACTTGCTGCTTCGGCCATGACAACATACAGAGAAAAAAAAAGCTTGTTGGGCTCTCACGTCAGAATTTGAGGAAGTGAGGTATGCCGTAAAGCAGTCGAATTTTGTAGTTCTTTTTGTGCTTACATAGTGTTACAAGTTACATAGTGCCAGTAAAAGCGATACAGACACCATCAGGCTATGGCAGACCTGACATTTAACGTATTCTAAGTCAATGTACCATTTTAAGGGTTTTGGAAAATTATTATAAAGGTTGAAAAAGTTACATAGTGCTGCTTTAATATAGAGTCTAGGCCTTCAAAAAAAATGTTTTAAGCAGATTAGCACCATCTGGTGGGAGTATGGAGAGAAAGAGTAGGACCATTGTGTAACCACTAGATGGCATCTACAGCTCTCTATGGAGAGGCATGTGAATTCCCCAGCTGTTTATGGACACATTTACTTTATTTTTATTTTTTGTGGATTTGAATACATATATTTTTTTTTAAAAATTGTGAAGAAAAAAAATTCGGTGAATTTTTGTGTTTTGTCAATTTCCCATTCATTTCCTATGGGGTCATTTTTGACCGAAGACCACAAAAGCGTGACAATTTTTTTACGACCACTTAGCATGCTCGGATCATGACCTCACCAAGTTTCATAACATTCTGATGAAGCTGTGATTTTTAAAAATTCAAAACAGATTTTTTGTAATAAAAATTTATTGGTGTGTATGTGTATAAAAGTGTGTTTGTATGTGTGGGTGGGTGGGTGCTACGTCCCTAAAATGGCTAAGGGTATGAGGGGACACAACATAAAGTAATGCAATTAATTCCCAGATTAGTTATCCCTGTTAACGTGATTAAGGTGCTGGAGCAACAAGACACGAAGACAAAAGGAGGTTTGAATCAAGTAAATTAATATATTTATTCATTGCAACAACGTGCACAAAAGAGAGAGAGAGACAAAAAAAACAACAACCCAAATAACGTGCCCAGGGAGTAGGAACCTGAGCGGGGCTAAAATTAAAGAAATAATCAAAACAAAACCCACAATCTAACTACATTCCCATCCCCACTAAACTACTATATCAAGAAAATAAAACAAAACAAAGTTGACGGCGCTCAACATGCCCTACCTAACCTACACTACATAAAAACTCAAAACATACAAGAGTAGCACCCGTTCCTTACCTAGTGTATTAACAACGTGCTTCCCTAGGTGTTGCGTGAATGGAAGTCACGTGACATACTTGCCTGATCACTACTCCCTGGCCAGTTGTAAAGCAATACAAAAGCAACAAAAGAAAACAAAGACTCAAGTTTCCAACGTAATCCAAAATAAACGTTAACAAACTGTTAACTCCAAAATATAAACTTTAAATAACAAAAACGAAAAAACAAACAAACAAGGCACGCCAACATCACGGCGTGACCCGAAACGAAAAGCAACCGCTCCCTCCTTCTCTCTCTCCCGCTTCCGGTCTACATCAGTCTCTTATAGCAAGGACGCCCATTCAGGTGTGCGTCGCAATGATGACGGACAGCCAACAGCACCGCCCTAGAGATAATAGCGGAGAGAGTGAAAACAAAGACAACAACAAAAGAACACCATATCTTCGGAGCACGTAACAGTGGGTGTGTCTGTTTTGCACTCTTGATGTTGTAGAGTGTCAAACCTTTACTGCTGTGTACTTTTTTTTAGCATTGTGGCCGATTTGTAGATTGTACACACAAAAATTCTGAGATTTTTTTTTTTTTTTTTGTCAATTTCCCATTCATTTCCTATGGGTCGGTCATTTTTGACCGAAGACCAAAATCGTCACTATTTTGTTTACGACCACTTAGCATTCTCGGATCATGACCTCAAATTTTTTTTGTATTCACATACATAATGCCATAAAAGTCACCAAGTTTCATAACATTCCGATGAAGCTGTGATTTTTAGAAATTCAAAACAGAAAATGTTTCGGTCAGAAATGACCAAGGACCATCTGAGGGTTAATTGAGTCTAGGGCTTCAGGGATTTTAGATTTGAGTTTATTTGTTGTACACTACTGGGCCACCGTAGTCTTGGCTCATTTTTAACTGTTGCAATGAAAGTCAATGGGCTTTTTATGATTTTTAATATTAATTTTTAAGAAAACTGAAACTCAAATCAGTCTGAAAAGATATAGCAACTCAAGTCAGAACAGTCTGAAGGTCTGACCCGAGTTTGGTGGTCATAGCTTTAACGGTCTAGGAGGAGATACAGTCTAAAATTTGGCTCAGAAGAAGAATACGTTTAAGTACAATATCAGTAGGTTGGCTTTTCCAAGTGTAGTAAAGTTTTTCTTTGTAGAAAAGTTAGAAGCTCAAGACCAGGAGACGGAGGAAGTTTTCCAAGCAGAAGTTCTTTTATTGCTTGTCGCTGTAGTCATACCAACATCGTCTCACTAAGATAATTTTACATTCTTAGTTTATACTTTCCAAAAGAGGGTGGGATTACCTAAAGGAGGAGTCATTCTGAACAATGCATGTAAATGATTCATGAGTCAGCTGTTTACCTGAGTTCATCAGGATTACAGTGTCAGGCCTGATGATGGTGATCCAATCAGCCTGATCAGATCACTCTAACATTACCACTATCATAGAGACAAAGGGCCCAGCTGTACTCAGAGAAGTGATCAAAGGTTATAGTCATAGTGTGCACTTTCTCAGTTAAAAATACTGTTAAGCCTTTATGTAACATTTAATAAATTTGTTTTCCTTCACAAGCCAACTTAATAATAAGTTTAAATAGGATTTCAGTAAGTTGGCTTTTCCAAGCCAACTTAACAAGTTTAAATAGGATTTCAGTAAGTTGGCTTTCTTAATAAGTTTAAATAGGATTTCAGTAAGTTGGCTTTTCCAAGCCAACTTAATAACAATAGTGATGCCTTGCCTTTGGCAAGCACCACTAATACGTTTAAATACAATATCAGTAAGTTGGCTTTTCCAAGCCAACTTAAATAGGATTTCAGTAAGTTGGCTTTCTCAAGCCAACTTAATTATGTATTGGTATATAAAGATATACATTTATAAATTTGGGAAAAAGTTTTCTAGAAAAAACCTGCCTACCCTGCCTTTAAAGAGTGAGGGAACTGAACGATGAAAGCATTAGATATGTTTCTATCAGCCTGTATTTATGTCGACTATCCCATATGCTGGTCTGGAACTAGACGGAAACGATTGGGATCAACCAGGACCGAGGCAATCCGGTCCATGATCATTTGTGAAGTTTTGTACTGAGGGACAGAAAGTGTGAAATAGATTAAAAAAGAAAAGAAATGGATGTAGATCAGGACAGCGAGTGACTGAACTGAATAAAATGTTATTGTGTATGTCACTATGTGTAATGAATGAAACTTACTAAATGAAAGGCACCTTGGTCCATCCGGTCTTGTTAAAGCTCAGTTCCTAACAACAAAGAGGAAAAAGATTAAGATTACATGATTCTCTTAAAAGTAAAAATTCTAATTCAAGCACTAATGAAATAATAAAGAGAGTAAGGATCAGTACACACTTGCAAGAAGACTAATGCAGAACATTTTAAAGTTCAATGGAGCTTCAAAGAACCTAGGAGGGTTTCAACTTCCTCAGTTAATGGATTACCAAGAACTAATAATGTACTTGGTGTGAAGAACCTAGGCTTTAGATTAAGCCAGGATTAGGCCTTAGTTCAATTAGGACATTTAATTATCTTTTATAAACGTGCCTTAGAAAAAAAAACATTATTAACTGAACATGTTTTAACTGAAAGCAACTTGCACTGACATATCTTGACTTTTATTCAGTTAAAACATATATTTTAGTCTGGGACTAGGGACTAGGCTCAAGACTTGTCTGTCAACTGGGAGATAGTGTAATGTCAAAAATGTTTTAAGCTCCAAAGAATCATATAGTCAACCATAGAAGAACCCACATTTTTCATAAACTCTTAAAAATAAAGGTTCTTTATTGGCTTTATTTCTTAATTTTGAGACACTCACGGGTTTTTCGTGGAAGTAAATGGTCACAGCTTCCACGAATGGTTTTTCTCCAATCAGTGGCCCTAAAACCACACAGATCTTTCCTCGAAGCTGAAAGAATGCAAATGGAATTATCTTTCAAGATTTAATTTCTGCAGTGGCACCATGTATCAAATGTACTGTCACAACTCGCAACACATAATCTCACCTGTATGTTCTGCACACCACATTTTATGAAGAACAACTTCGCTTCTATATCGACATCCCCGTTGTAACTGAAAAAAGATGTCGGAGAGGACACATTAGGTTTGCTTATAACTCTTTACAAATAAATTGAACCATTCTGCTGAATTTGTTCTAAACAACTACAACTTGATGGAAAACTAAACAAAAATGGAGTCTTTAAATAGGATATACACTCATGTTATGTTACAAATCTGAGTTGGCTGCAGTTTGACGGTCAGGGTTTGTCAGCTTGTGAAATACAGACACAATATCGATTACATTAGACTTTTAAATCACACCCTGACAGACAATAGACAATTTACTCATTATAGGGCCTCATGATTGCATGAGAAGCTCAAATATATCTCAATCTCAAGTCAGTAAATAAATAGATTTATGCATCACCTGATATCAACGTCAAGCTCAATATTATTTTCTCCACTGTTGGAAAGAACGTCCACTCCAACCACCTTAATCAGCTGTAAAATGAAGAAAGGTTAAGTTGTAAAAGATGTGCAGCCAAAACTCTAATATAGGGGAAATCAGTTGTTTCTTTGTGCATTTATTATTCCATAACACTGTAATATAGTAATTTTTTAGGTCAGTAGATTTTAGGTTAATATTAAAGTAATTTAACAACATATTTGCTTGTTCATGGTTCTCTGATGTCAGCTAATGGTCATAAGATTGCAAGTGTTAAATGGCTTGTTGTGTACATGGGGCAAAACAGTTCCCGGAATAACCCGATTTGTTCAGTTGCGCCTTTCTTTTACCCGTGCAATAATAATAATAATTTCACAATATGTGAATTACACTTACGAATAACAGTAAAATGCTATAAATATTTTTTTCTTTCACTTGAAAGGCGATTTACACCTTTATAAATCTTGTCTTGCGAATGCAAATTTAATTAACGCTTGCAATCTTATGTACACTTTCACAAATATTACCCTGTGCTTGCAATTCTTTAAGGCATCATATTACCTTCATACTTGTGTGTGTGTGTGTGTGTGTGTGTGTGGTGTTTTCATGTATGACCTTGACACCAAGGTCTATCTTGGTGAATCTGAATGGCCGTAGGAAGTAGTTGGTGGCGCGGATGCGTTAAGTAAGGGTTTCGGTAATCTGCTTCTTCAAATAAGATGAAATATATGGCCAGGCTTGCTGGAAAACCTTGAGAAATAGACAGGATTTTTATTTGAAATTAAAGTCACCAACCTTCATAATCATGACATGGCAGATGTCATAAATATGAAGGAGGTCTTATGCATGTTTATGACAACTGTCATTAAGTGTCATTGCAAATATGACATTGAGATGTCTTTGTCATGACACCTTGACATTACCAAGACAACATAAATTGTCATAAATATGTCAAACATGACATAGCAGATGAATTATCAAACTTAAAGGGGTCATGACATGGTTTTTTGTTTTGTTTTATTATGTTCCCTTAGGTGCAATTATAGTATTACTATAGTTTTTTTTACAAAAAACTTAAAAAATGTAGTGATTTATGACCTTTTCCCACCCTGTTTCTCCCCCTCTGATTCAAACAGTCTGTTTTGGGGTGTTTCCCCTTTAAGACTTCAGTGTTAAAGGGTTAGTTCGCCCATTTAAGACATGAAGTTGTATGCAATCCTTACCAGCACTATAGTGTATACACACTGACCCACTCTGTTGTCACCCCCCTGGTCCGAGTTCTGACCGCTGGAAGTTTTTTGAATGAAGTAATCCCGGCTACTTTCCGGGGCCACAAAACTGTGCGTTTTTACGTGAAAAAAAGATTTGCGTTTCAAAGCTTGATTAATTTAACACACAAAAAACACGCCGGTCAAAATTCATACCTCAGTTTTAATGCGGCACTATTTTCCTTCCGTTTCTATCAATCCGCGCTGCTGTCAATGTCAACAGTGCGCACGTGACGATTAGCTGTTGATAGCGCGACTCGCCGACATGTCCGACTACGAAACTTCAGATGATGAAACTAATTTTAGCACAGTGTCAGACGGATCAGATGAAGACAGTAATTTTAACTCCACGACAAAGGGATATCTTTATGAACCGGAGTATACCGATGCCGAACTTGAGCAGATGGACAAAGAACGGGAAGAGAGAGAGCGAGAGGACAGAGAAGTTGTCCAATCTGATGCTGTTGCCATCGGCTACTCAGCGGGAGCTAAATTATCTCGAATAAAGGATTTTCGTGTATGTAGTGCTCACTTCAGCGAAGATGATTACATCTCCAACCAAGGAGGAAAAGTTAAAAAAATGATTTTACAGAGTTTTGCTGTACCAGTACCACGGGTAAACTCTATTTACTAACTTTATGATCCCATGTCTAAACTGTACGGTAAACAAGCTGATGTTTAGACTCCATTATAAAACACGTGAAAAGATGTGTAATATAAAAAAAGTATATATTGTTACAATTTGCTGAGAAAAATATTTGATTGAACACACACAATTGGCTTTATGCACAGCTGCACTACTTCCAGAACTTCAACCAGCTCCTTGTTTCCTATTAGCCATTATAAGATAAATTGATTAATTCAGGTGTACTTGACCTCAGTAGTCATGGCAACAATAATCAGATACACCTGAATTAATCAAGTTTGCACAATAATAACAGACAGTCGGACATGTTGTCGGCGAGTCGCGCTATCAACAGCTAATCGTCACGTGCGCACTGTTGACATTGACAGCAGCGCGGATTGATAGAAACGGAAGGAAAATAGTGCCGCATTAAAACTGAGGTATGAATTTTGACCGGCGTGTTTTTTGTGTGTTAAATTAATCAAGCTTTGAAACGCAAATCTTTTTTTCACGTAAAAACGCACAGTTTTGTGGCCCCGGAAAGTAGCCGGGATTACTTTATTCAAAAACTTCCAGCGGTCAGAACTCGGACCAGGGGGGTGACAACAGAGTGGGTCAGTGTGTATACACTATAGTGCTGGTAAGGATTGCATACAACTTCATGTCTTAAATGGGCGAACTAACCCTTTAACACCCACTGTTATGATTGGCTAACGTCAGTGCTGCTTATGCATAAATTATTAACGTTAATCATTTTGTATCACATGTAGACTACACAATGCTCCACCACGTGAAACTTCGGTCTTCCAATCTTTTACCATCGTGTCAATTCTCAATTGATTTTGATTCAAATGCACGAGGGAGGGAGAGAGAGAGAGAGAGAGAGAGAGACAGTTTGAAGGCGCGCGCGCGGCCGGGGCTCGCTCTCTCTCTGCTCGTTCTTTCAGTAACATTCCCTGTCACACTCATCTCACTCACCGTTCAAATAAAGCTTTGGCGCGCTGCAAATGCTGCAAATAAACTGCATCCGACTGCTTTCCCTGACGTCTGGATCGTTCGCCGGTGTATTCAAACACTCAAACAGGAACAGCACATCTGCGTGGCATAGCAATCTTCTTGTAAACAGACCCACTCGCTGCACGTCGAGTCGTCGACTGAACACATGTGGGCGCGAGCCGCACGACAACGATGCGAAATGAGGCGTAGTTGTCCTGCGCTGGAGGCGGTCATATGCAAACGACTGGCACGTCACTTCGCACCGTGACGTCACTTCTAACCATGGATCCAGAACGAGCTGTTTTTAGAGCTTGATTAAATAAATGCTTCGTTTATAATGGGGAGGACGTCTTAAGCTATGAAACTTGCAGGAAGTTTTAATAGTACATAGATCTCTTATATGCCAAAAGATCAAGGCAAATTTGGTTTCTCATGTCATGACCCTTTTAAGAAACCACTTAGCTTTATGGGTTAACATTTCATAAAACTGTAATGTGGTTGGTTTTGACATTGGCTGTCATGAGGCCATTACAACTGTCATGAATGTTTCTTGACCTCAACTACAGTGGTACACATTTACTTTGTCATTAAAATGTTATAATGGCTTCATGACAGCCAATGTCAAAACCAACCACATGACAGTTTAATGTAATGTTAACCCATAAAGCTGAGTGGTTTCTTAAGTTTGATAATTAATCTGCTATGTCATGTTTATGACAGGTTGTGTTGTCTTAGTAATGTCAAAGTTGTCATAACAAAGACATCTCACACAATGTCATATTTGCATTAAAAATGTCATAATTGAGCGAATAACACTTAATGACAGTTGTCATAAACATGCATAAAACCTCCTTCATATTCATCACATGTGTCATGTCATGATTATGACGGTGTCGTGTCAGTCTTATGCACACCCCTTCAAGAAAAGTGTTACCCTGAAGTGATGCTGAAGTGTGTGAGAACAGAGGAATAGCATCAGTGCAAACCACCAACATTTGTTTATTGGGATTAAATATTTTAACCATTCTGTGTCATTTTTCAATGTCACTACTTACATGTTTGTGCACAAAATGCTATAATATATTCAAAGTAGTAGACTCTCATTCTTCTCTACGCTGTGTGCGTTATTGATTAAATAGCCTAGCCTATTTAACATGGTTACAGGCACCTCGGGCACCCCATTTTAAAAGACTGGATTAAACACCAGCGCACACAAGCAATCCTTTTAATACTCAATTTCATTTAAAAATGTAAACCCAACAGGTATGACATGTGAAAGAAAGAGGAAAAAACTGTTCATGAGAAGACGAGCCTATAGGACAGCCGCAACTTAGTGGATAAATATATTTAGTTATTTATTATCCAGAATGCACAGTTGGAAAGAAAATATATTTGTAGGACCATTTCAGCAGGCTCAAGATAATTAATATCGAGATCGTTATTAATTGTTTTAATCAAATGTTTTAATCTGCATGTGTAGAGGTGCGCTGAACGCTGTAACCGGAAACTCCCGATATGAACTAACTAGAACGCGGAAGTAGTTGTCCAAGTAGTCCATTGAGTGTTAATGTAAACGATATTATCTGTATTGTCCTGTAAAAATAATGCAGTTCATTTAAATTATTCAGCCTTTATGAGCAAGAAACTAATGCGCAAACGGCAATCTAGCAGTCCTATAGGCTCGTCTTCTCATGAACAGTTTTTTTCTCTTTCTGACATGTCATACCTCTGATAAGTTGGTGAAGAAAGCTGGTTCTGTGGTGACTCTTTAACATCTGTCGCAGAGAGGAGGACCCTTAGCAAGTTTTCTTCTATCTTGGACAATGCCTTTCACCCACTGCACAATATGATTGTCAGACAGAAGAGACATTGTCAATCCCTCAGGCGATACGGCTTTTTAACTCATCCCTGTGAGCAGGGCTTAATTTAATTTAATTCTGTCTGTCTTGTCTGTTGTTTTTAATTAATTGTTGCTACTGGAAACTTGAATTTCCTTAATGGATGAATAAAGTATTTATCTATCTATCTATCTCATTATTTTGATCTCATCGGCAGCTCATCAATCCTTAGTGCTGAAGGGGATGGAATGGAAATGTATTAATCAATTATTTTTATTTTAATATTAAATGAGTTGAATGACTTCTCTGGAGATTTTACTTTGTTATAGAAGTTACCATTGGGGATATTCAAATTAATTACCGGTAACCAATTATTAATACCATTGATCAGCCCTACCAAACGTGGATGTTTTTTCCACTAAGAAACGAACATTATGTCGTTCTGATTGATACTGTGAAGCTGCTTTGATACAATCTATATTGTGAAAAGTGCTATATAAATATACTTGACTTGACCATTGTGATTACTGAAATGTTCTTTTCATGTATTCTCTAATGTCTGTATTTGATGTCTGAATGCAGTAACAGTGCTTGCTCATTTATTCCGGCTTCCAGAAATGAAATATGGACTTGTTTTGTGTTTGAGAAAGGTCTTCAACGTGTTAAAACATAGAGTCATTAAAGCCAATAGTTTAAAGGACCATCTCTTTGTTAAAGCCGTACATTCCGGTTAGACTAAAGTTTAGCTATCCTTGAGAGAAAGAACATTATCTTGATGTTTTGAGACGACTCTACTGTTTATAGTTAGAGCCTGGCCAAATCCAACCTTGGAAAAGCTGTGTCGGTGTGTGTGTGTTAGTCGTCTTGGTTGCAGGAAATGGTAAAACTGCTGTGATCTGTGTGTGTGTGTGTGTGTGTGTGTGTGTGTGTGTGTGGTGAAGGGTAAAACTGCTGTGATCTGTGTGTGTGTGTGTGTGTGGTGAAGGGTATAACTGCTGTGATCTTTGTCACTGTAAGCGGGGCGGCCTACGAACTCCTGTGTGAGTCTTGAAGCTGACTTCTGCTGATGAAACTGCAAACTATCTTTAGTAAAACTTTTCTTTAATTTATTATAATTCTGACTCCGGGTCTTCATTCAAATATCTGGATCTTGGTCTTTGACTGTAAAACCCCTTACAGTCCGGTTTATATTGTTATTAGTAGAAGAATTCGTAGTATTATCTCATCAGTGCTATTGTTCTTTCTTTTTTTTTCACACAAACACTGGCCGACAATGTCCTAATTTCAGTTAAAATGACAAATCTGCATTCTTACGTTCTCATTCATACTGTTACCAAGTTTGAGTTAAATAAAGTCACCCAGTAATCATGTCCCCCTGGTATTTCTGCATACATGTGAGTTTTGGTTTGTATTAATGTCCTCAGACAGTTACCTGTTGCGCTGGTCGATGGTTGCTGGTTCGCGCTGCTGCTATCCATTCCTTCCAACTGCATGATATTTACATTCTGCGTGTTGCCTAAGGAAAAAGTTAAACTAACATCAGAAACATCAGGCTGAAGCGGACATGAATCAGAGTGGTAATAACTAGAGACTCACAAAAAATAAGTGAATCACACTGGTGACAACTTTTTTTGAACAAAAGTTCCTGATAATGTTGGATTGCGTAGAACGCTCACCAAATTCTGATTAGTCGAGAGGATGTATTGCGTTTAGGCTAAGAATAGGTTTGGCGCTTATCGCGGTTTGGAAAGGAACTGCATTTTGCAGTACATTTTAAACAAGGAAATATAGTGATTTGGCATGAAATGTTGATGGAACAGTGAATAGGTTCAGTACACAGCAATAAAAAAAATTTTAAATGCCGTTTATTGCTTTTTGGAAAAGAGCTCTTCATATATATATATATATATATACATACACTCAAGGGACAATACTATTATAATATCAAAATAGACAATAAAATAAATGGAGAGTTTCTCCATGTAAAGTATTTAAGGAGTTTTACCTTGAGAATGACGCTTCTTCCAGAGCAACCATAGCAAGAGTCCAGCGGAGATCGGAGCCAGAGAAACCAGAGGGTTGACCAGAGAAGGGCCAAAAAACACAGGAGAAATAATCAGAGAATATTATCACTTTGAGCTAATTATATTAGAGTTACAGTGAAGAAAATAAGTATTTGAACACCCTGCTATTTGCTAAGTTCTCCCACTTAGAAATCATGGAGGGGTCTGAAATTGTCATCGTAGGTGTATGTCCACTGTGAGAGACATAATCTAAAAAAAAATCCAGAAATAACAATGTATGATTTTTTAAACTATTTATTTGTAAGATACAGCTGCAAATAAGTATTTGAACACCTGAGAAAATCAATGTTAATATTTGGTACAGTAGCCTTTGTTTGCAATTACAGAGGTCAAACGTTTCCTGTAGTTTTTCACCAGGTTTGCACACACTGCAGGAGGGATTTTGGCCCACTCCTCCACACAGATCTTCTCTAGATCAGTCAGGTTTCTGGGCTGTCGCTGAGAAACACGGAGTTTGAGCTCCCTCCAAAGATTCTCTATTGGGTTTAGGTCTGGAGACTGGCTAGGCCACGCCAGAACCTTGATATGCTTCTTACAGAGCCACTCCTTGGTTATCCTGGCTGTGTGCTTCGGGTCATTGTCATGTTGGAAGACCCAAGCCGTTTCTCAATGTCAAGGAAGGATCCTCGGAAGCCGGAATTTCGAGGATGCTACGTCATCGACATCCGTCGAAGGACTGTTCCAATGTCGAGGATCCTCCGAATTTCAACCAAGGACTAAGTCCTTCATTCGGAAAATATCCCATACACAGGAAAGGATGCATGTGTAGCCTTCGCGCTCTCAAATCGCCCACAATCCTATGCGCACAGCTTTGCTATCTTGTTCAAAAAATAAAAGACGTTAGCGGAGTCGGAGCATATGTTTCAAATGTAAATAAATTTACGTTACCATACATTTGTTATAACCGTCATATAAGTAAAGTTTAACGTTAACGTTTAAATGCCAGTAGATTTACTACCATATTGATATTACAAATTATACAAAATATACAAATTACGTTATTGATGGCTGAACCGGACCTGTAATTTTAACAATTGTTAGCTTGGTTGCCGTCACCGGTATTCCTTTTATAAATAATTAGTTAATTGTACAAAGTAATTTAACGTTAATATTATACCATTCACAGCGTTATTCATAGCTTTCTCGTCTTTTTTTTATCAGGGACCAAGGAACAAACGGAGACGTTCATACGAAAAATAAAGTCAATTAAATTGAACTGGTTTTGTCTTTGCTTTATTATTTAATATGAACGTCCGGTCATGATTTATTTAATATAAACGTCTGGTCAAATTTATATTTAAAGGTGCCATATGTAAAAATTGAGGTATAAATATCCAAAAAATGAGCTACACGCATCAAAAGAATGAGAAGAAATAAGTGCAATGATGTCATTAAAAAAATGACAAGTTATACTGCTGCCGAGATATAAACCTGAATTAGCATGCTAAATTACTAGCCCCGGCCCGGCCGGTGTCGTAATACCAGTTTCGGCCATGGGAGGCGGTATGCGGGCAACATAACCACCATTCAAACTGTAATACACGAATAACTCGCACGGCTTGTGGGCGTACTTGAACCTGATGTCTATCATGTGGAAAGTACAGCCCATTACTACATTTCAGTTCAGGGACAGGGAATAGATGATAGCGGAAAAATGCCAAGAGAGCAAGAGAGCCTTAGCCACACCGCAACCACCCGCTGCAGGGAAAAAAACGCACTCAGATGCAAAACAAAATTCGGATAAAAAAAGGAGAAGAACCAGAGTCAACATAGGCACTGCTTTCCATCGATGGAGACTATTAATGGACTAGAAAAAAATGGATCCAACCGATGGATCCAACATTTATTTTGGATCGGTAAGTAAGTACGATGCTGTTAGTATTTCACTAGAAGTTTGTATAGTTTTTTCGGGAAGTTACAACATAGAAATGTATCGAAGGATGTTTGATTAAAGTGCTAATGTGATGGCTAACTTAACTGTTAACGTTATCTAACTTAACGTTATCTGTTAGCGTTTGATAGTTAGCTCTAACGTTACCCACAGATCCGATCCGGTTTTCACCTGTAATCTACCAGAGGCCGTCTCTAACAAACTGATGCTAAAATGTAACATTAGCTAAGAAGCTTGAAATGTCTTCGATGATAATGAACCCCAAATGGACGCACGAAACGTAATGAGACCGAATGTTTTTGGGGGACTAATGATAACACTAGAAGAGGTATTGAAAATGAAATCAAACTTGACAGAATCTGACAGCTGAGATTTTTTTTTTATCATAACTAACCTGCTCTATCTAGTCTGTCGGTCTCCGTGTCCTCTTTGCTTTGCGATTTTTCTGTGCGTGAGAAAATTGATGTGTGGCGTGAGAACATGTGAAAAGTGTCAATTTCGTGTGTCTCACGGTGAATTCGTGAGAGTTCGCAGCTCTGAATGGCGCAAGCTTGGTCAAAATCAGCGAATGCTGTCTGTCAAATCAATGTAATTCAAAGCAATAAATATGTAATATGAACAACTAATATGAACATATTCACTGGTAAAGGTGAAGGGGAGTAGCTTGAAGATGTCATTTAATCACTTGACATCAACCAACGTTCCTCTGGAGTCAAATCGTCCTCTATTAGGAGTTGGCTCGGCTCTAGGCTAGGGTCGTTGTGAAGGGAGGGGCGGAGCCATAGACTGTAAGGGCGGAGCATAGAGACTATGCCGTTTCTCGTTTGTTACTCTAGAGTAGACCAACTCACTTTCTGGAGGTATACTGCCCCCATCTGGTATGGAATGTGGAGGATGAATTTATTTTTTGGCAGACATTCCACATGGCACCTTTAATACAGTGAAGAAAATAAGTATTTGAACACCCTGCTATTTTGCAAGTTCTCCCCCTTAGAAATCATGGAGGGGTCTGAAATTGTCATCGTAGGTGCATGTCCACTGTGAGAGACACAATCAAAAAAAAAAATCCAGAAATCACAATGTATGATTTTTTTACTATTTATTTGTAAGATACAGCTGCAAATAAGTATTTGAACACCTGTCTATCAGCTAGAATTCTGACCCTCAAAGACCTGTTAGTCTGCCTTTAAAATGTCCACCTCCACTCCATTTATTATCCTAAATTAGATGCTCCTGTTTGAAGTCGTTAGCTGCATAAAGACCCCTGTCCACCCCATACAATCAGTAAGAATCCAACTACTAACATGGCCAAGACCAAAGAGCTGTCCAAAGACACTAGAGACAAAATTGTACACCTCCACAAGGCTGGAAAGGGCTACGGGGAAATTGCCAAGCAGCTTGGTGAAAAAAGGTCCACTGTTGGAGCAATCATTAGAAAATGGAAGAAGCTAAACATGACTGTCAATCTCCCTCGGACTGGGGCTCCATGCAAGATCTCACCTCGTGGGGTCTCAATGATCCTAAGAAAGGTGAGAAATCAGCCCAGAACTACACGGGAAGAGCTGGTCAATGACCTGAAAAGAGCTGGGACCACCGTTTCCAAGGTTACTGTTGGTAATACACTAAGACGTCATGGTTTGAAATCATGCATGGCACGGAAGGTTCCCCTGCATAAACCAGCACATGTCAAGGCCCGTCTTAAGTTTGCCAATGACCATTTGGATGATCCAGAGGAGTCAGGGGATAAAGTCATGTGGTCAGATGAGACCAAAATATAACTTTTTGGTCATAATTCCACTAACCGTGTTTGGAGGAAGAAGAATGATGAGTACCATCCCAAGAACACCATCCCTACTGTGAAGCATGGGGGTGGTAGCATCATGCTTTGGGGATGTTTTTCTGCACATGGGACAGGGCGACTGCACTGTATTAAGGAGAGGATGACCGGGGCCATGTATTGCGAGATTTTGGGGAACAACCTCCTTCCCTCAGTTAGAGCATTGAAGATGGGTCGAAAACTGTGTATCACAATAACCATTAGATCGTTTTGGACAGAACAACGTGACCGCGCATACGCGGGTAAAACCAAACTGTTGTATTGAAACTGCGCATGCGCAGGTAAAACTGTTGTAGTGAAACTGCGCATGCGCGGGGTAAAACTGCTGGGGTGAAACTGTGGCTCTGCGGCTCTGCAGACAGACCCTTCTCGTTATGGTGGCATTTTCAGTAGATTTACTGCACTAACATTGTTGTGGAAACGCAATAAGAAACTAAACTATCGTGCTACAACGCAATTTCTATCAGCTGCAGTTCTGGCGCCTCAGTCCCAATACTGTAAAACTCGACAGCGACATACATTCACATCACATGTGGATGCAGCGGTAGAGTCACACTCACAGGACACTGCACTTATTCGAAATCACAAAAGATATTCATCATTGAGGACGTTGAAAAGCTTCTGTCCACCGGGAAAAAAATGTTAAATTAATGAATTCGATAATGATGGATGAAGATTTGTAGATCGTGCTTTTCCTTTAATACATACCTTCCACAATCTATGTCATGTCCCACCCGTAAATTACGCCCCTGTATATAACAAGACTATTTTTCATTCACACAATAAGCAAGTAATTAAAACTGTTTCTGTTGTGAATCCTTTGATATATTTATATAATGTTCAGCCTCCCCTGGCGGTCTGTTTTTCTATATTATTGCAGTTCTGACTGTACATGGACTTTGAAGTGTAATAAAATAAAAGTCCAGCAGGAGTCAGTGTTGCTCTGTCTAACTCAAAATATCATTGTTCAAAACACACACACACACACACACACTGTGTTATGTGGTTTACTGAAACTCAAACGCATGCATCCATATCAACACTCCCAACTTTCCTGTTTTCATTGATGCTTGTTTTATGAAATGCATTTGTTATATTTTAATGGCAGCAGAACACTATGTAAGGAATGCAGTGTTATTTCTGAACACAATACACTGAAGTATTTATTTATGTTTATATAGAGCTGCTGTTGCACGTGACATAATCTGCAGGGATATTATACAACATGAATTACATTTCAATAAAATTCATTTACTTTTAAATGTGACATTTAAGTAGCTATTATATATAAAGTTCAAGATCATCCATTGACCTTTTGCACAATGTCACAATATCACATCATTAAGACAGGAATTTTAGATTAGTGCAAGAAATGGGTTTAACAGGGTGGAATAAGATACATTTTGAAAGTATATTTTTTCTTGAACCCTAGAATATATACAACTAACAAAATAGTTGAATGTAATCAAATTAAACCCTTGAAAAGTCTACTCATTCAGGGTGGAAAACACCAATAAACACTCAGAAGTTCATCAGAAATGTATTCAGTTTAAAAACATTAAAATTAATCATTAAAGCATTATTGCGCATCATTAAAATATTGACCCTGTTAGACATTTATTTAACAGAAGATACATTTTTAACTAACAAAAAATGTATGTGTAATTTTAAAGACTTAAAAAATGTTGTGTTTGCCATTATGATTAATTTAATATATTTAGCTTATAATATTTAAGTTAAATAAGTCTTGTTTTCTGAACTCCAAACAGCCTTTTACTGACGCAATGTTAATAAAACATCAGGAGGTTTATAGTCCATGTTTTTTATGTTTATAAAACACCGACACAGCTCGACATTTATTTTAAGAATTAATTTGAATCTGACAGAATAAGCATCGCTCTGGTCCCTGAAGTGTCAATCAATAATCTGACGGATCGGCTCTGTGTGATTTATTATCTGTTCACAAGACCTCTATTCCCTTCTGCTCGTGTCTCCTGGCTTTCAGACTCTCTCTGCAGCAGTGCAGTGGTGTGTGTGTGTGTGGAGACTCACTTCTGTGGGGCTTTGGGTGTTTGTTCACTATAAAAACAACATGACTCATCACACATTCAGTGCACGCACACACACACACACACACACACAGACACAGAGCATGTAACTAAGAACCATCTTCTTTTATTACTATTCTTTTTTCATTTTTAATCATTTCCAGAATAGGAATTCTTGATATAAAATACCAGAAATACAATTCTTACTGGTAAATTTTTTATTTTATTTTTTATATCAGTTAGTGGCTACTATAGTGCAAATGTCTGTTCTTGATATCAACGATTGAATTGCTACTAGTGTACAATAATTTCTGATATCAAGAATTAGCATTTTAATGAGCAAATACTGAATTGTTAATATCATGATTACAATATGCCATGGCTTGGCTGGCATATTCTTATGAAAGACAAAAAAAATTGTTCTCGCGTGCATATGAATATGATACGCACTTTATAGCGTGTAATCCGCACGAGAGCCTATATCCACAGCTCAACCCTACCCAAGGGGTTTACACTCCGTATCATATGCACGTTAAAAAAAGAAAAAGCGTATGAATTGCATACAATTCGTGCTATAGATGCGCATTTTCATGAGATCGCCTTGTATTTTGCTCGTTTGAAAAGTTGCATGGGCAGATTTTAATGAGCTCCCGAACGCAGTCCTGATGGATCTGTCCGACACACAACCGCTCTCATGTCCAGCCAAAACACAAACTTATTTCAAATACACAAACCCCAGATGTGCTTGAGGGCGAAGAGAGTCAGGGCACGGGGTGAACCGAGAGACGGAAGCCGCACTGGCACGCGTTGCCAATTAAAGCGAACGCCGATGCCACGCTCGAGTGCGCCTGTGAAACACGGGATAATAGGCCTCGGTCTGAAGCTCAATCGATGAAACCTGTCTCTCTCTCTGCGCTACACACACCTCCTACTGCTGCTGTCAGAGCAGAACATGTCAGCTCAGCTGATGTGTGTGTGTGTGCGCGCGCGCACATAATAACAAACGACTGAACATACATCAGAAATATCCAATTACTAATTCATGAATAACTGCATTTTTAGTCTATATAGAGTTATCTATGCAAATACGCATTATAAACAAAGAAAGAAAAAAAAAACACCACAAGGATTGACACCCAACGGAGTTAAAGGCGCATTTGACTTTATTCTCCATTAAATGAATAAATTACACTAAGTGAAAATGGCAGTATTTCCGTTGCAATAAGTGTAAGAAGTAGTTAGATGCTATTTATACTCATAAATAATGGCAGATAGACCTGCTATATTTACACCTCAGTGTTGTTGCACATCAGATGGTTTGCAATAATAGTGTAAATGGTTATTTATAGAATTATTCAATGGATGCCCCTTATTGGGACAACAGCCCTCCATAACCCTAACAGACACAGGTTAGACACTTTATTTACACTTTTCTAATATTTTATAAATTTTTATTGAAAATAAATGCCTTTCTGATCTGCGACTGGAAAAGAGAGTAGAGCGAGTCAAAAACTTTTTGAATGCGTCAAAAGCCTGATGTGATGATACAAAACAAAACACATATGCAATATTAAAAATGATTAAAGGTTAAATAAACTGTTCCATTTAAAGAGAGAGAGAGAGATATTTATTACTATTATTTCATGTCAAGCCAGATTCACTCCAATTCATGCACTTGTGCATTTTACTAACCATTTATTGGCATTTTTACCAACATAATATATGGTCATAACTAGAGCTGCACAATTCTGGATAAATTGAGAATCACGATTTTGAAAAAATAAAATAAAAAATTAAATAGAGATCTTGATTCTGAACAGACAACTAAAAAATAATATATGATTAAGAGATTGACAAAATGGTAATTGCTGCAATCTATTGAAAAAAATATTTAATTAATTTGAATTTTTGAAGAATCAGGTTGAGGTTGAGTCACTCATAAAGACTTCATTTGTTTTATTACTGGATTAATCAGTGATTTTGAATGAATCTCTTGAATGAATGATTAAATAAAAAATATGATTTACTCTATTTTGATCGCTACAAAGAACATGACATCAGTGTTTATATCTGAACTATAAACTTTTATCGCAGTTCTTCTGTGATGATCTGAATGATTGTAGCACAGAAATAATGATACTGTGATTGAAAGTGCTGTGTCATATCTATAACAGCTCTCTGAATGTTCACAGATCTGAATGTTCGCTTTGATCGTTCTTGTCAAAGTTTTAATATATAGAGCCGAAACACTGTCATTTAGGAATAAGATCAAGATTGAACAATTCTAGTCAGTGAAGTTATCATCTCCATTACAGCAGAGCGATGAGCATTTCAAAACATCACTGACTGCGTTATATTTTCATATATGCAAAGTTTTAATCCTATCTTAAGTGATGTCTTGTGGCAGTGAGTGTGTGTGTGTGTGTGTGGTCAAAGTGGAGAGAGTGTGTGTGTGTGTGTGTGTGTGTGTGTTTGTGTGTGTGTGGTCAAAGTGGAGAGAGAGTGTGTGTGTGTGTGTGTGTTTGTGGTCAAAGTGGAAAGAGATGTGTGTGTCAGTGGTGCTGGTTGACAGTCACCAGTAAGGTTGAAGCTAATCTGTGCCATCAGCTGTCTGTTTGCTGGATGTCCACACACACACACACACACACACACACACACACACACACACACACACACACACACACACACACACACACACACACACACACACACACACACCTCTGGCAATGTCAGCTTGTCAGCCCACATATGCTCGTCTGTATGAAAGAGAGCCTCCGTCTTTTTCCTGTCGTCCTCTACTCTCGTCTCTCAGTGCCCTAACCTCCTTCTTTTCCTCTTTCTCTTTCTCTGCCGCCTCGACTGCATCAAAACATGTTTCATCCAGGCCATTTTTCAAAGCCTCTCTATTTTCTGGAAAATCTATACTTCTCAATTTTACTCATTCTGCTCTTCTCTAAGAACATTTGCTCTGACTGCCAATGCTGGAGGATCAATATCTCTGTCGTTCTTTGTATATTTTAGACGACTGGAGAGTTAGTGTGTACTTACACATCCTATAGAGACAAATATTGGGTCACACTTTATATTAGGAATCTATACTTACTTGTGTCAAAAAATAATAAACAACATTGTACCAAATAATGATTATGTTGTATTGTAAAACTCTTTTGCTGGTGGATATGCGTAAGGCTAGGACAGGGTTGGTGTGTGTGTGTGAAGGTTTTAGGGGTCAACAGTGTAATTATTATAGATAATTGTAATTATACTGTAATTATATGCAGGTATTTTTAATATAAGTACAATATAAAACTTGGTTAAATGACTCACTTGAGTGATAATTCAAATAATATATACAATGTTGGATATATACATGTAAGAATCAATAAATTATGACAAATTTACTGCCATTTTGGGAATAATATGTGATCATGCAATCAATAAAAATAAATTGTAGTCCGATTATGAGTATTTTATAATCAAATTCAAGTATTTATCTTTAAAATCTGATTACTTAATCCAGATTACATATAATCAGTTTCTACCCAGCACAACTGACACTCTTTTATGGTAAGGTGATATTTTAAATTGTAATTAGTTAAAATACTTTCTCAAATAGTAACATTGACGGACATTATTTTTTATATTGTCTCACCACTCAGGGATCGAGATCGTAGATGATATCTGTGGTTCCAATCAGAACATGCTTTTTTATCAGCAAACGCAAAAATGCATTTGAACCGCTGCTTAATACAGTCCATGTCTTCACGTTTCATATTTTCACACACTATTGTTAGAAATAGTATGCATTACGCAGTAGGCTATATACTGTAGTATGCACTGCAGCAAATGGCACACAGATATTCCATTACACACACATACAGTATTCTTTGTAGTGTACAATCCTGAGGCACATAAAACATACGCCGTGACTAAAGCACTAAGATATGGACATGCTAATATCATATCACAATACACATCACTGCGCCCTTTGCTGCATGAAAAGTGTATTGTACTGTAAGGTGAACTGAATTTATTTTTCAGAATTGCGAGATTTAACTCTTAATTGCGAGTTATAAAGTCCAATTCTAAGGAAAAAAAGACTGACTTTTTTTCCTCAGAATTGCAGCATTTAAACTTTATATCATGCAATTCTAATTTTATATCACCCAATTACTTGTTGTAAAGTCAGAATTTGTGAGATATAACCATGCAATTATGAGAAAAAAGTCTTTATATCATGCAATTGTGAGGAAAAAAATACCTTATTGTGGGATTAAAAAAAAAACATTTACATTTTTTATTCTGTGGTGAAAACAAGCTTCCATGCTTTTTCTAAGATGGTACATGAAGACAGATTTTTTTCTCTAGTTGGCCTGACATATGAATGGACACTTCTGGCGATTGAAAGGAATTCTTGGCAAACCACAAATCAATATATCCCAGCATCTCTGTATGTATGTATGTACACACAGTCAGGGATGCAGAGGTTATTTCCTGTAAGATTTTCCCTTCTTTTCTCTTCCTATTGCCCAGGCTGGGTTTTATCTCCCTCTGTGCAGTTTGAAAACAATAAAAGAAAAGCGATGTGTCTTGTTCAGTCACTAAATAGCTGTCTCGTTTGGCCCCCTGAGGTGGCTTCACATCACTGACTGGCCCATTCATCAGCCCAACACTGCAGACCGACCCACAACCTTCAAACTCAGAGAATAAAGAAGATAAATACCTCAGTCTACCTGAAGAAGACGAGGGAAAACAAGGAGAGGGAGGGGGGAGAGAGAGAGAGAGAGATGGATGGATGGAGAATCAAATGTACTCAACATGACATAATGCAACTTGTTACACATTTAAACCTTAAAGGGCACCTATTCTGCAAAATCCACTTTTACATGGTTCTGACATAAATGTGTGTTGGCAGTGTGTGAACACAATCAGCCTACAATGATAAAAACCAACCCTGTCTTTTTATTTTAATCTCCATTAAACCAAAGCAGTGTCATTAGACATGCCGTTTTGATTCTCTGAGTAGTGTGATGTCATACTGTTCAGGCCCCGCCCACAGCCTTTGACTGACAGTCCTTCATTACCATAGACTCCGCCCCCAGCGAATTGTACACTATCCACCATTTCCTCCGCGCTCGAGCAACTGTAGCGACAGTGTCTCGTTAGGAATCCCGGTGTCTTCATTTTCTACCATCCTCTGAGCCACTGAGGACACAGCGGATTCATTTTTTTTTTTTTTTAAGGTAATGCGTCCCAAAATATACTCAAATTTGTTTATGTCTGCGCGAATCATTCACTCCAGACTGCTTTGTGAACGAGGATCAATACAAAGGGACAATATAAAACACAGGCTTTGCTAAAAAGTTGTTACTCGAAGATGGATCAGTACCAACTGTTAGTGATCCAGCTTATAGTCTGTGGATCGATATTGATCACGGCAGTAATGAAACTGCACACACGGAGTTGTTTTACGGATATAAGTTAACCAGTTTATTCAACACCCCTCTGAAAAGACATAAAGTCTGTATATACTTGTTTACTGTTAGTTATAACGAGTGGTTTTGTTGATGAGCTCTTGAAGCTCCGCCCTCTTCTTGAAAGGGGCAGCTCATTTGCATTTAAAGGGACACACACAAAAACAACGCTTTTGGCTCACCCTCAAAAAGTAACAAATTTAACATGCTATAAAACATAATCTGTGGGGTAATTTTTTGTCACTAAATCTTCACATAGGAACATTAGAGACTTATTTTACATCTTGTAAAAAGAAGCATAATAGGTGCGCTTTAAACTCTTCATTTCATTTTATTGCACAGTATTGGAGAAACACAGTCAGATCATGTCATCCCAAGTTGGACTGTCACCCACATAAGCACCACAGCTCAACATGACCATGAAATACTGCACCACAGTCCCAATAAAAGCAACCGCATCTAAGTACAAATCAATGTTGTGGAAGCTACTTTGAAGCTCTCGAGTTATTAGGTACTAGTGTCAAGAAGTGAGTAGCTTAACTATAGACCCCTGTTCAGTTGGTAAACATGGTGACGTTTTTATGTGGGCGGAGCTTAGGTGGTGGCAGAACGATCCCTCTGGCCGCTTCACTAACGCTAGTTTGCGTGTTTTGTTAGCTTGTTTTTTAACAATGACGGGAGAAAATCTGATTTTATCTTAATGTGCAAGGTCACTCACTGTCCAGGACCGCGATTGTTATTTGCAAAAGTTAATTTTAACGGACGGAACCAGATTGGCCGACCCGTACACGTTACACGCTCAGTCAATGGGACGATCTGACAGGATTAACGTTAACTTTACCTCTGGTTGAGTGGCCTGACTTCTACACCTGATAGAGAAACAGAGCGTAAAGAGAATCTAACTATGTGCTGAATGCTCATGTACGAGACTCGTGTGGCACGATCCGCAGTTCTGCCTAGCCAGCGCCAAGTAGACGACAATATAGAGTGACATTACGGTGCAATTTTAATGAAGTGAATATTTTCTAGAAATAAAAATTCCAGATACAGCATATTTATTTTTCATCGATTCTTGCACCCAACAACACAACAAGAGGACATTTAATAATAATAACAATTTAAGCTCCTTATTGTGTAGCCGAATCTGTGCTGGTTTGTATTGGCCGCCTCCAGTTTTCCCTTTGTTTTGCCTCCAGCTAGCACCGTGACGTACCTGTGACGTTGGCGCAAAAGGGGTCTATATTGAAGCTGGTTCAATATATTATTAAATAACATAACTTTATATCAGACAAATACAAAGTTCTGTCTTGAAACTCTAGATGGCGCTGGCTGATAGGCTGATCACATCATTCTCTATAGGGCACAGCTGATTGGTTCCCGCTGAACCAGCAGCCAATGAGCTCGCTGCTCAACTTTCAAATACTTGGTCAGGATTTGCAGCACTTTCAGAAACCCTCCTCCTTCCCCAGCTCCACTGTATAGATCTGCTACGGGGGATTCATGTCTTACTTGCTCACAGCAGTTCTCAGCGCAAACAGACCCTAAATAAATAACTAATGATTTTTTTACAATGGATATGAATCAATGCTGGACTTGACAATGACTTTCCTTCTAGAGTTGCTGTACAAGCAAAAACAATCTTTTGTTGCATTCATTTCCCTTTTATCAATGCAAAGCTGATTTGAAACAATCTGTATTTTAAAAAGTGTTATATAAATAAAGGTGACTTGACTTGACAAAATGGGAAACACTTTAAGATTTTTGAAGTCGTCATCTGATTGGTTGAATTCTACAGAATTTCTAGGAGGTGCATGCATGTCATGTTCTTTAAAGGATTTGTTCACTTTAAAAAAAACTTTTGCTGATACTCACCCCCCCCATGTCATCGTCACGTAATACACAATTACGTTGAAAAGGTCACGCTTCTGCACACAAAATGGGCATTTTAAACGATAAACTGATACAAAGACATTTGAATATGTGTATATGGTCCTCCTTCCTCACATTCGTAAACACTGACTCGGTACTTCCGGCTACGCGTGACCTTTTCAACGTAATTGCGTATTACGTGAGTCACGAACGCGCATCACAGAACAGAGCAAGGCGAGCATTTGTGCTTATTAAAACCTAAACTTTTTTATTTATTTGTGAAATGATGGTTTGTCTAGATAAGACCCTTATTCATCGTCTGGTGTCGTTTAAAGCCCTTTGAAGCTGCACTGAAACTGTCATTTGGACCTTGAACCGTTTGGGTCCTGTTGAAGTCCATTATATGGAGAAAAATCCTGGAATGTTTTCATCAAAAACCTTCATTTCTTTTCGACTGAAGAAAGAAAGACATGGACATCTTGGATGAGATGGGGGGGGGGAGTAAATTATCAGCAAATGTTTTTTTAAAAGTGAACTAATCCTTTAACAGGCCGTCTAGAAACAAAGCCATTGTGATGCCAAACCCCCTCATGGAAAAGAAAGTCATCGTGTTTATATCTGTGACAATGAGTGTTATGTATAAAGCGTTGTTGCTTTAATACACAAGTAATGGGTGGAGTCATGTGATGATGACGAAGCGATGTGCAAGATGCAAGTTCTTTCGTTCCTGAATTGATGTTTCTGACTCTTCTTTAGTGTCCTCAGTCTTTATAAAAAGGGAAAGAGTTGACAATGAGCGCTTATCAGGATCAACTAAATGCTGGATCTTCAGACTCTTTAAAAGACTTCAAGAGCTTAAAATGCCAATCTGTTATTTTGGGACATTGACATTTTACATGCCCCTAAACATGACACTGAACAAAACGAACTGTGATTGGTTGCTGTACATGTCAGACGACCCTTGGCCAATGAGAGCGGCGATGGAGTCGTCATCAGTCTGAAGGTCTGGCTAAAAGCGAGAGTATTTCCAAGGTTAAGAACAAGAAAAGTGACAGATTCTTGAAATATTATGATGATTTTTTTTTGGTAATACCACTGACGCATAATGTTTCCTCTGTATATGTTTATCATGTTATTTTATGTATGTCATGTTATTTTATGTATGTATGTATGTATGTATGTATATATATATACACTCACCGGCCACTTTATTAGGTACCCCATGCTAGTAACGGGTTGGACCCCCTTTTGCCTTCAGAACTGCCTCAATTCTTCGTGGCATAGATTCAACAAGGTGCTGGAAGCATTCCTCAGGGAGTTTGGTCCATATTGACATGATGGCATCACACAGTTGCCGCAGATTTGTCGGCTGCACATCCATGATGCGAATCTCCCGTTCCACCACATCCCAAAGATGCTCTATTGGATTGAGATCTGGTGACTGTGGAGGCCATTTGAGTACAGCGAACTCATTGTCATGTTCAAGAAACCAGTCTGAGATGATTCCAGCTTTATGACATGGCGCATTATCCTGCTGAAAGTAGCCATCAGAAGTTGGGTACATTGTGGTCATAAAGGGATGGACATGGTCAGCAACAATACTCAGGTAGGCTGTGTCGTTGCAACGATGCTCAATTGGTACCAAGGGGCCCAAAGAGTGCCAAGAAAATATTCCCCACACCATGACACCACCACCACCAGCCTGAACCGTTGATACAAGGCAGGATGGATCCATGCTTTCATGTTGTAGACGCCAAATTCTGACCCTACCATCCGAATGTCGCAGCAGAAATCGAGACTCATCAGACCAGGCAACGTTTTTCCAATCTTCTATTGTCCAATTTCGATGAGCTTGTGCAAATTGTAGCCTCAGTTTCCTGTTCTTAGCTGAAAGGAGTGGCACCCGGTGTGGTCTTCTGCTGCTGTAGCCCATCTGCCTCAAAGTTCGACGTACTGTGCATTCAGAGATGCTCTTCTGCCCACCTTGGTTGTAACGGGTGGTTATTTGAGTCACTGTTGCCCTTCTATCAGCTCCAACCAGTCTGGCCATTCTCCTCTGACCTCTGGCATCAACAAGGCATTTCCGCCCACCGAACTGCCACTCACTGGATGTTTTTTCTTTTTCGGACCATTCCCTGTAAACCCTAGAGATGGTTGTGCGTGAAAATCCCAGTAGATTAGCAGTTTCTGAAATACTCAGACCAGCCCTTCTGGCACCAACAATCATGCCACGTTCAAAGTCACTCAAATCACCTTTCTTCCCCATACTGATGCTCGGTTTGAACTGCAGGAGATTGTCTTGACCATGTCTACATGCCTAAATGCACTGAGTTGCCGCCATGTGATTGGCTGCTTAGAAATTAAGTGTTAAGGAGCAGTTGGACAGGTGTACCTAATAAAGTGGCCGGTGAGTGTATATATATATATATATATATACACTCACCGGCCACTTTATTAGGTACCCCATGCTAGTAACGGGTTGGACCCCCTTTTGCCTTCAGAACTGCCTCAATTCTTCGTGGCATAGATTCAACAAGGTGCTGGAAGCATTCCTCAGGGAGTTTGGTCCATATTGACATGATGGCATCACACAGTTGCCGCAGATTTGTCGGCTGCACATCCATGATGCGAATCTCCCGTTCCACCACATCCCAAAGATGCTCTATTGGATTGAGATCTGGTGACTGTGGAGGCCATTTGAGTACAGCGAACTCATTGTCATGTTCAAGAAACCAGTCTGAGATGATTCCAGCTTTATGACATGGCGCATTATCCTGCTGAAAGTAGCCATCAGAAGTTGGGTACATTGTGGTCATAAAGGGATGGACATGGTCAGCAACAATACTCAGGTAGGCTGTGGCGTTGCAACGATGCTCAATTGGTACCAAGGGGTCCAAAGAGTGCCAAGAAAATATTCCCCACACCATGACACCACCACCACCAGCCTGAACCGTTGATACAAGGCAGGATGGATCCATGCTTTCATGTTGTAGACGCCAAATTCTGACCCTACCATCCGAATGTCGCAGCAGAAATCGAGACTCATCAGACCAGGCAACGTTTTTCCAATCTTCTATTGTCCAATTTCGATGAGCTTGTGCAAATTGTAGCCTCAGTTTCCTGTTCTTAGCTGAAAGGAGTGGCACCCGGTGTGGTCTTCTGCTGCTGTAGCCCATCTGCCTCAAAGTTCGACGTACTGTGCGTTCAGAGATGCTTTTCTGCCCACCTTGGTTGTAACGGGTGGTTATTTGAGTCACTGTTGCCCTTCTATCAGCTCGAACCAGTCTGGCCATTCTCCTCTGACCTCTGGCATCAACAAGGCATTTCCGCCCACAGAACTGCCGCTCACTGGATGTTTTTTCTTTTTCGGACCATTCTCTGTAAACCCTAGAGATGGTTGTGCGTGAAAATCCCAGTAGATTAGCAGTTTCTGAAATACTCAGACCAGCCCTTCTGGCACCAACAATCATGCCACGTTCAAAGTCACTCAAATCACCTTTCTTCCCCATACTGATGCTCGGTTTGAACTGCAGGAGATTGTCTTGACCATGTCTACATGCCTAAATGCACTGAGTTGCCGCCATGTGATTGGCTGCTTAGAAATTAAGTGTTAACGAGCAGTTGGACAGGTGTACCTAATAAAGTGGCCGGTGAGTGTATATATATATATATATATATATATATATATATATATATATATATATATATATATATTCTTTTCTTCTTTTTTAGTATTTGATATAACATCATTCCTGTAAGCTCTATCTGTTCTGTCCTTTAAGTCTGCTTATTGTTTGATACATAATCAATAAAAAAAGAGAGAGTAATTCACAAGGTCACAATCTAGATATAAATGTACATACAACTAATAACACTATATTTTTATTTCTGCTCATTTAAATAACTGAGGAGAACCATTATTAACAGTATAGTGTTAACCCTTTTTTTATTTTATTTTTTACATGTTATTGTGCTTTTTTATACAGCCAGGAAAAACAAAGAGATGTGGCATTTTTCACATCTACACCACTAATTGTTGGAAAAACTTGATACTGGAAAAGTAAGCATTTATGGAAACATCTGATTTAGTAGTGGAGCTACTTTTAGTTAGTTATTCCCAAACACTGGAGGATATTTGTGGCTGAACTGACTGATATCTGATATAATAACACATTTGTTTTGTATATTTTTGTGATTAGATCAGAAAACATTTTAATCTGTCATATGGTCAAGTTACAATGAATCCCAATATGGGGCATGTTGTCACATGTCACTTCCACTCTTTCAGGGTAAATCAAGAAAAAAGTCTGTATTAATGAAACAAAACCACATAATTGTTCTAGACATGTGTAAAATTGTAAAATAAATAAATCTAAATAAACCTTTAAACAATCTAAATGTGCGAGATAAGGTCAAACAGAACAGGTGGTATGGGTATTTTCAGTTACAGAAAGGTAATAAAGAAAGCAAATATAAAATAACACTGTCTTCTAATCTTTATTAATTAAGAGGAGACACCCCAGGTGAACAGGGGAAAAACCCTAAAAGATATCAGCATGAAACTTCCCCAGTTGATTACTGACATTACAAATATATTTTGTATTACAAGTTTTTAGAATATTTATGTTTAAATATGCAAATGAGGTATTATCTCATTAAATATGCGCTAATTTGCATATCTTTCCAGAAGTGAAATCTGAACATTGGATAAAGCCTGATTCAAAATTCTTGTTTCATTTTGTTGACATATTAGAGTCAAAGGTTTTTACAGTGGGGATTTTTGGATTTTTTTATCACTCCATTAATCCGGAAAAACTCCCCCGTTTTTCGCCCCGTTTTTAGGTATAAAATGTTGTGTAAATCAGAATCTGAATGACATATGAACAAACCCCTTAGTAAAAACCTTAAGAATATAGATAGGAATACAACTGGTAGGTTTGTATGAAGTGGAGATTTCTGGGTCAGAGTATGAGGAAAAAAAAACATTTTGAGAATCACTGACATCAGCCAATGAGATTTCTCTTTAGAGTTAAAGGCCCCATTGTACTTTCACGATTGGTTGCTGATGAAAAAGGAAATGACCATATTTGGATCCGGCAGCACTGTACAGGAGAGAGAGCTTTCCAACGGTATTCATGAGAAATCTACAGATGCAAATAGACAAAGTGTAGTAAAATAAAGACCTAAATGTGTCTTTTGGACTTTTTTTCACCACAAGTCTGAAAAAAGACAAAATCTCAAAATTGACCTGTGAAAAAACCACAGATGTTTTTGCCTGCCATGTCTCCCATTAATCCTTATTAAAGTTACAAAAGTTATTCAGTCTGAGTGATTTTTTTCTTTGTCTTAATTTTTTCTTTTATTAGGCTGCTGTCACTTTAAGAGTGAATGCACAGCTCCAATACGCTGATACCCATTCCCTGATACACACTCTCCCTGACTGACAGAATCTGGACCTGAACACTTCGCCAAGCCTTTGATGCCTTTGACTTCTTCTCTCCCTCGATCATCCACATCCCCCATCGCTCAGAGCCAGTAAACATCAGCCCAACAGACACAGAAGAGCTGGACCTGCAGACACGGGCCGCCGGGCCAGCCTGAGTCTAACTCCATGTGGCAAAGCCTGGCTCTGACAGATGTTCCCTGACACTGCCGATCCTGCAGGAGGAGCGCCCCATGCGTGCACGTTTGACTTTGTGATGTCATAATGACAGGGATGGTGGAAGATGATGTGTGTGTGTTGTTGTCGTGGTAATGGATGGAGAAATAAATCAAATGAGATCTCGAGTCCTGCTGCAGTGTCATTAGGAGTCGTGTCACGTGCCTCAGCCGAGGGCCAGCCGGAGGAATCTCATTCCCCCCCGAGCCTTCAGCGCGGACTGGGCTTGATGGATTGGATGGGAGAGGCGCAATGATAGGCTGATCTGCATCTGGATAGCACTGGTATTTTTTATTCACCTCACACTCTCTCACACACACACGTTCTCCCGGTAAAAGAGGTTCAGTAGATAAGGTCATGTTGGTGTGTGTGTGTGAGAAAGAGAGAGGAGAGGTTTGGTAATGACCCTAGACATGTTGTACAATGCTGCATATTTCTCCTCCCAGCTGCCACTTTAATGAGTAGATAAAATGCCCTCAGCTGAATAATTAATACTCCGGCCCATTAACGAGGCATTAGAATGCTGGCTTCTTCTTATTGATTTTTTCTTCCCTGCCCACCACTTTCTCTTTTTTTATTTTTATTTTAACTTGATAGTGCTGTCTGAGCCAGGCGTGTTCAGGCCAGAGGGCTTGAATTGGTGGCTTTTGCCAGGTGTGTAATTATACATTATTATACATTATACATAGACTAAATGGTCATTCATACTGACACAAAGGGACATACGATGTAATTAATTTTCAATAAAAGTTGGAGATTTCCAATGATCACCATCACCAGCAACCTTTAGCGATGCAAAAAAGCTCAGCATTATGTATTTTTGCAGTGACGCATGGTATGTTCACATGCACTTATTTTCATCAATCCAAATTAAATATGATTCCAGATTCAGAAATTTCAGTTTATATGCATACGCTAAAAACACTGTATTCTGCTGCCAGGCCATTAGATGGCGATAAAACACTACAGACTGAATACGTAACGTCATCGTCTTCAAAAATGCGCGTTTTTGTTGTTTGCACGGAGGCCGTTTTCAAGAACTTGTACTATGAAACCCGTTTTCAAAATATTGTGTTTTCAGGCACCCAAAACGCTCTTTTGGCCAAAACGAATGGCCAAACAGCATAAAAGTTATGTTTTTAGTTCAAAGCGGTGTCGTGTAAACAGCCCATAAAACACCTGATCAAGCTAATCAACGGCTGTGTCCGAAACCGTAAACTCTTGAGTACGTACTTATTTTGAACAAGTAAAAAAGTAACTAAAAAAGTATGTTCTAAATAGTATGAATGTAATCCGGACATACATTCACCATGTTGTCAGTTCACTCCATCGCTTCACTGCCATTCACAAATCCGTAGTATGCACACTTCAGAATCTCACTGGAAGTAGTAGTCATCCGGGTTTTTGCCTACTTTACTGTGTATTCGGACATATTACTCTTGTCACATACTATTTTTTTTGCAGACTGTAGTAGGGAAGTATGCGATTTTGGATGCAGCACATCCCTGCGTCCTAGTGTGCATCCCAAATAGTATGTGAGATTAAAATAAGTGTGTCCCAAGGAATAGTATGTTGAAAAGAGTATGACAAAAGTCCCCGGTCTACTATTTCTATACTAGCCTATATATAGGTTTCGTTTCAGAACTACAAATAAAAAGTGTAAAAAAACTACAAACATGGCGGATGTGCATGTCAGATAAGAAAAAGGGGTTTGAGAGTCTAAAAATGAACATTTAAGCTGATAAAAAACATTTATGTAATGTTATCTGTGTTATTTATTTATGTATTTCATCTGCAACAACGAAGTGAACTTTTATAAAGATCTGTTTGGTCATTAAGAGACTGGGAGATAAAAGCACAGGTCATAAACGCATTGTAAAATAAATCCATGTGAATCAAGAGGTTTAATCCACATCTTAAGACATTTATACACATTCTCGATTCATGTGGATTAATTTTACTACACCTTTATGACCTTTTTGGATTTTCTATGTTTTGGTGACCTGTGCTTTCAATGGAGGGACAGAAAACTCAAAATATCTTAATATCTCAACCAAAGACTTTTTGGCTTGAAACAACACAAGTAAATAATGACAGAATTTTTTTTTTTTTGGTGAACTAAACTTTTAAGACAAGTGTAAGACAATTTTCTAAAGTTTTCAAACTCCAAAGTTTTGATTCAGAGGAAGATCAAAACACTGAACTTTTCACAAGTTATCCGGGAACAGACCCAGTATTTGACATGGGAACTGACTCTGGTTTATCCTGTGAGACCAAAGCGAAGTCAAATCCTCAGGTCACGGAGTCCCACGCAAAATCAATTCATATCTGAACAGAAAGGAACAGAGGTCGAGGTATTGATATCAATAGCACACATCATCTGACAGGGACTCGGCCTCCACACACTCATACTGACGGACACGCGGAAGAGGAGAAGCGGGTGTAAAATGCTGAGTAAGGGAGGATAGAAGTGTGTAAGAGAGATGAAGGAGATAAATATTACCAGTGCAGGTTGTTGAGCAGGGCAACTGGTCGATAATGAATGTGTCCCATTACAGAGCGGGAATAAGAGATTTGTGCTGACACCAGCATCTTCCTGCAGATCTCCTGCGCATCTGATAACCCTACAGTCAAATGCACACACACACACGCGCACGCACACACACACACACACACACACGGACGCACGCACGCACACACACGCACGCACGCACGCACACACACACACACACACACACACGCGCGGACGCACACACATGCACACACACAGCAGACAATCTTCACTAACATTTAAATCAATGTGCAAATCAACATAGGTCACGCTCCTGGATCAACATTCCTATGAAACAATCAGATTTGGGTTAACCTTTCACTTCCCACTGGTTTTAGGGGTAGTTAATGTTTAGTGTGGGAGTTACAACTAACTGTAGGCCTAAAACTAACTTTTTGCCACACATGCCAATAGCTGGTGAGGAAAATTGATCAACCAGCACCAGTCATCAGTATTTTTTACCGGCCATAAGATGTTTTTGCAAAACAGTATTGACAACTAAATTTTAGATACCAGTCACAATTCACAATTTTCTATTCTAGTTTCGATGCCACAACTAAATTTTTTAAAAACATTATTAAAGACAAGTAAACAGGCAGTGATAAAAAAAGACCAAATTACAAGCAAAAGCACAAATAAATGCAATATAGCAAAGATGCAAATAAACAGTGCTTTTCAGATGTTCAGGTACAGAAATTTTAAAAAGTAAGCAAATGTAAAATAACACTACATAGTCTTCAAATCTTTATGAATTAATCCTTATTAAAGTTATTCAGTCAAGCAGGGAGTGGTCTTGTTCTGTTCGTTTATTAGGCTGCTGTCACTTTAAGAGTGTGTTACATTCTTTAGAAATGTTGTCCCATATTGATACGATAGCATCTTGCAGTTGATGGAGATTTGTGGGATGCACATCCAGGGCACGAAGCTCCCGTTCCACCACATCCCAAAGATGCTTTATTGGGTTGAGATCTGGTGACTGTGGGGGCCATTTTAGTACAGTGAACTCATTGTCATGTTCAAGAAACCAATTTGAAATGATTCGAGCTTTGTGACAAGGTGCATTATCCTGCTGGAAGTAGCCATCAGAGGATGGGTACATGGTGGCCATAAAGGGATGGACATGGTCAGAAACAATGTTCAGGTAGGCCGTGGCATTTAAACGATGCCCAATTGGCACTAAGGGGCCTAAAGTGTGCCAAGAAAACATCCCCCACACCATTACACCACCACCACCAGCCTGCACAGTGGTAACAAGGCATGATGGATCCATGTTCTCTTTCTGTTTACGCCAAATTCTGACTCTACCGTCTGAATGTCTCAACAGAAATCGAGACTCATCAGACCAGGCAACATTTTTCCAGTCTTCAACTGTCCAATTTTGGTGAGCTCTTGCAAATTGTAGCCTCTTTTTCCTATTTGTAGTGGAGATGAGTGGTACCCGGTGGGGTCTTCTGCTGTTGTAGCCCATCCGCCTCAAGGTTGTGTGTGTTGTGGCTTCACAAATGCTTTGCTGCATAGCTCTGTTGTAACGAGTGGTTATTTCAGTCAAAGTTGCTCTTCTATCAGCTTGAATCAGTCGGCCCATTCTCCTCTGACCTCTAGCATCAACAAGGCATTTTCGCCCACAGGACTGCCGCATACTGGATGTTTTTCCCTTTTCACACCATTCTTTGTAAACCCTAGAAATGGTTGTGCGTGAAAATCCCAGTAACTGAGCAGATTGTGAAATACTCAGACCGGCCCGTCTGGCACCAACAACCATGACACGCTCAAAATTGCTGAAATCACCTTTCTTTCCCATTCTGACATTCAGTTTGGAGTTCAGGAGATTGTCTTGACCAGGACCACACCCCTAAATGCATTGAAGCAATGATTGATTAGATAATTGCATTAATGAGAAATTGAACAGGTGTTCCTAATAATCCTTTAGGTGAGTGTATTTCTTTGCTGATTCTGTGCGTATGAAAGAAGAGCTGATCTGTATAACTTAAGTTGTTGTACTGTGTATTAAGAGGAATTAACTTTTCAGATATGGAGGGAAATTGAAATAAATACAGTTAAAAACAAGTAGTGACCAATGGAATTGCCTTCTTGACTTAATTTTCGGCCTTGGTGTTCTAGTGTCTGTAGTGTCAGGACTAGCATGCTGTTCCCATCTGTGTTTCAGCTCTTGTTAATCCAGTTTCAGAGAGACGTGTGGATTGGCAGCAAGCCTTGAATGACGGCCAGGTGTTTTATAGTATCTATGAGTCTGATCATCCATCAAAGCGATCGATTGTGATCCCAGCGGTTATTAATGATCCGTCAGCGAGCTCGTGTTGTCCAGGATGATGGATCCTCAGCCAGTCTACTGTTATTTATTCTCACATGACCTTGTCCATATCTATTGTTGAGCACACCAAATTATGAGTGCTGGGACATGATAATTCACTGTTCATCTTCCCGTTTCCAAAAATGTTGAGCTGGAGTGTCAGATCATTAATAAACCAAATGCACAAGCATTGCATTAAAGGCCTCGCATAGTTATGTGAATCACTCGTCTCTTTAAAGTCAGCATGCACTGAAAATTCACCCTATCTATTATATAAATGCATATTATAGATCTTATTGTGAACAATTCATCTGTGCATATAGTGTCGTAAATAGTTTTTTTTTTTTTTACGGATTAATCGCACTTTTTTCTGTAATTAATCGTGATTAATCGCACCTAACATTAAAGATTTCATATATTTTTATATTGTAATAATTTCACATTTAATCTCCAAATGAGTGTAGAAACAACAAAGACAGTGCATTTTAAATATTTGATCTGAAAAAAATGTAATTGAATTCAGTCATCTAAAAAGTGTTTTTACAGTTGTATATTATTGAGAAATATTGATACTTCTGTTCGTAGCACTGAATCATAAACAACAATCATAACATGTATGTTGCCACTTTTTGAAATGAATGTAGGCCTATCTGTGACGTTACTAAATGCTTGAACAGTAAAGCTCTTAGTCAATAAAGTTCATTGAAAACATTGATGGGTCATTATCATATGAATGAAACGCTGTGAAGATTTGGGGAAATCTCGAACACAGTGTAAAGTTTCAGGAGTGACATCATCATTATCTTCTCACTCTAATGCTAAAACTCTGTACGACAATTAGCCTACTTTATAAATGAATCAAACATGAATCAATCAATTCATCAATTGATGTGCATTTAAATAGAAGAGAAAATCATAATTTTATAGAAAAACTACTACTTTTTACCATTTTCCACTGTGGCCAAATAGCAACGTTTCCCCAAGTATACACCAAAAAAATCTTTTCTTTTTCTTTTTTTATGATTGAAGCTATTTCATGAAGCTAATAAAAACTTATTTGAAAATGGTTAGAACATAATGCCTAGACGATTTATTCAATGTGTTACTTGCTGTTTCTTTGTAATGTTAGTAAAAATGAAGATGTTTTTTCAGTGTATAAGTTAAGATGACCCCGGTTCTGTGGTTGTGGTACTCGACTGTTTATCTCTCCGCTCACTGTATGTGAAAGCTGGTCATAAAAGAACCGCAATAATAACCATAGAGTCCAGTTGAATGTTTCTTTTGTCTCTTGTGGCCCTCACAGGGCCCAGGGGCCCAATAAGCATCCATCTGCAGACAGCCCACTGCAACACGCTTCACTGGACGTCCATGCAAGCTAGGGTGTGTGTGTGTATGTGTGTGTGTGTTTTGTCTGACTGGAGCTGCAGACGTGTTATCATTCTCGAGCCGTGGGGAGCAACTTTCCCCCACGCAAATACACAAAAAACAATCTTCACAATCACATCCAACCGTTCCTGTGTTCTTCACTTTTATATTCTCCTGTCCGGATCATCCATCGTCCTCCAGCCGGACACACATCGATCCGGATCTCTCTTAATCAGCTCTCTGGAGCTTCCCTCTTCTTCCCGCCTGACTGCCTCTGTTCATTCAACATCTCTTTTTCCTCCGTATCTCTGGAAGCCCCATCAGCCCATCAGTGCTGGAGGTTCACAGTCTCCGTCAGTCTCTCTCTCTGGACGCGTCGAGTCGTGAGGCGCTCGGAGGAGTCCTGGTGATTTATTACAGGGAAACCACAGCCGTCACACACCCACACACACACACACACACACACACACACACACACACACACACGCACACACACACACACACACACACAGCCCAGTGAGGCGCAGAAACTGGTTCAATAGTGGCTAAATTGTTCAGCGCACTAAAGTAAACAAAAATGCGCTCAAAATCAAAGATTGAAAATGATAAATATGAACAATATGCAAAATTATTTACGAATCCACTGAAAGCAGCGTGCTTATAAAAAAAAAATAAAAAAAAAAGATGCTAAATTTACGGTAAAAAAAAAACGGCAGCTGTGGTTGCCAGATATTTACCGTAAAAATATGGTAGCAACATTTGAGGTTTGACATTTCAACATTTGACTTAAATTTACAGTAAAAAACATTTCATTTTCTGATGAGGGAAATGTTAATGTAAATTTTTCGACATACTGAAGTATTAATCTCTTTTTCTACCATTGTAATACACTGACAACCACCAATCACAGTGGTTATTAGAGTCACATGATGAATTAAAGCTCATCACAAGCAGCTTAAGTTATTACTAATATATAGAAGCTGCACAGTGTCAAACACACACATACAATAAAACAAATGCAATAAACATTAATTTAACAACATCAAATTTAACATAAAACCCTAATGTACATAACTGATTATAAAAAAACTAGTTATTTCAACAAAAATACATAAAATATGAAGAGTCACCAGGGAATTGTGGGAATGTCAATATATGGTCTTTCACTGTAAAAAAATTGTTATCGTACCACTATCGTATAGTATAATTTTAACTGTAATGTGTTACTCAAAATGACATTTAAAAGAAAAAATATTTCAAATGTACATTTTTGTAACCATCATTACAAATGTGAAATTACAAATCTGACATACACGTTTGAACAGAGATTACAGTAAAGTATATTTTAGATGAATATAATAAATGCTTGTCAGTACATTCGGCAGTGCACTTTAAACATATTTCAAAAACAATAGAAGTAATTATGAATTTGCATAAAGATATAATTACGTTGGTCAAAAAGCACTCTTAAGTTCAACTAATTGCATTTAATATAAATTATAATGCATTTTCACACAAATAACACATTTCTGAAAACATGAATTATTACATGCACATATAATTATAGATAATTATATTTTTTCTGTAATATTTTTTCACAATGGAATGTCCTGTGAATTGACTTCCACTTTGAAGACACTTATATAATGTTGATTTATGTTTTTGAGGATCTCAGTGAACGATGAATATGAATAGGAAATTACAATAGAATTTGAACAAAAACATGTTTATTTTCCAATCCTAAATATGTGTTATGCTTAGTTGGATTTATTGATTTCATTCAACATTGTTTTCCACTGAACGTGACCAGATCAGAACAGATACACAACACTTTTCAAATGGACATCCATGTATTTTTATTTATTTTTTTGTCAAATATTTGTTTCTCCTACCTTAAGATGTACAGCTGAAACTTGAAAAATTATAATATTGTGCAAAAGTTATAATTTTGATGATTATGGCTCACATCTTATGAAAACCTCAAATTCAAAATCTCAGAAAACTAGAATATTACATGAAATCAATAAAAAAAAGGATTTTAAATACAGAAATGTCGGCCCTCTGAAAAGTATAATCATGCATATGTATATAGTTATATATACTAAATATATGTTTCACCTTTTAATTTGAATTACTGAAATACATGAACTTTTGCACGATATTCTAATTTTTTCCGAGTTTCACCTGTAAGCCATTAATCAGTAATTAATTCTGATTAATTTCCCTGAAAAATGTGTCTCTTTGATTATATACTTCTACACTGACTTCACTGCTACATGAGGGACTGACCTGAGGTTCAGGAGACCGTACGAGAGTCCTAACAGCGGCTCGTCAAGAAACCACGACACTTGTTCTCTCACAAACCAATACAATGGTTATCTGTAGATGTACTATCAGAGAGAGCGAGGGAGAAGAGAAGAGAGGAAACATCTGTGCCGTAATCACTCGACACAAGACCACACGCCTTCAGACCTGAACACACACCTGTGCACACACAGCTGCACACACACACACACACACACACACACACACACGCGCGCGCACAAGCACGCACACACACACTCATGCACACACACACACGCACAAGCACACACACTCATGCACACACACTCATGCACACACACACATAAGCACGCACACACACACACGCACGCACACACACACACACACACGCGCACACACACGCACAAGCAC